>JAZKJV010000817.1:600000-970083 GCA_037367405.1 Ottelia alismoides | reverse complement strand
TGTCATCCGACTGTCAATTAATCTTTAGTCAGTGACCCCGTCGACCGAGTACCAACTACTGATTTCAGGCATCTGCAACCTTGCTTCCAGATATGCTTGTAATCTGAGGAGACGATGCCCTATTGAAAACTGAGATCTCATATAAAGTCACGTATGCATTGTTGATAAAGAAACGGTCGTCCATCCAAGCCTAGTGATTCAGAACGATCGTGGGGTCCTTACCCCCCACTAGCACCTTCAAAAGCATCGAGAACTCAACCACTCTCTGATCCAAGATTCAGGAAAGCAGTATGCGTATGCGTTCGGACAGGTCATTGAATATTGAATAAGCAGTATGCAGAGGCATATGCGGTCATGTACGATAAAATAAATAAATATCTATAAATAATATTACTATTGAATTTATGTATAAAAGTGTAGTTAAAGAAAATCTAAGAAAATAATTCATGTAGATGGTTGAGTAGATGCCATTAATTTCCTAGCATTTAATACAAAAAAAATAGTCGTAAAAAATTTACATATTATATGACTTGTAATAACAAAACTTACAATACACGCACATGCAGATTTGCATTACATGAGAAAAATCTCAATCGATATGTATTAAAATATTAGATGATACATTGCATATACTCATAAAAATGTTACGTGAGCAGACAATGCATATAAGTAATGACAACGCATTGCAGTTGTATACAAATATATTGCATGTTCTTACAGTTGAATAGTAGAAGAGGTAGAGCTATAGAGGTAAGCACTCGAATGAGAGGATTGGACAGTTGAAACTACTAGAAACAGACCACCAAGCTGTTGGAGCAGTATGCGGGGCGTATGCAGAATATACGGGGCATATGCGGACTACATATGCTCTTAGGGCACATAATGCGCATATTCATATAATCGGTTCGGTATGCATGTTGTATAGGCATATGCAGCCGCATATGCGGCATGTACGGTCGATTTCATGAACATTGCTCTGATCTAAAAGATCGAAAAGAACATAATTTTTGGAAAAGATTACATGATAGAGCTAAAAAACATAAAATATATAATAGATAAGAAAGATAAATTCTCTCAACGCTCTCCCTCGAGACGGAGTATAGATGTCAATCATGCTCAATTTGAAACATCATTTCTGGAATGGCATTCCGACTACAACCTTGTTGGAAACATCTGTTGTTTGTTCTCATGAGCTGACGTGGAAAGTACCGATAAACCCGTCTGAATCATGTCACGTGTATAATGAAAATTTACCTCAATGAGTCCGGTCCTCTCATAGAAGGCAAGGATATTGGCAATGAAAAGAGTAGCATGGTTATCATATTGCAACTACACAGGAAGAGACGTGTCAACAGCTAAGTCTGTCAGAACAAATCTAACCCACATCATCTCAGTACTCCCCTGTGCCATGGCTCCGTATTCTGACTCAGCACTAGATCTAGCAGCCATTATTTGATTCTTACTTTTCCATGAGACCAACTACAAACTTTGATGCATGAAGAACATTCTGTAGGTGCATAAAAAGAGTCAAATGAACCACCTCCTATTGGTAATGGGAGAATATGTCCCGTCAACAATGACCACTAATCTACCAGGATGTACAAGACTAAAAACCGAACTATGAGTGATCTCCACATAGAAGATGAGAAACTCCAGAGTCAATGATCCATTCTGAAGGATCCGGTCAAGTGCGACTAGTAAATGCATGAGTAATACGTAAAGTGTTGGTGGAGGCAACAGCAACAACATCTGAGGGGCCGGTAGAAACACAAAAAGATCCAGCCGTTGGGGGCATGATCTTTCTCAGTCGAGTAACAAAGTCATCAAAACGATGATCGGTAGAATTATGTGCAGTCGGAACCTACTCAGCAGCATTGGGTTGATGGTGGAAGTCGTGCTTGTCCTCTGAATGATCGGACCGGTGACAATATGAGCAGGGTTGGCGTGGGTGCGAACCTCCTCTATCGTGTGTGTCCCATCCTCTAAATTGAGGCAAACCGCCTCTCCTACGGGAAGTTGTCGGGGTCGATGATGTCTGAGAAGATGTAGCATAGGAGATGTTCAGTCTGTTCAGCCTACGATACGTCTCCTCCATAGGAGGTATAGTAGCATCTGTGAGTAACTGAGAGCAGGCTGAGACATACTCAGGATTGAGGGTTGCTAGAAAGACCCCAATCATAACATAATCTCAACAAACCTTGTGCTTCTCTAGTGAGGATGTCAGAGGTATGTAGCTTAGTCTCTCAAACATACTCCTAAGAGATGTGTACAAGGTATGAAGGGGATGATAACTCTGTTTGGTCATGAAAATATCATGTTGGAGTTGCAAGATTCGACCAATTCCTCGCTTGAAAGTACGTCATTACAAGGATGTCTCACATTGCCTTCGTTGTAGGCTGACTCAAGATATCATTGGTTGTTTCCAAACTTTCCATAAAAACAATCTCATATAGTAGAACTTTTGCATAAGCATCAGTGGCCTCCAATGAGGCATTGGTCTCGGTCTTGTCGGTCATCTCATCATGTGCCAAAATATGCTTCTTACCGTGGCTCTGCAAAAGATTCATGAACTGCATCGTCCATAACTCGTATTTTGTGCCATCGTGACAATAGATGTTGAACCCTTCAATGCATATGTGGATGTAACACGATTGGAACCATAGACAGGTGATATGGTGCCTACACAGATATCAAGGGGGTTAGCTGTGGGTGTAGGCACATACCACAAACAACCCTAAGGGCCAGTTTGGTAACAGGATTGGGTTAGAGCATCCTCCTATGAATAGTAGTTGTTTGGATGGATGAAGATGGTTGGAATGATAAACGTGATGTAAGTTTTTTTGAAGTCAAAGAAGGGCGCAATGGTGCACGCCCTGTTATATTAATAACCGAAGAAGGATACTTACAACGTTAAGCAGTTACAATACCCAAGATTTAAGAATAAAGTTGGAGTGAATACAAACATTTTCGTGATAGAATTTTTTCCCCGAGAAAAGAAGTACATTTCTAGCAAGCCATATGGACCACAGGACAGCCAGTGGCGCAAGTAGGATCTCCTTCGGACGTTGTCGAGCAGTCAGCAAGGAGTCCCAAAAAGATTCAACGTTCCGAACATAAATCCAGCTCAAGTCAGAAATCGCCCAAAGAGGTGACTTGCAAGGGCAGCTGAAGAAAAGATGGTCCATTGATTAAACCACGCTTCCACAAAGAGTGCACTCATCCAAGGTCCCCCCAAAGAGCTTCGCACAACGATCTCTCGTCATTATTCTCTTATGCCTCAGCAACCACAAGAAAAAGCCAATCTTCTCGAGTATCCCCAACGTCTAGATAAAGCTGCAATCTCTAACAATGGAGTCAGTTATCGAGTAAGGCGGTCTACAAATCACCCCATATGCCTTCTTGACGGAAAAAGGACTCTCACGCCAAACCCAGTGGTCACACATATCCGAGGGGCCCCCAATAAGTCTCAAAGAATCAAGCAGGAGGAATTCATCCAGACATTGATCAGAGAAAGAAGAGGAGAAAGAAGGCATCCAGTTACCATCATGCCAGCATTCCACCACCTTAATAGTTAATATGACGGTCCATAGCCAACAAGACAAGGCGCGGGAAGCGCCCGCTGAGCGAGCCATTTCCGGTCCAATCATATAACCAGAAAGCAAAAGATTCACTATTTCCCAGCACGGGCAGAAATGGCCATGAAATCGAGATACAACATTCACAATCCCTTTCCATAAGGCAGACGGTTTCAATCCACCCGCAGAAATCTGTAGAGATCGGCAAGAGATAGCGTATATACGTCAGATCAGGGTACAACAGAGGCCATCGTCTCTCCCCCAAAGCCTACTGATCCACTTCAACAGTAGAGATTCGTTCATCACGTCCAGCCGCTTGATCCCGATACCATCATCTGCCTTTGGGAGAGTGATTGTCTCCCAGTCCACGAGATGCCTAACCTTCACTTCTGAGTCGTGCTTGGACCACAGGAATCTGCGCATGAGTCTTTCAATTTGCTTCTTAACCCCAGCAGGTAAAAGATGGGATGACATGAAGAATACAGGGATAGCAGAGGGGATCGCCTTCAAAAGCACCAAGCAGCCACCATTAGAGAGGATTGACGTAATCCAGCCATTTAATTTCCTTTCAATCTTCTCAATGACCGGTAAACAGTGTGCCAGCTTAAGTCTATCAGACGAAAGAGGAACTCCCAGACACCGGATGAGTAGTGAGCCCACCTTCGTGCCCAGCTCAGCAATACAGAGCCGAATCTCTTCCTCCAAGAGCGTAAAGGGGGTAACCACGGACTTTCCGTGATTGACAGCCAAACACGACATTTCCCCAAAAATGCGTAGTAGCCATGCCACTAGCCTCCTCTCTCCCACCTTCAATAAAGAAAATAGTGTCATCCGCATGCTGGAGGAGTAGAACATTGATGCCATCAAGAGAGAAGCCTCTTGTCATTCCCAAATCCAGCACCCGATTAACCATGCATGCCAGAACATCCGAAGCGATGACAAAGAGAAGCGGTGCAAGGGGGCACCCCTGCCGAACACCCCCACTGCAGCTGAAAGAAACCGCCCTCCGGGCGATTCACGAGGACTGCCATGGAGGTAGTGATGATGCAACACTTCATCCAAGACACCCAGCTCTCAGGGAAGCCCCTTCTGTGCAAGGAAGACCAAAGAAACTGCCAGTCTAGCGTGTCTAAGCCTTCGCAAAGTCCACCTTCCCTAATAAAGCCTTCCTCTTCCTCCTCTTCCAATCAGCCACGATTTTTATGCCAAAACTAGACTGTCTGAGATCTGCCTACCCGGAATAAAGGTCGACTGAAGAGGAGAGATAATGTGTTCAAGTATTCTGTTGAGTCTCACAAGAAACACTTCTGCCACAATTAGGTAGATGGCATTTGACCGTGCAATCGGCATGATGATGCAGCGTGACCCCAAATTATGGGGCCACATTTATCCAATTAAATAATTATCATTTTTATTTACGTTTTTAGCGGTCGTAGTGGTCCAATTTAATAATTGAGATCGCCTGTGATCTCAACATTGATTTCGTAGAATTTAATTATAATTATTGGTCAATTAAATAATTAGAGTTTAATTAAGTCAGTTAGAGGTCAATTAGGATCAAATTAGTTGTAATTTGATTATTTACTATTTTTGTAAACCCTCTCTCTTATATAAAGAGAGGGTAGTCCATCAGTTGTAGGAAGTCCATTATGAATTGAAATTTGAGTTGATCTCATTTTATCCCCTCTCCTTCTCTTCTCCCTCCTCGCGATCTCCGCGGTTCTCCTCCTTCAACCTCTCGCATTCCCGGCGAGTTTTCTCTCCTCAACCCCTCTACTTTCTCTTCTCAACCTTCTCTTCTTCTACCAAAAGGCCACCAAAAATTATATTATTATTTTAAGCGACGCCGCGAAAGCCTGTGTGCATCAATTGGTATCAGAGCATGGATATTGAGTCGTTCCTACGATTCAACGATCCCGTGGCATATTGGCGTCTCAAGCTCGATCTCAACCGCGTATCTTATGGGCCGCAGGCGCGTTCGCGTCAACGGAAGTATAAAAAGCGTCTTGCGGCATCCTTGAAGGTCCAGGCATGGTTGGATGAACAAATCAACGAAAACTCGCCGGCCAACAACCAAAATCAGAACGTTGTGCCTGCAGTTCAAGTCGATTTCAGCCATGAAAACGAAGGTATTCCCAGTCTTAATATCGATTTCGGTGAGACAATCGTGCAACAAGACAAGGAGGACATTGGACCCATATTCGATGAAGATCCCGCGAATGAAGCATGCCAAAATTGTCGCCCAGCGTTAGCCCCTCGCCCACGCCACAACGCAGTGCCCGCCGCACGAGCGGCCGCTCGCGAGCGCCACGACAACCTCGGCGCCGCCCGACCGTCTGAAGCCGCCCTCCCGCCCGATCGTGAAAAACCCCAGGCGCCGCCGTTGCCGATTCACGGGTGCCGCGCGCCTAAGACACCACAGGGGGCCCGTGCCCTAACCAACCGGCCGAAATGGAGGACCAAATCCCTGGAATTATGGGATTGGAGGTTAAGTGGTGAAAATTGCAGAGGAAATTTCCAAGAATCCCCTATTTGCAGAAAGGTCCAAAGACATAAAGTTGGGAGACAAAATGAAGGGGTACGAAAATTGCACCCCTACCCCTGGTGGCGAATTTTTTTAAAGAAGAGGGCTGAGAATCAAAATTATGGGGATCCTCCTAATCCAAATAGGACTAGGGCATTGATTTTTCCCTATTTAAGGACCCCATGGCTTCATTCCTTAGCCACATCTCCTCTTCTCCTCTCCTTGTGCCATTGCTTTATTATGACTTCTTCAAGGACCATATTCTCCATGCCACACCAATTTTTTGAGCATCATGGGAAGAAGTCAACCATCGAGACGCCGCCGCCGTACGCACCGCATCTGTTCTTCAACCACGACAGCCGCGCCTTTCCCGCCCGCACATGGATCCCGCCATTCGCTCCACATCAGTTCTTCCAGAAGACGACGGAATGCACCGAATCAGCCTCCAGGCCTACAGTTCACGCAATTCGTCAGGAGCCGAATTTTTAAAGCGGTGGAGAGTTGATGCAGCGTGACCCCAAATTATGGGGCCACATTTATCCAATTAAATAATTATCATTTTTATTTACGTTTTTAGCGGTCGTAGTGGTCCAATTTAATAATTGAGATCGCCTGTGATCTCAACATTGATTTCGTAGAGTTTAATTATAATTATTGGTCAATTAAATAATTAGAGTTTAATTAAGTCAGTTAGAGGTCAATTAGGATCAAATTAGTTGTAATTTGATTATTTACTATTTTTGTAAACCCTCTCTCTTATATAAAGAGAGGGTAGTCCATCAGTTGTAGGAAGTCCATTATGAATTGAAATTTGAGTTGATCTCATTTTATCCCCTCTCCTTCTCTTCTCCCTCCTCGCGATCTCCGCGGTTCTCCTCCTTCAACCTCTCGCATTCCCGGCGAGTTTTCTCTCCTCAACCCCTCTACTTTCTCTTCTCAACCTTCTCTTCTTCTACCAAAAGGCCACCAAAAATTATATTATTATTTTAAGCGACGCCGCGAAAGCCTGTTTGCATCACATGAAATCCTCTATTTTATCCGCCGCCTGACTCTTCGGAAGAAGGAAGATAAGGGCCTTGTTCAGTTTTTCAAAGCCAGTGTTGCAACGACAGCATTCCTCAACTACATGCAATGCCTCAGGGCCGACCTAATCCCAAAACTCCTTGTAAAAAACACACCGGGAAACCGTCTGGGCCCAGCGACCCATCGAGATTAAGGCTCCAAACTGCGGCCTTCAGCCACTCTATAGTAACCTGCTAGATAAGGCTATTGGCATGAGCATCCGAAAGTCTCGAGACACCAGGAGCAGTCCATCTCCAAGACCTGAACGAGGTCCTCCTCGAGAAGCGGAAGAAATGGTCCGCAATCGCTCGGCCCATTTCCCTATCGTCCTCGATTCGAATATCATCAGTGACCATAGAACGAACGAAGTTGTCACGACGCCTGCCACTAGCCACTCTGTGAAAGGAGGTGTTCGCGTCCCCCTCTTTGAGCCAAGCGTACGTAGATCTCTGCTTCCATTCCATTCCGTCACTCGTATCTTATCTTCATTCACAACCCGCTAAATGTGATGTAATGTCACATTGATTATGTGTTATATATTAACTCTTCTTATGATTATAATATATTTTTATGTTAGTTTTTTTTATTTGAACGTGGTGAAAAAAGTATAACAAAGATTTTTTTGAAAAATCTATAACAAAGAAATTGGGGGTCCATAAAACTATTTCCATTCCAGTAATACAGGGGTAGAGCTTAGGGTATGACAGGTTACCTCGAGGTAACCTGGCAACCAAACGAGCCCCAAGCAAACTCATCCTTGGTGAAGTCAACGGAGTCCACGATGATCTGATTTCACCCGAATTAGACCAAAACCAGACCTGATCAGGTCAAATCAGGACAAATCAAGTTTCTGTTGGGGTGCTAAGGGCAAGAATGTGTTTGGGGCACTATGGCGGCATTGTTGGGGTGTTGGGGCGGCACTAGAGCACAATGGCAACGTTAAAAGACTGCTAGAGCAACGCTAGGGCATTGTAGCAACGTTGGCAGGCTGTTGGAGTGGCTCGGGGCGTTGGAGTGACGTGGTTGGCCCGAGGCCTTGCACGGGGCCCTAGACAGATGAATGAAGGCCCCATGCAAAGGCTTCGAAGAAGAGGAGAGGCGAGGAGCTGGCGGTAGAGGCAGGATATGGGTCAGAATACCAATATAGGACCATTGCTCTCATACCATGCGGAAAGAGATGAGAGAATGCAATAAGTTGTATATTCATGAGACCCTGTGGTTCTCTTATATAGAGAAATCTGTTAGACAAATATATCGTGTAGACGGAAAGAAAAGATAATACATAAAAAGGATAAAAGATAACTAATATCTCAATAAAAAAGATAAAAGAGAAAGGGACCTCCTCCAATACAAAAATGTAGCAATCTAATTCTTAGTTTTAATGGGCATTCTAAATGCATGATGCACACTTGTCAAAACTTATCAGAACTTTTTTGTTTTAATGTCCAATATAATTGCACTTTACATGTGTTTTTCCCATTTCTATAAAATCAAAGAATCCAAAGGTTGAAACCTATGAATACACCTCTTAGGTGATTATGCTTTTTGATGGATTAACCCTCTGAAAATGGTCTACAGAACTTTGTAATAGATTGGAATATGATTGACAAAATCTATATTTTGAATGTTTTGGTCTTAACCTCTCCCATTCCTTCGGGGTTTTCTCCTCTTCCGACATCTAATCGTTTTCTCAACCTCATTTTACTTCCCCCTCTAGCAGTTCGGCATACTTGCCTCCTTGTCCTGCACACTTTTTTTGCACATTATTCTTCGCAATCCTACATAATATGTGTGCACCCCCCACCCCCACCCTTCTCCACCGCCAATTCTACCCTCCATGTCTTAAATTATTTTTCTCCTATTTGCATTGCATCGACTTAGTATGGAGCATGGCCTTCAAATCCTTCTCACAACTTGAGAATCTCAAGAGATACACTGAAATTGGAAGGGCTTAATGGGAGTTGCATCGAGGGTACCTTCGACGATTGCTAGTTTGTAAAAATAAGCTATTTTCAACTAAATTTTCTGAGTGCTTGATGAGCATATGAACTCATCCCTTGACTTCTTAAAAAAAACAAATAACCCCATTATTTCATCCACGTCTCGGCCAAAAAAATGGAAGGATGAAGCAGATTATATTCCACTAGATCTCTATGGATGGAAAGGGAAATTGTTTTCTTTCAAGGGGAGACATTTTACACAGAAATAGCCGTAGAGGGGGCAAAGACTCTACAGTTGTAGGGCTTCATTTGTACGGATATTGATTACAAACAACAGGATCCCTATCGAGATCCGAGATGGTCTCAACTCCATCGACACCTCTGCACATTCTTGTTTTCAATCTCGCACATGCCTAGTCTACTTTCAAGCGTGATCCATCACGAGAGATGTAGCAATTCAGAATTAGTTGCGTGATCTCGAAACAGAGATCGGTCAAAACCAGAGGGCGCGGGTGGGTCACGGATCCGGAGGCCTCTGTGAAACCATATCTAGGAAGACCACGTTTCGGGGAATGGTTTACCGTGTGGGAGTCGAGGACGAGGACCTTCATGCCGGAGATGTCCTGCAGCATCCGTCCCACGTAGTCCCTCGCCGCTTGAATCAACACCATCCTTCCACTGTGTTTTGGTTGGCGAGAGAAGGAGGACAGAAGGGGGAGATCTGCCTTCCTCCTCTGGACGGTGCCGGTAAGAGGGTCGGAAGTTGGAACTCCTCTCGGAGCTGTGGGTAATGTTCCGGTTCCCACTTTAGACTACAGCCGTATAATCGGAGAGGTGTGAAAAAGAAGTGAATTTTTTTCCTTAGGGCCGGATTTCATTATTAGAATAACATGCATACAAAATTCAATTCATCTTATCTTGTCTTAAAAATTTTTTAGTGTACTTAGGTCACCTCTTTAAAAAGTTAAAGTTTACTTCTTCAAGAGATTGGCTTATTTTGAAGATCATTAAGATAATAACACAAAAGGAAGACGCTTCTTTAAGATGTGACGTGATTTAACGAAATACAATACAAAGATCAAAGAAGACATAAAATCGAAGCTGCTTCTTATTGTACATAACAAAAAAAAGTTTTACCTTGGGTATAGCGAATTAAGTTTTACATATACTAATGATACGGAATTTTCTATGCATTAATGCTCATGTAATTTGCATGGGTTAAATTATTTTTCGATGAGTAAAATTGTTTTGTGTGTTTGAATAGTTTATTATTAAGATTGCAAAATTAGACGGCTAATATGGTAAAGTTGGATTCCATGTAATCTTTAAAAGGGATTCAACAGGATCTTGATTGATTGACATTGATTGTAACAATCAATCTAAGATTTGTATTTTGGCATGTATAAGATGAGGTAAAGTGTAGTAGACCATCACAACTAAGAGAGCGGCAACGATGTAATCGAGAGAGATAGAGAGAGTGACGATGAGGGAGAAAGCAACGAAGTAATTTTGCTAATTTTTCTTTTATTGATTTTCTCATCTGATGGTCGCAAGAATGTAGACAACCACTGTTATACTATGGTATGTTCTTCTTCACATATTTCCGTGGTGGTGGTCGATTGTTCATCTACATTAGTCATTTAATAACTCCATCAAGTAGTATTGGAGTGAAGGAAATAGCTTATGTGAGGATTGACCTTGCACATCACAAATGGAAAATGCAAATTAAATTTGAAAAAATAAGATGCTCGTTAGATGAATGATAAACAATCGTTGAAAAAATCTTCCATAATGCGAAATCATAAGTGCGTGTGTGTGTGTCTATGGGTGTGGAAATGATTCTTACATTGTTTTGTAAATCGCATGGAAAAGAACTATTATCTTTGATGCATGTAGTCTCTAATTAATGGTGTACTCACATGCATGATGGTGGATCTTTTGCAAAGTAGTTCAAATTCTTGCAAAGAAGGCAAAAGGATCCTCTACAACAATGTTATAAATTTTTAACAGCAATTGAAGAAAATGTGACTTCAACTCAAATGGTTCGTGATTTTCAAGGGGGAGATGAGAGCCAATTGAGGGTTTAACCCTCCCTTGAATGTAAGCCCCGCGCATGGTTTCCACCAATAGTCCATGTCATCCAGCAGCTCTCAACTATTCTAACTCGAGTTGTATCTCGTCATTTCTATGTTCGGATCGGGCGAGTCTGGCCATGATGACTTGAAGTATCTTGTCTCTTTGTTCGCTATCCTCTCTATCTTTTGATTCTTCTTAGCCAGCTTCTTCTTTAAATCTTTCCTCTTTGTCAAAGAAAAGAGGATTTTTGTAAGATTTGAAAGATGATTGTATATAAGTAGGAACATCACAACAAGGGTCAACCACAATATATGAGAAGGGAAAGCACGCATGGACCTGACCTACCTATAAGAAAGGGTTTTTATCCATCCAGGGACTAGAGTCGTCCTATCACGACCCTGGTTCTAGGTTGTTAAATCATCATATTTGCCGGATCTAGTTACTCAATAATAGGTTTATCCAATAATAACAACATTCAGAAATATACAACAATAAAAATTTTTACATGGAGAGTATCTCACATTTTTCCTTCATAAATAAGGCTTTACATAGAAACATGTCCCATCGCATTCTTCTACATGCACATCAACTGAAGAAAAAGAACTCAGAAGAACTACAAACTACCTTACACTATAAGCTACTATGGTTGGATGGTTAACTAAGGTCCTTACGATGTCTCACCCATACAAGCTGGGTTTCCAAAAAATATAGGATAAAGATTAACGAGTGATAAGTGACAGGGAAAATAAAAGTAAACAAGTAGTCTAGTTTAACAAAACTTGTTATATCGTAAAGTTGCATTTTCTTATCATTGTATTAAGTCTTATTCCTTCTATTCCACTTCAGGAATTTGTCCATGTGATTTGCCTCACCTCTCAGAGACTTCGAAGTTGTGGATAATCTGAGATTGGAAGTTGTTTTGATCTGATGATCTTATGTCGTCGCATGTCATCTCGACCAATCATTCAATACTATCCTGATTCGTTTCCTTTATTGTTTTATTATATAGGGTTCCAAACCTTCAGTCTGTCAAATAAGTAAACACGCTATCCTCAAGGACACGATAGCGTAAAATCACAAGTTATCCTTTAATAACATTTACTAGCAGCTTTAAAGACATGCTATCAAGACCTAGCTGCTATTAAACCACTCATGTATCCACATGGTACGACCACGTCTTCCGTCAGTCCGCCTAATTGTAGCTCGGTATCATGCATTGTAAATAATTTATTACACGAGCTCGACATATATGGGCAACCATATACTAACTAGGTATAACCTACTAATACGGATGCTCTTAGGGTAAACGTACAAGTAGCATGCCCGATCTGTAGTATTTATTCCAAAGTTATCCTTATCGTGAAATATAGTATAAAAGTTCTAACATAGATCCACCTTAAGCCATATCAATTTTCTCATAATATTAATATAGTTATGTACATAAATCATAAAATCTATAAGGATTATTCATTATACCAACTCTATTTTAGCAAATATTTTAGAGTAAATCATGAAACAATAATGTGAAAATTCTTCATAATAAAGAACACGCTAAATAGTAGTTTTATCCAATTTAACTTCAATAACAAGAGACATGATTTTGTTATATGATCGTGTTAACTTCTCAGTGGGGTTAATTTACCTTAATTTGTGTTCAACTATGGACTTATTAGCTCTTGAAATGATTAAATTTCATTTACGAGCTAAGAACACAAAAAACATACGAACGAACCAAAAACATAAAGAATATGAAGAACGAATGAAGAACATGAATTCTCTCAAAATTTTGACAGAGTTTCTCCTATATCAGGTGGTATTTCAAGGAAATTTCGGCAGGGTCTCCCCTTACATCGGGTGATATTTCAAGGAAAAAATTAGTAGAATTTCCCTATCTCAAAGGATATTTCAAGAAAAATTTCGACAACTTTTCCCTTTATATCCAGAAAAAATCAAAAGAAAACATAAGTCTTGGAAGAAATGGATGGAAATATGAATTAAAAATGTTTACTTACCTCTTTTTCGAAGACATCAAAGAGAGGAGCGCTCTGTATTCTTGGTCTTCTTCCCGACAAGTATCGCTTCTTCCACACTGATGAATCAGTGATTCACCGTAATAAAAGATGAAAATAGAGCTTCTCTCCCAAGTAATTAGCTACATTTAATCATTTATTCGGTATTTTTACCATTCATGAACTTAGATTAATATTTGCATTTTAACACTCATAATTGCACTCGTAATCATCTTCACATTTTCACCTAACTTCAAACATTTTTAATTAATTCATGTTAACTCCTATTGACATCAAATCACTTTCATTGTGTACATATTACTAACAAGTTTAAAAGAAAAATACAAAAAAATGCTAATCTCAAATAATTGGCACGTGAGGTAAAACTCCAATTTCAGAATAGGCAAATTAAAATGCTCATAACTTCCTCACACAGTGTTTGATTTAGGTCTACTCACTTTTAAAGTAATATATATTCAAATACCTTCAAAACAAGATCAATTTCGTAAAAATTGGAGCTCGTATGTGAGTGTTGGGTTATGGGCCTCTTTTACGCATTTTGTCTTTTACCCGATTTAACCCATTATTTTATGTACATAATTCACCCTTTTATTTTATTTCTTTTTTATTTATATTATTTTATGAAAATTTTTAAAAATTCATAAAAATTCAAATTCAAAATGAAACTGAAATCAAAGAAATTGACCGAGTCTGATTGTCTCTTGTGAGTCTAAACAAATATCTCACTTTTTCGACTCTATTTTACCATGTTTTCTTATTTAATTAAAAATATAAAAAATATATTAATGTGTAAATATTTATATTTGGTTTTATCATTATTTTTCTTGATTTTTATCTTAATAAAAATCACAAAAAAATACAGAACCCAAAAATTCAAGTTATTATATGTACATAGAGTACCCCAAAAATATCACTTTGCACAGATGACCTCTTTTGATCTTAATGAAAGTTGTAGATCTCATTAAGACGATCAATTTTTGTGTTGAGCAATATTTGATTCGAAGTTGTTTGCTATTTCTTTTCTACTTATCTTTAGATTTTTTTTATTGATTTTCTGGAGCTGACACGTGGTAGCTCCCGGGGCTACCACATCTCAGTCAGTTTCTGCATTATTTTAATCCATTTATCTTTTTGAAAAAAATAAAATAAAATTTCCTCTCACCTCTCGTGCCACGCACGTGAGGTCTCTCTCTCCTCCCTCCATCTTCTCTCCCTCTCCAGTCAACACGGGCCTCCCCGCAAACTCCGCCTCCTCGATCACGTCTTCCCAAATCTCTGCAACTCTGGAACCACCTCCCTCGTCCTTCTTATCTCCTCTCCCTCCTCCCCATATAACTCCATCGATCCCTCCCAGAATTGGCATCCTCCATATCCAGCAAATGAGAGAGAGAGAGAGCGTGAGGTGGGTCGGTGACAATTACCCTCCCTCCAGCAAAAACTTCCTCCAGACGCAATAATCAAAGATTCCTCTTCCACCGTAGAGTTGAGGCGAGAACGTGGAAGAGGGCCTATGTCCTCATCCATCTCAGTCGGAATCCCCATTCCCCCCACTCTTCCCGTTACTCCTCTTCTCTTTTCCTATGTTCTTCCGCATTTCCTCTGTTCTCATTTTATTTCCTTCTTCCTCGTGATACACCACATGTGTTCTTCCACCGCACCTCTGCATCTTCGTCCGCCTCGACTGCTCACCTCCATTGCTCCTGTCCACCCGTAGGCCACATACAGCACTACCCTCCAGCTACTTCCAACGTCCACGCAACGCCATCAAGCCCACGTCATCGACGCCTCGCGCCACTTACTTCCAGCTCTTGTGCCCTCCCGCTTGCGACTGTCATATCTCCTTTGTTTCCACTTCGTGCTCTCGAGCCACAACCACCTTCGAGTTGACACCCATCTGCTCCGTCTGATCATTTTCTCTATCACCACACCGCCGTAATTCATCGTCGACAATTCCGCCTCCAACGTCCTTGATTTGCCAACATTGCCAAGAACCTCCGCCTCGGCCACTTCCAGAGCTCTACATCGACATCATCTGCAGTTCAACGCTTTGCACTTCATCGACACCTTCAGCCTCATCCACGACCAAACTCATTACCAGCCATCACTCCCATCTCCAGGTATTTCGAGCCACCTCGCACTGTGCCATCTTGAGCAAGAGGCTCCGTCCATCCTCCACCCTTTGCCTCCACCTTCAATGGATCCCCACCGAATATTCTGTGTCCTCCGCCTTGGATCGTCGCTTCCCCGCCTTTTCAACTTGGCGCGGAATCCAAGGACAACATGTGAAGCATTGGGAGTTTTGCAAGTAAACCCCCAGGGGGTCTGGTAGTTTCCTTTTAGCCCTTCATCTGTAGTCCCTAGTTATTTCAGTTTATTATTGTAAACATTACAGACATAACCCTGACTTCTCATTTTATTTTGAGTTTGATTATTGCATCACTTTATTATTTCAAAAATAGCATTTTATTCTTCTATTAGTTCTCTATAATATGGCATGCTTGGGATTTTTTAATATATGTGTTTATTTATTGATTAATGCTATTGTAGAAAATTGTGTATGTTACCCAATTTATGTTTAGAAATTCGTAAATTATTAACCATTGCTCCAAAAATTACTAAAAAATCATATATAATAGAATTATTTGTTAAGTTCATTGTGCCCAAAAAGAATTGTATATGTGCGCATACTTTGCTCTATAAAAATTATTTTGTGCATTAAGGATTACGATTTTTCTGAGATATACTACCTAGTAATATATCTCAGATAATTATATCTCCCGAAAATAAATAGATTTTTATTTATTATAATTAATTATTGCAAATCTCATTATTTGCATTCTTTTAATTACAGAATATTCATATTGCATCCAAAAATTCCAAAAAATATAGTAGTGTAATTTCATCGTATTTAACATTCTGGCCAACTTTGATGATTTTTTAAATTCTTCTATTGAAATTTGCAATTCAGCCCCTGAACTTTGCCATAAACGCAACTCATTTATTATTTGCATAAAATTATATAAAAATGTCCCTTTGAAAACCTTATTTCGAGATAGACTAAAAACTAACCTACGGAGATAGTTGCCCCACTGAGTTCGACCTTGGACTTACCAAGTAAAAAAAGTTGATCGCTTTCTTAAATTTACACAACAATAAATTAATGGTCATTTTGATTAACCCTTAATTGCCCGACATACAACGAATTCGAACATTAATTCAGTAATATTAATAGGGAATTTTGTGGTTATTCAAATGGCATCATTGCCGGGGATACACGGCTTAGGTTGTTTTTAGAAAATCAAGTTTTTAGGTTTTCCACCCCCGGGTAGTCTGACCCTAATTTTCTTATATATATATATATATATTTCTCCATTATTTCCTCGGTATTTTTATTTTTTTTGTATATTTTCCTGTGAACCTCTCTAATATTTAAGCTTTATTTTTTGTGCGAGGTACTCGGTGGACTTGGAGCGGCTTTCTAGAAAGTTGATGTAACTCGAAGCACTCAGATGCATGACGAATTTTATTTTTGGAGAGAGGGAGAGAGTATTCTTCTTTAATTTGTAACCAATTGCTCATTTCTAGCAGTTTCCGGTCAGGTTCTCATGTGTGTAAAGAGACTGGACTCTTTGTGGTGTGTCAGACCAGTTTTTACTCTTCGGTGAGGGTGGAGCTCGACTCGAGTGGTTCGTAGTTCTAGGACTGCACATATGACTATATGACCTGCTAGAATTTTTTATTGTGCTCGTAGAATTTAGGACCACACTACACTTAACTATATGCACTAGATCGATTCTCATTTAGCCAAATTAAATTACTCTATCACTTGCTAATAGAAGTTCATGTTCTAGGTGCAATTTCTTGTGCATGCATTAAATTTATTTTTCTAGGTAAATTTCAATATGTTTAGCATATTGCACAGAGATTGCAAGGAAGCATTGTAAGTATCTCTGACTCGGCATTCATCATCGTGTTTCCCACTACACGGCTTTTTTGATTCTTTCTCGGTTTTCATTCACATAGGAATAAAGGAAATTGGAATCCCTGAGTAGACGTACATTGATCCCCGCTCAAATTCAAAGTGATAACCTAACTAAAATAAGGGGACTTCTAACATTATAGATCAATTAGAATCGAAAAAATTAAATATCATTGATTTCGGGAGAGCAACCCCATCATTATTTGATTTTACTGCAAGTGAGAGAGGGACGAACACTAAGGCAGAGCCAAGCCATGATTTTTATATTGACTATTGATTGTACAAAAACGATTGGCCACTTCTCAGTGAGGAACTACATGTAGCCGGTAAATAGTTCGGGTTTCCTTAGCGGAATGGGAGGTTTAAAGGACACCATGTAAGGCTTCGTCCTCAAGTAACGTGTAACCGTATTCATACGGTCCGTACATATTCCCATACTAGCTAAAAGTGGCTGCAACTAGTCGTAAGAATCGAGCTGGTATTTAGGAAAATACATGCACCTAACAACTCATTAACTCTTTCAAAATTTTGTATTCATCACCAACTAAAATAGACAAAATAATTTGGTCGAACCTTGACCTTCATTGAATTGAGTTGGTCAATTTGGGGTTTGCCATTGTGTATTGAATTGTGTGACAGTGCATTTGCGCACAGATCGTGATTTCACAAATCTACTTTCCATTCCATTCGAAGATGATAGAATTTTAGCATTCATACCTGCACTCCATGGGTCGCGCAAATATGACAAATTCCTAATTTTCTTTTCCACCTTCCTATCAGAGGAACCCTATCTTTGAGGAAGTTTCTCTCCAGCCATCATTCTTTCCACCCACGCACCCACCCTTGATTGAAACTTCAAGATATGAGCCGCTCACAAACTGAACACGTACTATATGGAGCGAGCAGATCCGAGGATGAATATAGGCGTAACCGACTTTGATAGAGGAATACAATTCCTGTTTACGTATGCCAATTAACTATTTCAACCATCCTTTACTCGGGATGACTCACGACCTGAGTATGATTACTTTTCCTTTGACCATACATATGGCACCCAAACTCAAGGAAATTGGACTCATGACCAGACTTTGATCAAGAAACTGGCTACTTTTTGGTTCTGGAGAAAATGCTAATGTCGAGGCATACTGAGCATAGTCACTCTAGTCCGAGTCATGAGACGATAGTAGATGACATAGCTCGGATCAATAAGAGAACCGAGGTTTTGACAGGAAATTTTGATAATGTTATCCAAATAGAAAAAAGGTGTGATAATCAACCAAGATGAATCAAGAAAATCACATATCAAACCTGAAACTCATCATGTGTCGGATGTCCACATGCAGACACCACACACACCTAACCATACAACTGACCACCTTATTGACTCTATTGAAAATTCCAAAAAATGAAAAAACCAGAAAAATTAAAAAAATCAGACAACATCAATATGGAAGCATTTTACAAACTTCTAATCTTAGAGATTCCAATAATCAAGGTCATGGAATGTACCTGATCTTCATAGGCTTGTGAAGAGTCGATTATCACCAAAGAAGATGGAAAAGAAAATATCTCGAACTGAATATCATCTAGTTACTATGGCCAGTTCAATGGTGCTGACCCAAACAAGCAAGGTTCGCAAAGTCAAACGGTCGACCAAGGTGACCTGTGAAATTGAGAATATTGGATTTAATAATGTTCGGATTCATGATGATTTTACATTGAACATCCTCCCGAAGTATGTATTTGGTCGACTCAAACTCAGACCTCTCAGAAAGACTCGAGTGATCATTCAATTTCCCAACCGATCCACAAAAAAATCGAGAGGAATTTTTTCTGTTGTCATTACTTTCCAAGGTGTTGCAGATAGAGTGGACTTCATTGTCCTAGACATTGAACACCGAGGAGATTTATTTGAGTCTCCCGTTATTTTGGGAAAGCTACTCCTAACTTCCACCGGAGCGACCATTAACTGCGAGACTCAACAAATTATATTCTCGAACACAAACCAAGTTGATCAAATTCTCGAGGACACAACAAACATTGAGACAACTGAACAAGAAATCGTTAGTCGTGACATAGAGGAATACTCATATACTCATATCTCTCCATTTATCATAGACACAAACAAAGGAGAGACATCTTATGAAACGACTGATGAGGCTATAAAGGTGAATGAGATCAAACGAGACACATCCCATTCACCACACCCAGACAAGGTTATTGCAGATCTCCTTGAGTCCAAACATGCAAAGCCAATAGAGAGTGAATACTCAGGACGTGTGCTGACCTTACAAGAATATTACAATTTATATAGAGACTCATCTGATAAAGAATCCATGGTCAACACCTAACAAAGAATATCTCCTGAACCAACTAAGAATACCTCTTTTAACATTTCAGAAAAAGTATCTCCTAAGAATTACCTATCAGGTTCAGAGGATGCGAGCAGTATGAGAGAGCTCAGTTTGGAGAATCCGGAGCATGATCGGAATAACCAGTCATGCATCGACCCATGTTGGACTTTCCATGCCCCTCTCTACTATTGATCTAAGGCGACACCCTTGGTCCCATTCAATACACTCGACACAATTTGTTATGACCAGCCTAATATTGTTCATTTGAATATTCAGAGGAAGAACATATTGACCCGAAAGCTGAGCAGACTTTGAGAAAGAAGCGCGAATAAAAATAGTTGGAGTAACGTGATATTTATTTATTATTTTGATGACATCTCCGATGATGGTTGGGAAGCTTATGATTCATTTTCTTTCAATCAATGTTCCCTTCCACCACATTTTCTGAAAAGATCGGTCGTAAACCTCCTTGATCATCGTCCACCCTTTCCCTCGCTCCAACCGGTTCTCTTGTACATTTTCTTCTTATACTTAGGCCAAGGCCTGAGTATGAAGGGGGTCGATGCCATATGTATTTACTCATCATTCTAGTGCCCATTCAATCTATATATTCTCTAGATCTCATTGATTCTCATACTCACTCTTGTCCTATACTTAGGCTGACCAGAACCTAAATATAGGGGGGGGGGTCGAATTCCCGCCCTGTATATATTCATCCATTTCTCCTCTTGACCTCGACCACACCACTTTTTGATCTTCTTTTATACTTAGGTTGTCCATAGCCTAAGTATAATGGGCGGTTGACTTCTACACTCTTTCTATTTTTCACTCTCCTACGCTTAGTATGAGCTATATCTTTCGTCGTTTCTTGTGCTCTGAGAACATAACACACTCTAACTATAGGGTGGGCTTGTATATATTGCATATATAATTTACCCATAGCTCGTACTTTCACATATTTTCTTATATATAATTAGAGGATGGTAAAAGTCCAAAAAACAAAGGCAAAACACCAAAAATGAAAAAAATGAAAAATCTCTTTACTTTTGCATATCATCCTTGCATTCGTACCCAAAAAAAGGAAAAAAAGAAGAGAAAAATAAGATTGAAAAGAAAATCGTCTTGCACCTCATATGCATTTCATCTGCATTTCATCTGCATTTCATTTGCATATCGAGCATAAGCAAAATGGAAAATGATTGGGTTCTAAACTAAGTTATAAGTAGAAGTAGAGAGCGGTCTTGACTTGGCCTTAATCTACCTAATTTTCAGAGGAACTTCATCGAGAAAGTGGATTTTTGAAGCTTCAGGTCTTTTGACTTAATTCTTTGAGTTCTGCATGACAATGTGCAACATTCGACTCCTAGTGTCTAACCTGGTCGTCTAATTCTGGGTATAACTTTTGAGTAGGGAATTAATCTATTCTCTCACACTATGCACTTAACTCAACTTAGACGAGTGTTGGAAGATTGTGTGGGTCTTTTTTCTGGCAGCGTGGACATCTAAAGACTGGAGCATGGGTTGAAATAAAGCTTCGGAAAAGGGATGGACAGCTGGGCATAATTTTTTATAAGACCTTAAAACATGTACGGAAAAAAGATTCCATATATGTACAGGCACAAAAAGATCCATGCAGAGTTACCAAAAATCTATACCAAAAAGAAGCCAAACTACTAAATAAATACTTGACCAAAAAAGTCCAAGCTTCAAGAAAACCTACAGATCTAGGTGGAGACTTGGCTAAACCGGCCAGCTTCACAAGGAGAGGTGACTACACTGGTCACCCTCCAGTTCTTTCCCCTTCTTCTCATTTCTCTCCTTTTCGATTATGAACACAACGCGACAGATCTTAGAAGGAAATACCTGACTCCTCGAGGATGAGTTATTGGAAGGTAGGTTTGCATGGTAGTCCAGCAATCTTGATGGGAAGAGCTAAAACATTTCACACACATGAGACAGTTGTTCAATGTTCATGGGATATGCTTTGGGAGAAGGATTGATCTAAGATGACTTCTGAACTGAATCTGTTTTAATGATATGCAGAACTCGAGGGTTGTTGATTTTGAAACCCTAAATCGCACAGAAGTTTCACCACACTATTAATCTAAAGATTGGGTCTAGCTCCATTTTCACCTTTTGTTCATGACTTTGGTATGGACTTCAAAATCGTTTCACTTTTGCATTTCATTCTAGTTGCTCGGGGGCAAGCAAGGTTTCAGCATAGGGGGTTGATGAATCCGTGACGCATCAATAAAAGATGGAAATAGAGCTTTGTTCCCGAGTAATTAGTTGGATTTCATCATTTATTTGGCATTTTTACCATTCATGCACTTAGAATTAATATCTGCATTCTAATACCCATAATTGCACTCATAATCATCTTTACATTTCCATCTAACTTCATGTGTTTTAATTAATTTATGGTATCTCTTATTGACATCAAATCACCATCATTTTCTACATATTACTAACAAGTTTAAAGGAAAAATATCAAAGAAATTGCTAACTCGAATAATTGGCACATGAGACAAATCTCCAATTTTAGAATATGCAAACAAAAACATTCATATCTTACTCATACAATATATGATTTAGGTCTCATTTTTAAAGAAATACATATTCAAAGACCTTCAAAAGAGGATCAATTTCATAAAAATCGGAGCTCATATGAGAAAGTTGGGTTTTGGCCTCTTTTGAGCATTTTGTCTTTTACCTAATTTTGATCTATAATTTTATGTATACAATTAACCATGTTTCTTTATTTCTTTTTTGTTTATACTATTTTATGAAAGTTTTATGAAAATACATAAAAATTCAAATTGAAAATGAGACTGAAATCAAAGAAACTGACCAAGTCTGAGTGTCACTTGTGAGTTTGTATATATATATATCTCACTTTTTCAACTTTATTTTATTTCCCTATTTTCTTAATAACTAAATATAAAAAATAACTTAATGTTTAAAAATCTATATTTGATTTTATTGTAATTTTTTCGATTTTCTCTTAATTAAAAATTATAAAAAATTACAAAACAAAAAATTCAAGTTATTCAATGTACATGGAGTACCCCAAAAATACCATTTTGCACAGATGACCTTTTTTGCTCTTGGTCCCTTCTTGAAAGTTGTAGATCTCATTAAGGTGAGAAATTTTTGTGTTGGTAAATTTTTGATCTGAGGTCGTTTGCTATTTTTTTTCTATTTATATTTAGATTTTATTCATGAATTTTCTGGAGCTGACACGTGGCGGCTCCTGGGGCCGCCACATGTCAGTCAATTTTAACATTATTTAATTCATGGGATTTTTACCACATGAATCCTATAAAGTTTGTAAATTACCTTCTTGACCTTTGAAATAATATAATTCTCCCCTCAACCCCGTAAACTTGCTAAGTCTTACCCCATGAACCCTGCGGTTAATCTGTTTGAACTTCGTGAGGGTTCTTGGGGTAATTTACGGGGTTGGTATGGTAATTATATTGTACAAAAGGACGTAGAGGAAGTTTAACACATTGATAATGTTTGTGGGGTAAAAATCCATTAATTCATTTATCTTTTGAAAAATAAAAAAAATAAAAAATATTTTCCCTCTCACCTCACATGCCATACACGACAGGTCTCTCTCTCCTCCCTCCATCTTCTCTCCCTTTCGAGTCAATGAGGGCATCCCCGTAACCTCCGCCTCCTCATTCGTGTCTCCACAAATCTCTGCAACCTCCGCAACCATCTCCCTCAACCTCCTTATCTCCTCTCCCTTCTCCCCATATAACTCCATCGGGTCCTCCCAGAATTGACATCTGCCATATCCAACAAATGAGACAGAGAGCTTGAGGAGGGTTGGTGACAAGGACCCTACCTCAAGCAAAAACTTCCTCCAAGTGCTATCATCAAAGAATCCTCCTCCGCCTTGGAGTTGATGCGAGAACGTGTAAGAGGGCCTCGTACTCATCCATCTCAAGTGAAATCCCCATCTCCCTTATTTTTCATGTTCTTCCTCTTCTCTTTTCCTCTATTATTCTGCATTTCCTCTATTCTCGTTTTATTTACTTCTTCCTCGTGTTACACCACCTGCGTTCCTCCACCGCACCTCTACATCTCTATCCACCTCGACTGCTTGCCTCCTCTACTCCAGTACACCTGCATGCCACCTGCGGCACTGCCATCCAGCTACCTCCAACACGCACGCAATGTCGTTGAGCCGACGTCATCAACGCCTCGCGTCGCCTACTTCCAGCTCTTACGCCCTCCCGCTCAGGACTGCCATCCCTCCTATTTTCCACTTCGCCCTCTCAAGCCACAACCGCCTTCAAGTTGACCACCATCCACTCTACATGATCATCTTCACCTCCACCGCAGCTCCACAATTCATCATCGACGGTTCTGCCTCCATCGTCCTTGCTTTGCCTACACTGCAAGCACCTCATGTCTTCCGCTTCCAAAGCTCTTCATTGATATCATCTGCAGTTTAATGCCTTGCACTTCATCGACACCTTCAGCCTCATCCACGACCAAACTCATCACTGGCTAGCACTCTCATCTCCAGGGGCTTACAGCCACCTCGCACTGTGCCATTAAGAGTAGGAGGCTCCGTCCATCCTCCACCCTTTCCCTCCACCTTAAACGGATCCCCGCCGAAGACTCCGCTCCCTATGCATTGGGTTGTCGCTTCCCCGCCACTTTAGCCTTGCGTGGAATCCAAAGACGGCATGTGCGAGTAGATGCTTCCTGGGACAATTGCAAGAGAAGCCCCCGGAGGTCTGCCTAATTGCACAACATCCTGTCTTAGATCAAGCACGTGCCTCGCACATGCCCTAATGGACTATTTACGAAGAGGGCCCCCACATTTACACCAACTACAAGAGGAACCCCCAGCACCAAGGTCACGTGCTTCGCATGTGATGCACTGAGAATTTTGCAAGTAAACCCCCAGGGAGTCTGGTAGTTTCCTTTTAGCCCTCTACAGTCGCTGGTTATTTTAGTTTATTATTGTAAACATTGTACACAGAACCCTGACTTCTCATTTTATTTTGAGCTTATTGCATCATTTTATTATTTCAAAAATAGCATTTTATTCTTCAGTTAATTCTCTATAATATGGCATGCTTCAGATTTTTTTTAATCTACATAGTTATTTATTTATTAATATTCTTGTGGAAAATTGCTTATTTTACCAAATTTGTGCTTAGAAATTCGTAAAGAATTAACCATTGCTCAAAAAAATACCGAAAAATCAGAGATAATAGAATTAATTGTTAAGTTCGCTGTACCCGAAAATAATTGCATATGAATGCATATTTGACTATATAAAAATCATTTTGTGCATTTCACTAATTAATTTTTAAATAGATATTAAATTCAACATTTTTAGGACTTCAGTTTTTTATGAGATATATTACCTAATGATGTATCTTAGATAGTTTTATCGCCTGAAAATAAGTAGATTTAATATGTATTATAATTAATTTTGAAAAATCTCATTGTCTGCATTCATTTAATCATAGAATATTCATATTGCATCCAAAAATTCCAAAAAATTATAGTAGTCTAATTCCATTATATTTAATATTTTGGCCAAGTTTGAGGATTTTTTAAATTCATTTGATTGAAATTTGCCATTTAGACCCTACCATAATCACATCTCATTTATTATTTGCATAAAAAATATAAAAAATTCCCTTTTGAAAACCTAACTTCGAGATAGATTAAAAATCAGCCTAAAGAAACAGTTGCTTCCCTGAGTTCGACATTGAACTTACCAAGTAAAAAAAATTGACCATTCGCTTTAATTTGACACAATTATTAACCCTTAATTGCCCATTTACAACAAAAAAATCGAACATTAATTCGACGCTATTAAAAGGGTGATTTTGTGGTTCTCCACCCACCTCCCTCCCCTTCTCTCAACCTCTCAACCATATCTTTGGGGGTGGAGGAAGTCATAGAGAATAAATGAGTAGGTGTATTATAAGCTTCCAGGATGTCTATGTGTTATCTTAGTTAACACCTAGTCAGCATGACATGCAAATCATTGTTTGCTTCTTGCGTAGTACAATCCCATGCAGATGCCCTGCCGCTATCACGAAGTCCATGGTTTTCTTAAGGATAAATTATTAGTGCTAATCGTGATTAATTAACCTTGATCGTGATTAATTAGTTTTAACTACAAATTAATACATATTAATCTATGATTAATATTTACTAATCTTGATTAGTAGCTTTAATTATTATTAGCTCCTTGATCATGACTAACTAGTACTAATGACGGTAATTAAGAGTTTGTGACAGAATAGCTAACTTCATCTGCTTTTACTTCCAAAATCATAACAATTCACAAAAGCCTCAAATTCAGATGAAAATCCCTTTGATTCATCTCGTCGGGCGGGATCTAATATCTATACACATGATAGGATCCAAAGAGATTGATTTTTAGGGCATTACGATTATAAAATTTTCAAAGGAAATCTTGTCCTTGAGACTTAGAATGGAGGTATAAAACCTTAAAGATGATGAAAGCCATGAGAACTTTAAAGAGAATGAATTCGTCTTTATTTAAAAGCCAAGTATACACAAATAAATACATGATATTATTGTACAAACATATAGGGATTCTTCTCTCTCATATCTTCCTCAGGTTCCCAGGTAGCTTCTTCAAAATCACGGCTTTGCCATAACACTTCGATAAGAGGTGCCTTTTTATTTCTCATTTTCTTGACATCTCTTGTTTAATATTTGCACGCGAGTTTCTGGTATGTCAAGTCTATCTCAACTTATAGATCATTGTAACTTATAACATGCTCTAGATTCCTAACATACTTTCTCATATTTGATATGTGAAAGACATCATGTATTCTATAAAGATGAGGAGGAAGTGCAAGTATATATGCAACTTTACCAATCGACTGGATAATTTCGAAGAGACCCACAATCATGGGTGCTAACTTTCCTCGCAAGCCGAATATTTATACTCCATTTATAGGGGAGACATTCAAAAGATGAAATCACCCACCTCAAACTCGAGGTATCTACATCTAGTATCATTATAACTCTTTTAACGACTCTAGGTAGTTATTAGTCTTTTTAGGGCAAGCTCCATAACTTATCGTGTCTCCTTCATTATGTCTGAGTCATAGAGATTATTTATTCAAACCTCTTTCTTGTATAAGAATGTGGTACACATACACCCATATAGTGCCTCAAAGGGTGACATGTCAATATTTACACGATAACTATTGTTTTAGGTGAATTCTACAAAGCAGCAAATGCTTAACCTAGGCTTCATTCTAAGGCACATACTCGCAACATATCTACTGAGGTCTAAATGGTACGCTTTGATTGACCATTTGTCTGAGGGTGATATGATTTACTCAAAGAAAGATGTGTGCCTAAAGCTTTCATAAAATTATCCCAATCTTGTGAGACAAATCTTGAATCTCGATCAAAAACTATCTCTTTTGGAATACCATGAAGACATATTGCATGTGTAAGGTATAGTTCAACAAGTTGATATGGAGTAGCAGTTACACTGATTGTAAAAAAATGTGTGACCTTGGTCACTCGATCTATTATCATCCAAATATTTTCTTTACCACACATGGTTGGTGGTAAATCGGGTGATGAAGTCCATGGAATGCTTTCCCATTTTCATTCCGGTTAGGAAGGGGCTACAATAATCCTCGTAGTCATTGATGAGAAGTCTTTACCTGTTGATATGTGAAGCAAGAGTTTATAAACTCGACAACATCCTTCTTCAATTCAGAGCACCAAAAGTATGAACAAATATCTCCACATCTTCAAAATTCATGAATGAATTGATAATCCTGAATAGTTTGCTTGCATGATATTTCTCCTTAATTCAAGCATCTCATGTACACAAACTCTATGACAACTATATAATAAACCGTCATGTAAGTGGAATCCCTCAATTTCATTTCTTTCTACTTTTTCTCTCAAGTCTTTTTAAAGTGGATCATCTTTCTGACCTTTATGTATTCTATTCCAAATCTCTGTCCTATATCAACAAGTTATGGCTATATTATCTATTCCTCTGTCGAAATGTTGCCATTCACTTGATGCAGATAGCACACCCCAAAATTTCATTATTGCTACCATGTCTTGGGAATAAGTTTTTTAGTAAGGGCGTTTGCTATTGCATTTCCCTTACCTGGATGGTAAAAGATTGTGTAATCATAGTCCTTTGATAATTCTAACCATTGTATATGTCTCATGTTTAGCTCTTTTTGGTCAAATAAGTATTTTAAACTCTTATGTTTGGTGAAGATCTCAAAAGTGATGCCATAAAGGTAGCATCTCCATGTTTCCAAAGTAAAGACAACTGTAATAATTTCAAGGTCATGAGTTGGATACTTACACTTATTTGTCTTCATTTGCCATGATGTATATGCTATTACCTTTCCATGTTGCACGAGCACTGCGTCAAGTCCCTCCTTAGATGCATTAGTGCATATAGTAAAGCCCTCTGTGAAGAAGGGTAAAGTAATGGTAGGTGTAGTGGTTAAACGTTCTTTCAGTATTTCTAAGATGGTTTCACAAGTATCAAACCATAAAAATGGTACATATTTATAAATTAACCTAGTCAAAGGCAAGGTTGTTCATGAAAAGTCTTTCACGAAGCTTCTATAATACCAATTAGACCTAGAAAAGATCGTATTTCTGCTATGATCTTCATATGCTCCCAAGTCGTCATGGCACCAATCTTTGTAGGTTCAACAAAGATACCTATCTTAGAAATGACATGGACTAGAAAGGATATTTCGATTAACAAAAATCACATTTGTTATATTTGGCATATAGCTTATTCTTCCTCAGTCCCTCAATTGCATGCCGAAGATGTTGTTCATGTTGTTACTTGTTCTTAGAATAGATGAGTATACCATCAATAAATACTATCAAAAATGATCTAATAACTGAGTGAATACTATATTCATAAGATCCATAAAAGGCTGCTAGTGCATTTCTTAGCCTAAAAGACATGACTAAGAACTCATAATGTCTGTATCTAGTACGGAAGTTTGTTTCAAGAATATACAAGTCTATAATTCTTAAATGATGGTATCTGGATCTTAGATCAATCTTCGAATATACAATGAACTATATAAATAATCAGAGATGTCATCTAATCGTGGCAATTGATTTCTTTACTATCTTTTTATCTAAATGTTGATAATCAATGCATAGTCGCAGTGAACCATCTTTCGTCCACACAAAAAGCATAGGGCATCCCATGGTGAGGTACTAGAGCGAATGGACCCTCTATCCAAGAGTTGTTGCAGTTGCACCTTTAATTCACGTAACTCGACTGGTGCCATACAATATGATAGAATAGAGAATAGTTGAGTATCTTGTGCAAGAGAGATTTCAAATTCGATCTCTTGCTCAGATTGTAATCTAGGTAGTTCATCAGGAAAAACATTAGGGAATTCACATACTATAGTCATATCTTCTATCATCCACTTTGTTTCTATGGTAGTAGACACATAGGCTAATAGCAATCGTCGTGCCTTTAGAGTAGAGATATATACTACTTCCTCATTAGAAGGCTTTCCACTGAACCGAATGGGAAGCACCAGAACCAAACGAGGCATGCACATAAAGACAAAGGGTAGTAACGATACCTCATACAATAATGCCTAAATTATAAGCTTATTTTTTAGGATGGCATTAAGTCTGCCATTAGAAATAGGCAAGCAAGGGCTTGCAATGCTCTATAGTGGTTTTTGAGTAGGATACGATTCTTGTGAGCCTTGACCTCTAACCTTTCTTCATCCATGTGTCGCTCCATTGCTCAGGATGAATGCCACACTGTTAGTTGGGGTTGGCATAAACCCAGATCCTCTAATTGGTAGACATTTTTTTCTTGAAGTGGCTTTCTTAGTGATAATAATAACATATACGTGTTCCTGTCCGAGTTGAAGACCCAACCACAAAGGTACTACCTCCTATTGCTGAGTCAAAAGGGTATATCACAGGTCTAGAGAAATCCCCTCATCAAGATAGCTCATGGCCTAAGGTCTGTGACAAGCTTATATGGCAGTGCTGAACCTCCAGTTCATCACCTTTATTCTATCATTTTGGCCTTAAAAATCCCAGCAAATGCATGTAAATAGAATCAATTTGTCCATAATAGCATCCATTATTTATTGTATTACTTGTATACAAAATAAGTTTTTTAAATACCAAAATTATAGAATAAATAGAAGAAAAGAAAAGGAATAAAATATTGAAAATATTTAAGGACCCTAATCCCGATACCAAGTCCAGAATGGAATTGGTCGACAAGGAATAAAGTAGGGGCAGAAAAGGGCCAAAAATACAATAAATACCCCATTTATTTATTCTTTAATTATATATTTTTGACACCTATTTTATTCTCTATTATTTATTCATCAAATAAAGAAACTTTGTACATGAAAGTTGTGAATAATAATGTAAATAAAAATAGGAATTTGAGTTTGTACAAAAATAATACTATGTATTCATTTTATACACAAAATAAAAAGCCAAAAAACTACTTCACAGACCCGTATCTTTTCAATAAAAACTCAAAACATAGCAAAATCAGTCAAATTGTATATAAATTTTCACGGGCTATTTAATGGTGGTAGTTTTATATTTTTTAGAGATTGTGTAGAAGTTAGGTTTTTGGCTGCTATTGTACATAATACCCATTAAAATATTCAATTTATTCATTATTCATTATTTTTACAAAATCTTATTTTTACCATTTTGTAAATATTATTAACACATGTGCATATTGAAATCAAAATAAAACCCAAAAGAAAAGGGAAAATAAAATAAGTTTATGTAAAAACATAGACAAAATACCCACGCTTCTATATGTATAAAAATAAAAGGAAAATACATTCTTTATTCTTTCATATTTTTATAATATGGTAAAAATCATATATATTCTATTAAAAATATACAATCAAAATAAAACTCAATAAAACACACTAAAGTAAAAAAATGAACATAAACCATAGGTAAAATACCTATAAATATACCAACATAATATACTTACCTATTTATTTAAGTGTACAAATAACATCATAAAATTTAATAAAAATATAATTATACTCACAAAAATAAGTTATAAATAAAATAAAAGAATAACATAATAAAGTAAAATATATAAAAAAAATAAAAATGTACAAAATATAGGTAATTATACTTATAAATAAGCTATTAAAAATAAACATGTAATAAAATACACCAAAAAACAAATAAAAATCATAATAAAATACCAACTAAAATAATACATATTTTTTTATTTTATACCCAAAAATTAATAAAATCATTTATTATTTTTAAATAATTATTCTTTAATAGCCCTGCTGTTTTGTCCTGTAATGAGCCTACATGGACCAATGGCAGGGCTTCCTCTGTTGACCTCTGGTCAACTCACTCTACAGCCCGTCAAATCTGTCAAAGACCGCGTTTTCTCCCATTTTTCCTGGTCGATCCATCGCTCAAATAACAACGACCCCTTCATGGAAATTACTCCCAAAACAATCATGATACACGCCTAACCCTTGTATCCTTTATACATAACTTGATTTCTTTCCTAACAGTCGGTCAAATAAGGGTGCTCACTTGCGTTATAAACAACTCACTCTGCAGTCTGTCAAATCTGTCGAAGACCGCGTTTTCTCCCACTTTTCCCGGGCATTCCATCCATCTATCGCGCTCGCTTCCTTCACAAGAAATGTTCCTCAATAGTCCATGATACACGCCCATGCCTTGAATCCAACGTATATAGCTTTGATTCTTTGCTAACGGTCGGTCAATAAGGGCACCCCATTATGTTCATAAATAACTCCACCTTCTTCCTCCATGTTTTTTTGGCCATCTTCGAGCCCTAGAGTTCCACCATTTCATCCTAGTGTGCATCCAGGTGACAGATGGAGGTCCCTTGAGATGGATGGGAGCTCGCGGAGGAGGAGGTGCGCCCAAGGCCGCCGTCGCCAGCGACCTCTGCTCCTTGGCTATCCGGCAAGGTAAGAGCTGCGCTTTTTATTTCTTCAGGTAGCTTTTAATTCATACTTTTCATTTTCACCATTAGTTTAGTGATTAGGATAGCTAATTAGCATTAAAAAGCCCCTTCGTAGTTTGTCGAAGCTCCGCTCCGGCGAACATCTTTGATGAACGTGAAATCCACCTCTTTAATAATCTATAATTGTAGTATAAGAGGCGAAAGTTAGTTGATCAAAAACACAATATTTGAATGTTGTGGAATATTTTTACTTGGCAAGTATACCAAGGTCGACTATAGGGAACGATGATTCTTAGTTGGGTGGTTTTAAATTAAATTAAAGAATTCATTAATGGTTGATTAATTTCTGTGTTGGGACAATATAATACAATGCAATAAAATGCAATTAGATGCAAAAATAGAGAAAATAATTCAGCACATGATCTGTAATTTTATAAAATTCAATTCTCAAATAATTTGATCTCTTAATCCTAAAATATCAATACAGATCAAAAGAGATTAAGTCCATAAAGATTTATCAACTCCAAGTTACAAGTAAAAAGATTAATAAATGGATATTCCTGTCAAAAAAATCCATGTGAATTACTCCTCAAAATTAATAGTCGATCAGCCAAATAGGGACTCAAATATATTTATCCTCAATTTAACCCCTGCATAATTTAAATTATTGGGAATAATCTACCATGATAACAAGGAGTCAATCAAATTAAATTCCTCAACTGAACTCCTATAGAAGATGTCGTTAATTTCTCAAGTACAAATATGTCACAATTTGCCTGCAAATAGCAATAGAGATCCTCAAATGATAATTACCAATAAGCAAACTCAGATATGTCCACAAATTATGCCAAGTGATAGATCATGAAAAGAGCTTCAAATGACATATTATACGCTAAAAATGGAGTTCGTAAGAGAAAGATATGCTAAAATGAAATTGCAGGGGATAAAATGTAAATAAAATAAAGTTTTCCTTTCAAAAAGTCCCTGGAGGGGCTTATTTGTAATTTAGCAAAGTTGGAGGGCCCCTCTGCAATTTACCCCATGCAGAGGTATATTTGTAATTTCTGAAATGTCTGGGGGCTTTGGCGCAAATTGCCCTAAGCGCACGTACGCACGTGCGCCTGGAGGCTTTTTTGTATTTTTCTTTATCTTTAATTTTTGAATTTTTTTGGGGTGCCACGTGGCATCCCCTGGGCGTGCCACGTGGCACCCACATTCTCTCTGCCATGCCACCTCAGGTCACGTGCCTAGCACCCGACCCCACCTTCCCCTACCTCCAGCCGTTTCTTCCTAACCCAAAACGATTGCCCCTTCCGCCACAATCATCCTCGCCGTTACGCGCCACCCCCGTCAATGCACCAGCCGTCCACCTCCCCCTCACGTAACCGTCGACACCCTCCTCCTATAAAATCCTCCCCTTCAGGCCATCTCACCCATCTGCCATTCTTCCCAAACCTTGAGTCTGAGCTTCAGAAATTCCATGGAGGTGACAACTCCAGGAAAGCTTCGTCGAGTGACGAGAAGCCTCAGGTTTTGGCGTGATCCAAGTTGCTCTTGCATCTTGTCGCAGCTCCTGCTACTCAGCTCATGCTTCCTCTGTCGGAGCCTCAGAGCATAGATCGGTCAAGGTCCTCCAACCTTCGAGAGAACTCCTTCACCAGGTGACTTCCTCTGCTACGCCCGATCACACGCCATCTCAACTTCGCCTCACGATCGGTTCCATCTTTCTTCATTGACCACACAACGCACCCATCTCCGGTCCCCTCCACCTTCCCTTCAACCTCTCAGATCCCCCTCACTCCCGACCTCGCTCAGGTCGAAGATCGAACTTGAATCCCTCGTCCGCAAACGGAGGCCCATCGCGTCTCCTTCCTTTGTGCGTGTTTGACTAACCCCTGCAGGAAGTCGCTTTCCACCAGCAACTACCGATCGTTCGACCACTGTGGAGGCCAAGCTTCGCCCCACCACCTTCGCCCACTACGTGGAGATGAGCTTTGCCCTCCACGCTCCGCCTTCCTCTCCAGCCACGCTCCTGCTTGCACTGCCTCACCTCCTCCATGTGTTTCGCCCTCGACAGCACTGCACCGCCTCAACTCCGCCCTCCAGTGCGGAGTCCTGTCGAGCCCCTCCATCCCGTCGATCGGGCTTCAGCCTCCACTTGTCCGCCCGCTCGGTGCCTCCGCCCCGACCACCCTCAACTATAGTTGTCGTTGGATAAGGGTTGGCCCTTGACCCAACGGCCCTGATCAGGCCATGATAGCCGACCCGAGCCTCGGTCCCAGCCTCGAGGCTCGGGACATCCGAAGTGTCAGAGGTTTACCACATATGCTTGGGCGTCCGAGCATGAGCCCTTCCACTCGAGCTTAAGCTTCAACACCGAACCGTAGGCTCGGGGCCTCTTAGCCTCCAACCGCTGCCACGTGTCACCTTGGTCGCCTGAACCTCCGCTCTGCCACCGGAGCCTCCGCCTCGGCGTCCCCGAGCCGCCACCTAGGCTCGAGACCCCCGAACCTCCGCCTCACCAATAGAAGAAAACCTTGGATCGAAAAATTTCCTTCACAAAAATTGTTCATCTCGATGAGATCTACAAGTTTCATGAAGGACTTGAGAGCAAAAGAGGTCACCTGCGTGAATTGGTATTTTTTGTGGTTCTCCATGTGTATAGAAAACCGGTTTTTTGGAGTTTTGTAATTTTTTTGGTGCTTTTAGAGAGGATAAAAATCGAGAAAAATTACGACAAAATACAAGGAAATTAATTACACACTAATATATTTTTTTAGATTTTTAATAAATAAGAAAGTGGGAAAATAAAATAGAAGTATGCAATAGACAATTTTTGTACAGACTCACAACGGACAATTGGACTCAGTCAGTTTCTTTGATTTCAATTTTAATCTGGATTTGGATTTTTGTGTCGCTTATTAAAAATTTCATCAAAGAACACATATGAAGAAGAAATAAAATTAAAAGGGTTAATTATGTACGTAAAAACTCAGGTTAAAAATAGCAAAAAGACAAAATGCGCAAAAAGAGGCTCAATACCCAATTTTCACATATGAGCTCCGAATTTTACGAAATTGGTCTTGTTTTGAAGGTATTTGAAAATGGAATACTTTCAAAGTGAGTAGACCAAAATCGAACACTGTATGAGGGAGATATGCTCGTTTTAGTCCGTTAAATGTGAAATTAAACTTTGGGATTATTTGACACTTATTTGAGTTAGTAATTTTTTTCTATTTTTTGTTTGATAATGTTAGTAATATCGGTGTTAGGATGAATTAATTAAAATATTAAGAAGTTGGCGCCTTTTTGGGCTAATGTACACTTGGAATTTTTAATGCAATTATGCATGATGAAATGCAAATATTATTTACACATGTATGTATGCTAATGATGATCTATTAATGATTAAATGCATGTAAATTTTGGGGAACAGAGCCTAATTGACCAATTTTAGCATGATGAATACGAGATTCATCAATCTCCACCGTGTTTCCTTTATCTTTTGACCACCACTTCACCCTCATTTCCTTCGCATCATGTTCTCCACCTCCCAGCCACCTTTGACCAACCAGAACCTTCTTGGTTCTGCGAATCGAGGTTTGCTTCGCTGGAGACCTCGTCGCCCACCTAATCCTTCATGCTCACAGCTTCATTTTTGGTCGAGGAGCAACCTCTCGAGCCCCTCATTCTTTTTGTTCAGGTCGCGTGCCCTACGGAGTCCTCCTGGGCTCGAATCACATCCTCATGTAGGTATTTGGAGGTCCCTTCTTCACCGAGCTCGCCAGGCCTCTCTACGAGGTTCTGGAGCCTCTTTAGACCCCCAACAGCTACGGACGTCCTCGCCGATCATGTAGAGCCATTGACGATCGAAGAAGAGTGCTGGTGGAGGGAGGAATCGACGAACAATGTTCGGGGAAGACGAGTTCTTCCCCGTTCTTCGTAAGGAGCAGCTACCGTTGGATCTAGGGAGGAGACCCATATCTGATCTCAGCCATTGGATGAAGCTCTCCATCACCGTCGGATCGCTTAGCGCGATCTAATCCAGGCCGTCCAGCAACGAAGCGTCATCGTGCCACCGGGTGCCGCCACGTGTTTTACTGAAGAAATCCAGATTGTATGCCAGCGTGCAAATTGGGGTAAATTGCATATCTTACCCGCTACTTTTTGTATTTATTATTTGAAATTGTAAATAAAATATTATGTGTAAATAAAATTGGAAATTTTTTTAAATGGACCCCCGTGGTTTATTGTAACTGCGGTTTGGTCCTTCCCAGCCTCACGTGCAGTCCTACGCAAGGATTGTAATTTTGCATAGAGGCCCCTGTCAATTTTGTATATTGTAAAATGATTCATAAAAATTAAATAAATGTTGTTTTATTAAGGCATATTTACACTATGACCCCTGATGTTTACTTTTATTTGCACTTATGCCCCTGTCAGGGCATTAATTTTTATACTCTTTATCTATTTAATTGAAACACCTGCTACGCTCCTAAAAATAAATAAAAATAGGGATAAATGCTTCATGACTTTTATATTCACGCCCATATTTTTAATTGGAAATTTTTGCATTTGATCTATTTATTAAAAATGAAATAAAGCACATTTTTGCCCTGTTTAACTTATTAAATAACAAAAAAATAGAACAACTTTTTGAAAATTTACAAAAAAAATATATAGTATATTTTAGTATTTATGGAGTCCAGAAAATAAGAACCCCAAAAAAAGTAAAAAAAGGAAAAAAATGATAAAAATGGAAAAGCTCGAAAAAATCCAACAAAAAATATAAAATCCTAAAAAATACTAATACTTTTTTAAAATGATCAATATATATTATGAATGTACTAAAATTGATTTGGGTAATTTTGGGACGTATTTACTATTTTTAAAACCCAAATCAATTTTGGTTTCTCTATTAATCCCATATTTAGGATATCTTTGACTTTAAAAATACATAAAAATTAGCAAAAATTTATGGAAAAATAGGAAAAACATTAGAAAAATATTGGGAACCCAAAAAAATTATTTTATGAATTTTATCTATATTTAACAATAGTTATAAATATATTTCTACGTATTATGTAAATAAAGCCTTACATAGGCTATATTGTTTTTTACTAAAAAAGGAAAATATAAAAAGATAAAAATATAAAAAATAAGAACATTAAAAATTAAAAATATATAAATATAAAATCTAAAATATAATAAAAAAATGGAAAATGAAAAGGCTACAAAAATAATAACATGGACAAGAAAAGAATTGCATAATTTTGTATGCATATTTTCGCCCCCAATCGTTTGCTCCCAGTGTTCGACCTCTGCTTGTACTTACACTTATAGACATTTGTTTGTAGAGTTATAATAAATTTTAACTCCACATTTTTTAGATTTAATTGCTTTATTCATATTGTGGGTTAATTGCTGATTAATCAGGATTCATTAAGCGGTCAACGCATCGACTGTTGATCCGCCTTGTGGATTGACATGATCCTTGATTTATCTCAGTTATCTGCCAGGGAGCAACGTCGTTTGAGGATATGTTGATTTATTTGATTCTTAGATCTTGTCCATATTTATTTATTTGTTTGCGTTGTTTATTGATAATTTTTGTGACTATTCTGACCATATATTCGGTTTGACTTTGATGCGAGGGACCGCTGCACGACGGAGGACTTCTTAGGAGGAGCTACACACCTGAGCAAGGCAGAGCAGGCTTTCGGACCTAGCTGGCTGGAGACAGCACCAAAGGAAAATGAAGGAGGATTTTGCAGAGTAGTCTAACATTTTTGCATTATTTATTATTATGTATATTCATGTGAGAGAGTGACCCTATTATTGTAATAATTTGGACTCTCAGACGCTCCGACTTCCTGAGGTCCAGTGCTTGAGGAATTCTTCCCATGGAGGCCTTGACGGTTTTAACGCTTTTTCTTTTTATTTTATTTTTATTATTTTGTGTGAATGAGGCCTAAATTATGTATTGTTTGGCGATAGATTAAGGTCCCAAGTCCCTAATACATTTCCATGTACCTATAGATGCGCTTTCGGGCTTAGTCAAAATAATTGTTGGTTATTTAGATTCGAACCCGCACGCCGTGAGAGACACCGTACATCGCTGGCAGGACCTGTTGTGGCTGGCACCGAGACGTCTCCAAGATCGGACTTTAGGGTTTGACTTAGAATAACCAGCATTTGGTGCTTCACGATAATAACAGTTACTATTCTAGGGCGATTTCATCAGATTGCATCTCATATATCATATGTTTCAATTCTGTTTTGCATCCTACATGGAGAAAGCTGGGAAGCATTGTAAGTCTTCTTACTTTCCATGTATCATCGTTTTCCGACTTGTATGGCTTTTCCGATCTTCTCCCTCTGATTTTGCTCACTTAGGATGCTAAATGGAAATTGAAAACACCGTTAGGCACGTGCATTGAAAAATTAAATAAAAAAGGTGATAACCAAAATAAAATCGGAACTGTTAACTCTATTGGACCTAAAATAAAAATGTAATGGATCCCTTGACTTGGGGAGAGAAACCCCCTCACTGTCTGAACATTTTATTCATACGTACACACTAAGGATTAGTGCCCAAACCCCAAGCCTCTTTGCGGTGTGTACAACTTTTTGCATGGTCACCTAACTCTAAAAATTGACAAGATAAATAAGACCACATTTGGGTCTTCACTGTGTTGAGTAGGTTAACCAGGGGTTTTCTTGGTGTATTGATTGTGATTTGGAATCCATCTGCATTTTCCATTCTCTTTGAGTATGCAGTTCCATCTTTAAGTGATTGCGTGAGTCATACATTTCTCTTTTTTAAGTCTCTCTACCTCTCTTATACACATATCTCCTCATTTGCATTGAGTCGTGATATTGGCGCTTGAACTCAATCATCTTCGCCAGATCTTTCATCTCCCTTCTTTCCCACCCTCCTCGTGTCCCCCGTATCATATTTTCTCTCACCCGAGATTGTTGTGCTGGTACATATTGCCCGCTTCGAGGATTTTGACTTACATTGATTGTTGGAGTAAGTCAGGTATGTTTTGAGGATGATGAGTTTGACCTGTCTCACCCTTGGTGGATTTGACTTACAATTTGTGCATAGGAGCTTGTTGAGGACTTTAATGATGCACGATCATTAGGTGTGACTCTTATTTGAGGATTTTCGATCTCGCACACCAGATTGAGGATGTGATACACTGTGATGATTTGATGATGATTTCATGAGCATTGATTGATCTATCTATCTTGAGGTTCCACCCATCTCAATTTTGAGGATTGACCGGTTATTCTGATTTGCACTTCCCGGCAAGGGTGTGCGGAACCCACACGATCTCTCATTGTCTTGATTGACCCATCCCCGATATCCTGCTTCTATTATCCACCTGTGGCACTTTTGAGGACTCCTGATTATATTTCGTGCCATCTCAGCTAGATTGGATTGACATGAGGGATGTAATATGATTGATATGATTATTCATCCCTTGACAATCTTATGCCCTCCGGATGATTAAGTGATTGATTGTTTTTTTGGGCCTAAGATTTGATGCCAACAATCCCCAGACTTGATTGACCTAGTTCATGTTACTCCTCGAGGACTATCTACAGGAGGATACGACACTTTCTTTACGATCGGTTTCATACACTGATTATGCCTCCTTTTTGTTGGAGACGAAACCACATTATCGGATTTGACTGTTTGGCCTTTTTGCTGATTGTGCGCCCGATGTGTAGGTGCACGAGGCCAATGACCCAGACTCCGTTGAGTCTTCTCTCCTTGACGATCCTCGCAAAGATGAATGTTACATTTCTGATTATTCACTGCCCATATCATAGTACTCTCTAAGGTTTATCTACGAGAGACTAGGACACCTTGCTAGATCTTGCGATCTCTTCTACTGGTATATGATCTATCGTCTACGGAGACCATTCTGATTGACTCCTTTGAGTCTTCTCTCCTTGACGACCCTCGCAAGGACGAGATCTGATCTGACTATTCTTTTTCTAGTTTGCATTATTCCCCGAGGATTATCTACGGGAAAATGCAACGTTTTCTTTATGCTCGGTCTCACTTGCTGATTGTGTCTTCCATTTGTGGAACACGAAACCGAGTCGTCTGATTTTCACTTTCGGTCCCCATTGCTTTGAGGTTTATTTCGATCTATTGGATCTTGGAACCCACCTGACTAGACTCATATGAGTCCGCTCTCCTTGACGGTCCTCACAAGTATGAGCCATCTACTCTGATTATTCGATGCTTAGTTGGCAGTACGCTCCCCGAGGGTTGTCTGCGGGACACTGCCACACTTTCTTGATATGTCGGTCTCTTCTGAGGGTAGACGATTTTTCATCTACCGAGACCACTTCTGTTGATCCGTCTGATAGATCTGGCTCCTTTGAACCTGCTCACCCTGTCGAACCTCGCGAGGGTGAGCTTCTATTCTGATTATTCATTGACTAGCATATACTGCTCCCCGAGGGTTATCTGCGGGAGGGTGCATCATCTTCTTTGTAGCCAACTTCCTTCTGGCGTCTCCCATTTGGTGGAGCACAAAGTCGAGTCTTCTGATTTGTGTACTCGGTCTCCTCCCTGGTTGTGTCTCCTTTCTATTGGAGCACGGAGCCGAGTCTTCTGACTACTCTATGATCCTGCTCACCTTGAAGACCCTCGTAGGGTTGAGCCATATCTTGTGTTGTTCAGTGTGTTCCTGTGACTTCCTGACTCCACGACCACCGGACATCACACCGTCTCATGTTCTTTACTTTCTATACCTTTCTGAGACCTTGATTGACCTGGAGGAGTCAGTAATGCTCTTTCTTCCTCCAGGTATTGTGGTATAGGCTCCACTCACTCATTTCACTCCTTATAAGCCGACGTTCTACTTTCGCTACCGGTTACGTGTTCTCGATCTCTTGTCCCCGGTAGCTGACACCCACCTGATTACATACTCGAGTGTCTGTTCACCTTTTGATTGCGTCCTCATTCTCACAGGGAGACAATGACAAGAGTACGATATTCGTGTACCAGATACCGTCACGTACTTCACACTCTTTGCTCATTGTATATATGTGTTGTGTATTCTATTCCTTTTTCTCCCTGCATGTTACGTGTGCCCCAGATCTATCGTCATATCTTTGTAACTATACCTAGGACGTACCTTGTCCTAAGTATGAGGGGGTAGACATCACGTTGTTCTATGGTCTGTTTCATCACTCTTATCACTGCCTATACTTAGGGATACCTCACCCTAAGTATAGGGGAGTGATGCGTACATTCTTCACGCTCGTTTCATATATCTATATATATCTTTGTCGTTTCTTCTTTTCTTATTTTCCTTCTCATTTTTCTTTATCTACTTAAATGGTGCCACCCCTTTTTGTCAGTTTTCTGTACTTAGGACGTACTTTGTCCAAAGTATAGGGGGGTTGCACCCCTGATTCATTCATTATTTGATCTGTTTATTCCCACCCTTGACCCTCCCTACTTTGTGTACAATCTGCTATGCTTAGGATTACTTGATCCTAAGTATAGCAGGGAAGGTCACTTTCTATTCATTTATTTCTTCATTTCTTTCAGTCGTTGTCGTATAGGCTTTTCTATACTCAGTACGAGTTATGTCTTCTCTTTACCTTTTCGATCTATAAGGACATAACTCATGCTAAGTATAGGGGGTTCGTATATACTTTGTATATACTTTAGTCATAACTCGTACTTTCCTATAATTATTAATAAATATGGCTAAAAATAGGATATAATTCATTGAAAATTGTTTAATAATGCCTATTATTCCTCAAATTCTTTTTATATACATTGATTAATAAATCAGTTTAAAAATAGCTTTGCAAAATGATTTGAAAAATGGTGTGAACCATTTGGAAAACTTTTTGTGAAATATTTTCAACCTTTGTAAAAACATTTTGATTGCAAAAATTCTTCTCTTTGTGTGAGATAAGGGATTTGTAAACCTATTTGCAAATGATTTGGAAAATGTTTTGTAATTTTTTTTGAAAAATGTATATATATTGTTTGCAAAATCTTTGCAAAATGGCTTTCAAATGTATGTAAATATTTACAAAAATTATTTTGTATTATAGTTTTCAAAACGATTTTCAAATAACTTTGATGAATAAAAGCATCATTAAAAATAAAATAAAGTAAATAGTAATATGTACATAAAATTCATTACCAATTGTATATATACCTATAAAATAACTTCTAAAAAATTCTTTAAATTCTTAAGTCTTGTAAATAACTAAAGAGAAGCACGCCCATGTAAATAAATGTATATACTTTATACTTTGTGTGCCAAAATACTTTTATTTGTAAAATTCTTTAAAAAATTTCTCGTTGTTTTCAAATTCTTTGAAAAATTGCACCATTCTTTGCATCATTGTACATAGCATATGCATATCATTCATATTATTTTCGATTAAGCTTAATGATTGAGCAAGTCCAATAAAGTCGAAGATTGGAGCTTGGTTGGACCTTACTGCACCTAACTGCACAAGAACCTTATGAGAACTAGGTTTAAGGTACTTCAAGTCTATTCAGACTTAATTCTTTGAGGCTTAGGGTTGGGTTCATTTCACCTCAACTGACTAACTAGAACTTTTCGAGACACACGCATGACTCTTGTCGGTCGTGACCTAACTTGGACACTTGCACCTTTTACTTGGCTCAACTCAGTTGGAGCAGTGAGGGAGTTGGATTTGCCAGTCTGGGACGCACACTGGTGGAAACATTCGTCCTCGTCTAGAGAGGGAAGTGCACCCAACTTGCTCCAGTTACCATGACATCGAATGACAGGAGAGTGTGGGTTGTGATAAAACTTTAAAAGAGGGGTAGTATTCTGGCTCAAGAGGAAAAATTCCTTTTGTAAATTGATGTAGATTGTATTTAAAAAAAACTCCAAAAAAGTGGACAAGCTTGAAAATAATAAAAATAAAATGCATGCCGAAGTATGTATACAAGTTGTATAGAAAATAAGCAAGCTTGAGCATCAAAGTTATACCATGTGATCCTGCAGCTGGATGACTTGACTACACTGGTCATGCATCTCAGAATAGGTAGCTACACTGGCTACCATCCATTCTTTTCTTCACCTCCTTCTCTTGAGTTGGATGCCACTTGGACTTACAAGGGAATACCCCGCTCCTCGACGATGGACTGATGGATTGAGGAATCATTGTGTTGTCATTCTGGAGAAGTCGCTTCCTTTGTCATTTCAGTTGGAGAGAGCCACTATCACTTATACTGTACAAGTCATATTCATAGTCATAAGGGTTTGTGTATGATGTAGCCTAGTTGTGACCTGGCTATTGAGGTGATTGAACTGAGTTCTGTGACTCTCGAAGGCTGTTTAAACTTGGTTCATGACAAGGTTCCACACACATTTTTACACCAAGGTCTAACCTGAACTCCAAACTTTGATTTTGTACAGATAAGTTTATTTATCGAGACCAATTCCATGTATCCTTTATTCTTTATTTTTGCCTTTTCTTTTCTTCTTGTTTTTAATTCTTTTTGTACTTATTGCATAAGTGTTTGCTAGGGACTAGCAAAGGCAAGTATAGGGGGTCGATGAACCTCCATTTCATCACCTATATTCTATCACTTTGGCCTTAAAACCCCATCAAATGCATGTAAATAACATCAATTTGTCCATAATAGCATCCATTAAGTATTGTATTATTTGTATACAAAATAAAGTTTTTAATGCCAAAATTATATAATAAAGAGAAGAAAAGAAAAATGAATAAAATATTGAATTTTTTTATGACCCTAACCCCGAGACCAAGTCCATAATGGAATTGGTCGACAAGGAATAAAGTAAGGGGAGACAAGGGCCAAAAATACAATAAATACCTCATTTATTTATTCTTTAATTATTCATTTTTGACACCTATTTTATTCTCTAATATCTACTCATCAAACAAAGAAATTTTGCACATGAAAGTTGTGGATAATAAAGTAAATAAAAATACAAAATTGAGTTTGTACAAAAATAATACTCTGTGTTCATTTTATACACAGAATAAAAAGCCAAAAACAAAACTTCACAGACCCATATCTTTTCAATAAAAACTCAAAACATAGCAAAATCATATCTAATTATATATAACTTTTCACTAGCTATTTAATGATGGTGGTTTTATATTTTTTAGAGTTATTGTGTAGAAGTTAGGTTTTTGGCCCCTATTGTACATAATACCGATTAAAATATTCAATTTATTCATTATTCGTTATTTTTACAAACTCTTATTTTTATCATTTTGTAAATATTATGTATAACATATGTGCATATTGAAATCAAAATAAAACCCAAGATAAAAAGGAAAATAAAATAAGTTTATATAAAAACATAGATAAAATACCCATATTTCTATATGTATAAAAATAAAAGGAAAATACATTCTTTATTCTTTCATATTTTTATAATATGGTAAATATTATATAGATTCTATTAAAAATATACAATCAAAATAAAAATCAATAAAACACACTAAAATAAAAAAACATGAACATAAAACATAGGTAAAATACCTATAAATATACCAACATAATATACTTACCTATTTATTTAAGTGTACAAATAACTTCATAAAAATAAAATAAAAATATAATTATACTCATAAAAATAAGTTATAAATAAATGAAATAAAAGAATAACATAATAAAGTAAAATATACAAAACAATAAAAAATGTACAAAATATAGGTAATTATACCTATAAATAAGCCATTAAAAGTAAACATGTAATAAAATACATCAAAAATAAATAAAAATCATAATAAAATACTAAATAAAATAATAAATATTTTTTATTTTATACCCAAAACTATTAAAATCATTTATTATTTTTAAATAATTATTCTTTAATAGCCCTGCTGTTTTGTCCTGTAGTGAGCCTACATAGACCAATGGCATGGCTTCCTCTGTTGACCTCTGGTCAATTCACTCTACAACTCGACAAATCTGTCAAAGACCGCGTTTTCTCCCCTTTTTTCTGGTCGATCCGTCGCTCAAATACCAATGATCCCTTCATGGAAATTACTCCCAAAACAATCACGATACACGCCCAACCCTTGTATCCTTTATACATAACTTGATTTCTTTCCTAACGGTCGGTCAAATAAGGGTGCTCACTTGCATTATAAACAACTCACTCCGCAGCCTGTCAAATATGTCAAAGATCGCATTTTCTCCCATTTTTTTCTGATCGTTCCATCCCTATCGCGCTCGCTTCCTTCAAAAGAAATGTTCCTCAATAGTCCATGATACACGCCCATGCCTTGAATCCAATGTATATAGATTTGATTCTTTGCTAACGACCGATCAATAAGGGCGTCCCATTATGTTCATAAATAACTCCACCTTCCTCCTCCGTGCTTTTTTGTCCATCTTCAAGGCCTAGAGTTCCACCATTTCATCCTAGTGTGCATCCAGGTGACAGATGGAGGTCCCCTGGGATGGATGGGAGCCAGGGAGGAGGAGGTGCGCCCAAGGCCGCCGTCGCCGATGACCTCTGCTCCTTGGGTATCTGGCTAGGTAAGAGCTACGCTTTTTATTTCTTCAGGTAGATTTTAATTCATACTTTTCATTTTCGCTATTAGTTTAGTGATTAGGGTAGCTAATTAGCGTTAAAAAGCCCCTTCGTAGTTCGACGGAGCTCCGCTCCGGCAAACATCTCCACCGTGTTTCCTTTGTCTTCCAACCATCACTTCACCCCCATTTCCTTCCCATCACGATCTCCACCTCCCATCCACCTTTGACCAACCAGAACCTTCTTGGTCTTGTGAATCGAGGTTCGCTTCACTGGAGACCTCGTCGCCCACCTAATACTTCTTGCTCACAGCTTCATTTTTGGTCGAGGAGCAACCCCTCGAGCACCTCATTCTTTCTGTGCAGGTCACGCGCCCCACAGAGTCCTCCTGGGCTCGAATCACATCCGCCTGCAGGTACCTGGAGGTTCCTTCTTCACCGAGGTTGTCGGGCCTCTTTACGAGGTTCTGGAGCCTCTTTATACCCCCAGCAGTTGCGGACATCCTCACCGCTCGTGTAGAGATATTGACGATTGAAGAAGAGTACCGGTGGAGGGAGGAATCGATGAACGAAGTTCGGAGAAGATGAGTTCTTCCCCGTTCTTCGTAAGGAGCAACTACCGTTGGACATAGGGAGGAGCCCTAGATCTTATCTCAACTGTTGGATGAAGCATACCACCACCGTCGGATCGCTTAGCGCGATCTAATCTAGGTCGTCCAGCAGCGAAGCATCATTTTGCCACCGGGCGCTGCCATGTGTTTTAGTGAAGTAATCCAGACCGTACACCCATGCGTAAATTGGGGTAAATTACATATCTTCCCTGCTACTTTTTGTATTTATTATTTGATATTGTAAATAAAATATCACGTGTAAATAAAATTGCGAATTTTTTAAAATGGACCCCTGTACTTTATTGTAATTGTAGTTTGGTCCTTCCCAGTCTCACATGAAGTCCCACGTGAGGGTTGTAATTTTGCATAGAGGCCCTTGGAAATTTTGTATATTGTAAAATGATTCATAAGAATTAAATAAATGTTGTTTTATTAAGGCACATTTGCACTGTGACCCCTGATGTTTACTTTATTTGCAATTATGCCCCTGTCAGGACATTAATTTTTGTAGTCTTTATCTATTCAATTGAAACACCTGTTGTACTCCTAAAAATACACAAAAATAGGGATAAATGCTTCCTATCTTTTATATCAATGCCCTTATTTTTAGTTAGCATTTTTTGCATTTGATCTATTTATTAAAAATGAAATAGAACACATTTTTGCCTTGTTTAACTTATGAAATAACAAAAAAATAGAACAACTTTTTGAACATTTACAAAAAAATCATATATAGTATATTTTAGTATTTATGGAGTTCAAAAAATAAAAACCCCAAAAAATAAAAAAGGAAAAATGATAAAAATTAAAAATCTCAAAAAATCCAACAAAAAATATAAAAATCCTACAAAAATACCAAAAATATTTCTTACTACTTTAAAATGATCTATATATATTATGAATGTACTAAAATTTATTTGGGTAATTTTGGGATGCATTTACTATTTTTAAAACCCAAATCAATTTTGATTTATTTATTAATCCCATATTTGGGATATTTTTTATTTTAAATGTACATAAAAATTGGCAAAAAATTTTGGAAAAATAAAATAACATTAGAAAAATATTTACAACCCCCCAAAAAATTGCTTTCTGCATTTTTTCTATATTTAGCAATAGTTATAAATACATTTCTATGTATTATGTAAATAAAGCTTTACATAGGCTATACTGTTTTTTATTAAAAAAGGAACATATAAAAGATAAAAAAATAACAAATAACAAATAACAAATTATAAAAATGTAAAATAAAAAATATAATAAAAAAATAAAAAATATAAAATCAAAACCCACAAAAAACAATAACATGGATAAGAAAAGAATTGAAAAATTGTGTGCGCATTTTTTCGCCCCCAACTGTTTGCTCCCTTTGTTCGACCTCTACTTGTACTTACACCTATACACATTTGCATGTAGAGTTATAATAAATTTTAATCCATATTTTTGAGATATAATTGCTTTATTCATATTGTGGGTTAATTGCTGATTAATCGGGATTCATTGAGCGGTCAACGCATCGACTATTGATCCGCCCTGTGAATTGATACGACCCTTGATATATCTCGTTTATCAGGCAGCCTACGGGATGATAGCAACAATCTCCACAGGTATAACACACCTTGCATTTGTATGGTCCACCAGTAGTGTCGAAGCTTCTTCTTTGACGATTTTAATTCATTTCTATCTCAATACAAGAGGCGATGTCCATTCCTTCATCTATAGTGGTAGATTTAAAACTTGTAAGCTTCTGTATAAGATATTTGAATCCAACTAACAAGTTTGGTGAGACACTCATGTGTTGAAGCCTCTAAATGTAGGGAATAACGTAGTAGCTCGGTTAGTGAATATGATAATTTTGCATGGGCTTGGAACCCTGCTTTAGAGAAGACAACTCCCTCATCTTCAATTGTCACCAATGGGAGGTTCTAAAGTGAGCTCGGAAACTTTCTTCAAAGGTATCCCACAGAACATGATAGGATAATTTCTTAAAAATAACTCTCTACCATCGCATTACATATTCCGCTAGAGTGTAGTCAGCAAAATGTACCCAATTATTAGGTGGTGCATGTATTATCTTCAACATCCAGCTAACATCATCAAAACATAACTCTGCCTTAGTATGTGTCTCTATTCCTTCGAATCGAGGAATCTTTCCCTTTCGATAGTTGTCAAGTAATTTTTGATGTTTAAGAAGAGCCTTCTCTATTTTTCCTTCAGCTGAGGTAGGAGCAGTCTCAGTGGAAGGATGGTAACTAGATTCTTCCTTGGAAAGTTGAATGGAATCCTAGGTCTAGATGACTCAGGATTCTAAACCTAGGCATCGAGTCTTTTCTCTAATGCATGCTACCTTTGCCCCATCTCTGAAAGTGTTACCATCAACGTAGATATTTTCTTAGCCAAGTCCTGATCTGCCTTTATCTTGAGATGAAACAAGGCAATCAACTAGTTCTTTCTCTACCTAGCACGATGTACATTAGGGACACTGCTTTTTGTGAATTGTAATATTTTAGTAGCAAATTATTAAGATCAAAGTATTTTAATATATCCTTAGTTTCTGAATACCATAAGCCATTAGTTATTGAATAAGTTATTAGAATAACATGTTCTCTGATACCAATATTTCATGAACCCAGTTCCGGATCGACGAATCCTCCCATTTATCGGATTTGATTACTCAGCAATAGTTTTATCCACTAATAGCTGCCAACATTCAAAAATAGACTACAATAAAAATATCTGTATAGAGAGCATCCCATATTTTTCCATTGACAAGATAAGGCTTAAATAGATACGTGCCATAACATGTTCTATAACATGTACGTCAATTTAAAGGAAAATAGCTCAAAAAAAACTACAAACTACCTTATGTTATAAGTGATTGTGGTTGGCTGGCTGATTAAGGTCCTTGTGTTGTCTCACCCATACATGTTGGGTTTCCAAAAATTACAGGATAAAGATTAACGAGTGCTAAGTAATGAAGATGAGAAAAGTTAACAAGTAGTATACTTTAGTAAAACTTATTATATAAGAAAGTTTCATTTATTTCCATTGTAAAAGGTCATATTCTTTCTATTCCACATCACGAATCAATCCATGTATTTTAGCCCACCTCTCATGGACTACGAAGCTATGGACACCGTGAGATTGAATGTTGTGTTGATCTGATGAGCTCATGTCACCGCACATTGCCTAAACCAATCCTCCACTACTACGCTGGTAGTTTTTTTTGTTTTATTATCTAGGGTTCCAAACCCTCTAGCTGTCAAACAAGGAAGTACACCATCCTCGAGGGCCCATTAGCTTAAAACAACAATCCAACCTTTAATAACATATACCACTGGTTTTAAATGCATGTTATCGTGACCTAATCGTTATTAAACTACATATGCCTCCATGTGATATGCCCACTTCTTCAATCGGTCAATCCGCCTAATGGCAGCCGAGTACCACGTGTTGCAAATAACTTATTATGCATAGTCAACATATTTGGGCAACCATGTCCCACATAGGTATGTCTTGCCAATGTGGATGCTCTTTTGACAAATCTACAGGTTGCATTCCCGACCTGTAGTATCTACTCCAAATCATCCTTATCGTAAAAGATGGTATGAATTTCATAACTAGATCCACCTCAAGCCGTATCAATTTTCATCTAATATGATACAGTATTGTACATAAATCATAACAACTACAAATATTATTCATTGCACTGATTCTATTGTATCACTTATATTTAGACTAAATCATGAAGCAAGATACAAGAGGCCGGATTTCATTACCCATCGTATTAAGTAAACAATGAACTAAGAATGTGAAGAGCATGAAAAACAAACGAAGAACATGAAGAACATAAATCTCTCAAAATTTCGGCAGAGTATCCCCTTACATTTGGTGATATTTCAAGGAAAATTTTCGTCAGAGTCTCCCTTGAATCCAGATAAACCCAAAAAATACGCATCTTCAAATAAATGATCAAAACCATTATTAAAATGGTCAACTTACCTCCTTCCTGAAGCCGTCGAGGAGAGGAGCACTCTGTATTCCTTCTCCCCTTCTTCATAGCAACACTTTTCTAGTGCTTTTTCCCTTCATCCCTCCCCTTCTCTCAACCTCTCAACCCTAGCCTTGAGTGGTAATGGAAGTCGAAGAAAAGGAAGGGCTAAGGGGTAGTTATAGGCCTCCGAGATGCCTACGTGTCATCCCACTCGGCGCCCAGTAGTAGAATCGGTGAATCATTGTTCGCATGTTGCATAGTACGGTCCCATTAAACCATCCCATCATTGCCAAAGCCATGGGATATCCAACCCATGGTTTTCCCAAGCTTATCATGAAGCCCACGATTTTCCTAGTGGCACTTCATCACTGCTAATTGTGATTAATTTGCCATGAATATGATTAATTAGTCTTAACTATTATTAATGCTTAATCTGACTACTGTTTAATTATGATCATTAATTTTAATTATAATTAGTATCCTCAATCATGATTAATTAGTGTCAATGATTGTAATTTAGGGTTAATGACATCTTAATCGACTTCATACTCTTTTACTTCTAAAATTCATAACAATTCGGAACAACCTTTGATTCAAATGAAACAAGCTCCATTGGATTCATCTCGTCAAGTCGGATCTAATATTCATATACGCGGTTGGATCTGAAGAGGTTGATTTTTAGGGCATTACACGTCCCATAACGTGAAGTGTATGAAGAGATTTATCATGTACCTATGAAGATGAAAAGATTGGATCGTCTAGCATGGGGCTCGCAAAGTCCAAATAAAAAATGGTTCCACTACTACATCTTCAACGTACGAGGGATGAAAGGGAGCACAAAGTCAAATTAAGTGAAAGGGGTGCACAGGTGCAATTTTCGAACTCGCGCTAATAGAAACACGATGCAAACTCTTAATTCACCAACTCAACACTGTAAAGGTTGCAAAGGGCTGACCAATTATCTATTCAATTTTAATGGTGAATTATTAACTAGCTATTAGGCATGCACTTAGTGTGTCTTCTAGGATGACTCGTTGATCAAGTATATAGTATTCTAATAAAAGATCCATCTGCCCGATGAACCAAATTTCAACACGAACTCGAGAGACTACACATGTAATGTTCTTTGTGATATCCAAGGCAAGTGCTTGCAACATAAGGACTAAAGGATCATCATCCAAACTTTTAGACATAAGTCCAAGGTTTTGGGAGCTAAACCTTATGGGAGCATGCAATTGTTAGCATGGAGAGTACATGCAAACAATGATATGGGTGCTCTCCTCCAAACAATGAAAGCTCAGTTTTATTCTAATTTATTAGTCAAAATGTTTAGCAGTTCCCTTGTTTTTTATGGATATCACTTGATCTGAGTGAAATGTAAATATTTTTGTGGTTTAATTTGATTCTCTTTAAATCTCATACAAGGAAACAATGGGGTATAAGTTGGAAAAACCAATGCAAACATCGAGAAACAATGATGAATGTGGAGTTAGAAATACTTACAGATCTTCCTCACAATTCCCATTAAGGTATGCAAAATATATTTAGTAAATATACTCTAAAAAAAATAAAAATGAAAAACCATACCTAAACATGAGCTTCTAATAGTGAGGGTTATAACCTAATTAATTTGGCTAAGTAGAAGTCAATTTAGAGTGTGGCTTATTAAGTGAAATGAGTGTGTACCTAAATCCTGTGAGTACAAGCAATGAATCTTAAAATCTTTAGTGGACACAATGCAACTAGAGGTGTGTCACTCGCCACAAATTATTTGGGCCCAACCATCCAACTGGGGTCAAAACAAGTCCAAAGTTCAATAGTCGAGCATCACATGAGAACCAAAATGGAAATTGTTGTAAATTTATGAAAATTGCAACAAATATTTTACCAACTTAAAATTAAAATTCCAAAATCTCATCTCCTCTACAGTAAACTCTGTCTAGAGAATTGTCTAGACAAATTATTAACATGCTTTTTTTAGGGAAAAAATCCCATTGTCAAAATTTATGATGTATAAGATACCATAAGGGATAAATATATCAACAACACCATTGTCTAAAGCTTTGAGTGAGACTGAATATATGAAACGCAGGAATGATCTGACTATAACGTCATTAAAAACTTGATCGAAGAATCGGTGTTTGTTGAAGAGACAATAGAGTTAATTACATGGTATTGTCTAAAGCTTTGGGTGAGACTGAATATCTGAAACGCAGGAATGATCTGACTATACGTCATTAAAAACTTGATCGAAGAACTGACGTTTGTTGAAGTGACAATAGAGTTAATTACATTGTAAAGATACCATCGAGAATCAATGTTTGAATACATTCACCGAAGCCATAGAGTAGAATTGTCTACATTGGCATAACAAATTTTATATACTAGTTGGAAGTCCTCTACTTGAGGAACTCGAAGCCCTTTCTCAAGATAGATACTAGTATGAAGAGAACATCTTTCTATTCAAACATGGGTCTAGGATTTCCCTGACCAGAACTTGACTTAAAAAAGTGTGAAATTTAGATATATGCATATTTTCATGGTAAACAAGGGTGCCTCAATGCATTCTCCTAAGTATTGTTGGCTCCCAGAAAAGAGCTCAAAAGTCATTGGTCTTGCTGAGAATAAAGACCATGTGATAAAAATGTGATAGAAAAAAAGGTTACTCATATTTTTTGGGCTTTTACCAAGTTTTAAAATTTTTTTGGTATTTTTCAAATAAGAAATAAAATAAAAAAACAAAAAATATATTTGAAAATAGGTTGTAAGAGAAAACTAGGACAACTTGGAAAAATAGGTTTTATGTGAAACCGAACCCTAAAAATTCCAAGTGTTTTTCTACCTAGAACATTATCGTACAAGGAATCCATAAAACATTTTTTGAATTATGAGTTTAGAAAGAATTAAATACGCAAATACTAATATTTTTTATATTTTTAAAATAACTAAAAAACATAATGTTTTGCAAAATAAAAAATACGCTATACAATGTATGATTAAACACATGAATCTTTTTGGATATTATGGATGTAACATGGATAAATAAAAAATGTGGAATGAAAAGACATTATTTTGTAGTTTTTGAATTTATATGACATGCAAATCAACTGGACTAAATTACAAAAAATGAGAAATATAAAGCATTTCATAGATCAGTTTAATCCTATTTTTTAAATAATTTTTACTAGTCCACTCTTGAAAATTCAAAAAAGAAATCTATAAAAATAATTCCACAAAGAATAAATGTTAATGAAAGTCAATATTTCAAGCGCCAAAATTTTGCTTATTAATTCCTTGCAAGATGAGTTTTTTTAGTTTTTTGAACGTTTCTTGATTTTATAATGAATAAAAGATTCCAACATAAACTTTATCCTAAAATATTCACAATAAATTCAATTTAATTCCAACATAGCTCTATGAAATGTAAAAATGAAATATGATAAAGAGATATTTAAATTGATACCAATTTTTAATATTTTCTAAAAGGGGGCTTGCAAAATATGAAATATTATAGTCAAATTTTAAAATGAAATAAAATTATATTGAAATTGCTATAAAAAATCCCATGGCGTACTTATCTGCAATTTATCAAAACTGATAGGGCATCTGTGAAATTATTCCTTCAGTATGGGTGTCGATCGTATTCATTAAGTTTGTAAGGGCTTCTTCTACATTTTCTGTAATCATGTGCAGGCAACATGTGACTTACCCTGTGGAGTGGAAGGCTTGGATTACATTGACCCGGATGTATGAAGTTGTACTACGCAACATTTAAGGATGTTCACACGGATATGATCTTTTCTGGGTCTATCTGGGTATTATAGAAGATTTATGAAGGACTTTTCATGATAGCGTTGCTAATGACGAGTCTGACTCAGAAGTAAGTTCAATTCATATGGTATGATGCATGCGAAGCTAGCTATCATACACTAAAGAATGCCTAACATCTGCATCTATCCTTACTCTACCTTCTGGGACTGAAGGATTTACGATGTACACGGATGCATCTAAAGAAGCACCTGGGACAGTTCTTATGCAACATGGTAAGGTAGTTTCTTATGCATCACGACAGCTCAGGACACATGAGAGGAATTACCAACACATGACCTTGAATTAGCTGTTGTAGTCTTCGCTTTAAAAATATGGAGACACTACCTCTATGGTAATACTTTTGAAATCTTCACTGATCATAAAAAGCTTGAAATATCTGTTTGATCAGAAGGATCTGAACATGAGACATAGATGGTGGCTGGAGTTATTGAAGGACTATGATTGCACCATCTCCTACCACCCCGGTAAGGGGAACATTGTAGCATATGCCCTTAGTAGAAGAACTTGTTCACATGGATTGGTGAGTGCTATCCACTTCTGGGGTTTACTATCAACGTTGAGTGAATGGAAATCATTTGATAGTAGTGATGATACTGTAACTATTCCTCGTCGATATAAACCAGAGTTCTAAGATAGAATAAAAAAAGGACAGGAGGATGATCCGGTCCTTAAAGACTTAAGACAACAACTTGAGAATAATGAGATAGAGGGATTCCAGATACAAGATGTGTTACTATATAACCATCACATAGTTTGTGTACCAAACATACCTGAATTGAGGAAAGTCATATTATGTAAGGCACATTGTTCTAGATTATCCATTCATCCAGGAATTACAAAGATGTATAAGGATCTTCGTTCAAACTTTTGGTGGTCGGGAATGAAAAAGGATGATGTTGAGTTTGTGAATTCATGTTTTACTTGCCAACAGGTAAGTTCTTTGCATCAAAAGCCACCAGGATTGTTGCAACCTCTCCTTATATCTGAATGGAGATGGGAAAGCATTTCCATGGACTTCGTTACCGGCTTACCTCAGGCGACTGGTGGTAAAGATAGCATTTAGGTTGTAACAGATCGTCTGACCAAGGTAGCACTTTATTCCAATAAGCTTATCCTCCACTCCAGACCAGCTTGTTGAGTTATATATTATATATGTGATCGTCTCCATGGTATCCCAAAGGAGGTAGTCTCCGATCGAGATTCACGATTCACCTCACACCAATCAGAACTTATGATTCATACCTTATAGGATATGTTACGAGCATATGCCTTAGAATGGAAAGGATTATGGGTGAAGCATTTGCCTCTCGCAGAATTCACGTACAACAATAGTTACATGCAAGTATTGGCATGGTACCGTTTGAAGCACTGTATGGATGTGGGTATACTACTCCTTTGTGTTGGTAAGAGGTTGGGATAAAGAACCTTTATGATTCAGATAGACACCAGGAGACAAGGGAAGATGTAGAGCTTGCTAGAAAAGACTAATAACTGCTCAGAGTCGCTAGAGAAGCTATAGTGATACCGGGCGAAAAGACCTTGAATTTGAGGTAGATGACTTTGTATTCCTCTAAATGTCACCTATGAAGGGAGTTCAGATATTTGATTTGCGTGGGAAGTTAGCACTCAAGTTTGTGGGTCCCATTGAAATTATTCAAGGGATTGAGAAAGTTGCATATAAACTTGCATTTCCTCCACATCTTTTCGGAAATACATGACATTTTTCATGCATCGAATCTAAGAAAGTATATTAAAGTATATTAAGGATCATGAGCATAAGATAAGTTATGATGATCTGCATGTTAAATCAGACTAGACATACCTTGAAATACCTGTGCAAATACTAGACATGGATGTCAAAAAGTTGAGGAATAAAGAGGTACCTCTAGTTAAAGTATTGTGGCAGAATCAATAATTTAAAGAAGCCACATGAGAACTTGAGGTAGATATGAGAGAAAAATATCTCTACTTTGTTTGAGTGATAACACTATATATTGTGTATATCTTTATTATAAATGAAATGATGTTCATTCTCTTTGAGGTTGTTATGTTTCAATCCTCTCTAAGGTTGTTATACCTGCATTTCAAGTCTCGAGGACGAGACTTCCATTAAGGTCATTATAATTGTAAAGCCTCAAACTTGGTTGTCTCTCAGATCCTATATCATAATATCCGACTCGTAAAGAGGAAACCAACAGAATTTGTTTCGTGTGAATCGGACTTCGTCTCAATTTGTTATGATTTTCGGAAGAAAGAGAAGTGAGGAGACCTAAGGTGTCATTAACTCTTAATGACTGTCATTAAGACTAATTAAACATGATTAAAGAAACTAATGATGGATTGAGGATCGTTAATAACCATTAGCGAACACTACGTTAGCCGCTAAAGTTAAATCGCGATTAGTAAAAGTTAATCAAGATTAGCGCTAATTAAGTACCATTAACAAATCTAGAATCTTTTGGATAGTTCTAAGTTAAGCCCTAAGTTTCGGATAAGCTTTGTCCAAAATCATGAGACAAACCATAGGCTGCTAACCACGGTTAAGGTCTAAACCATGGTTTACTAACCATGGTTAGCAGTTTTCCGAAGCCTATAAATACCCCACCCATTCATTATCTACTATTTCCATTACCACCACCACCCCAAGGAATAGGGTTGAGAGGTCAGGAGGAGGAGAGGGAGGCATGGAAGGAATGCTAGCGAAGCATTGTCGGGAGAACGAGGAGAAGAAAACTACGATCCTCTCTTAGTTTGCTTCATAAGCTAGGTTTTCGATTCCTCTTCTTTTTTCTAACTTTGTTTTCGATTCATCTTTTTCTTCTATGATTCCTTTTTCTCTTTTTCCATTTCTTTAACGTTACATATATCCGAGCTTTCGACGAATCCATGATTCATCTACTTTATATGAGATATGAGAATTTTAGCAAAATCCCATAATAAATCACTAAATAGACCCCTTAAATTGTGCTAATTAACATTCACTGACTATACTAAAATTAGGGTTAATATATATAATTAAATGACCAATATTTTTACCTTGATTAAACCTAATTCTTTTTCTATTTTATTCTATTATTAATTAACTAACTTCGCATAAATCATAAAAACTCATAAAATCAGAAAATTAGAAGAAGACATAAAATCTTGACATTATATATTTTGTACATATTTTTTTATCTTTGTTGATTTTATTTTTTCTAACCTATACAAAATCCATAAAAATTAGATTAATTATATATATATTATATATAAATTAATTTACTAAATAAAATCAAAGTAAATACGAAAAAGTCACAAAATACAAAAATATGGTATATTATTATCTATATAATTCCTCCAAAAATACTTTTTGTACATATGACCTCTTTTTATTTTAAGTACTTCACAAAAGTTGTAGATCTTGTAGATACTAGCAACTTTCATGTTGATCACTTTTTGATTTGACATCATTTACTATTTCTTTTTTAATTTTCTTCTTATATAATTTTCAAAGAGCGACATGTGGTCACTTCTGGAGCCGCCACGTATCAGCCTATTTTATTTATTTTATGTTATCTATTTTATTTATTTTTTAATTTTGTATTGGCCACATGGTCGCTCCCCAACACGCCATGTGGCCCATTCCTTCTCCTTTCCCTACTTTTCCCTCTCAAGTCACGTGCCACACAGGTGACCCCTTTTTATTCTCTTTCTCACTCTAGATCATGTCCCTGCACGTGATCCCTCCCCTCATCTATCTCTCTACACGCATATGCCATGCACGTATCACCTCCTCCCTCTGTTGGCACATGCACGGCACGTGACTGCCCCTCCTCCGTCCGCCTCCCGCAACACATGCAGCTATCGCCCTCCCTCGCCTCATCGTTACACCATTGCCTCCCCTTCGTGTAACCACTGCCACCTCTCCTACTCATAACTGACACCCTCACCCCCTCCTATAAATACTTCACTTCATCCCACCATCGTTTCCCATCCACTAGCTAATACCCTTCACCTCCAATCCCGACCTCCCCATATGGTGACAACAGGCGGTGAGCTCCGCCTCCATGCAATGATGAGACAGGAAGGGAGGTGTTATCCTCTATTTTATATCGATCGTGTAGCAGCTTGAGTTGCAGGAGCTCAGATCCCCATTCACCAGGTCCTTTGAGCAACGAACCATCAAGCAGCTTTCACCTCCTTGTTCCTAGGTGAACCTTGAGTCGAAACCATCTCAACCTCATCCCCTCTCTGATTCCCTTCTTCCTTCCAGAATCCATGTCCACCTCTGGCTTTGAAAGGATGGATTTTATCTCCATTCCCTCACCTTCGCACCTAGAGCTTCCCCCCCTTTCCTCGTCCCCTTTCGTCTATGCTAACAGCTACAGGTAGCTTCCACCGTCCCTCGCCTCTAGAACCCTCCCTCCACCGTCTAGCGCCTCCACCAGAGCATCGCCTCATGGCGACCTAGCCCTGCCTTGGCTCCGAAGTCGCCCACTGGATACCATCACCACCGTTGTGCCCTTGAGGCTTGCGCTCCTCCCCGCCTCGCGCTGTCTCAACTTTGATCCACCCCTCGCCAACTCCTCCACCATCAGACCCCAACTGTGTAGTCACCTCCTCCTCGATGTACATTCGTAGTTGATGAAGGTCCCATGCTAGCACTCGTCCCTGGCCTCAGCCTTGATGGGACCAAGACTGCCTCCACTCGCAAAATGTAGGATTGAGAGCCCGAGCCTATGCCTCCACCAACACCTTGGCTTCGGGCACCAAAACCACAACCATTGTCGCACCCGAGCCTCACACGCACGTGCTGCACATGTGCAGGGGAGGTGAATTACGCAAATCCCCTTGCATATCTAAGATGTAGCAAAGAAACCTCAACCGCCCGCCGACGTCAGCAGCATATGTATGACACGTGGCTACTAGGCAAATTGCGCCCAACCCTTCACCATTCTTGAATTTATAAAGACATCCTTGCTGCCCAGGTCACGTGCCAAGAATATGCCTGCCTGGATAAATTAAAAGGAGGCTCGGATAAGTTTTATTAATTGAAGATAAGTTTTCGAGGGACCTTTTTAAGAGGAAAGCTATTTATCTATATTGCATTAATCATTGGACCTTCATTTCATCATATCTTTCTCATTTGAACTTTGTTTTTAGTGCATAATATGTTGTCTTGAAGTTTGTTCTGTGCTCTGTCATTTTACATAGATTAGAATATTTTTATATATGATTATTGTTTGAGGACCTACTCTAACCATTCAGGATTAATTTTGATGTATCTTGTGCCATATTTATATTGAGAAAAATTGACTTAACCTGCAGGAACTCAATTGTGGAGATTTAAATTTGATTAATTCTCTTATGATTATTGTTGATTATTTATGAGGAATTAATCTTTGCAGGGCAAATGTATGATCATTTTCGATGACTAAATTCTCTGACCTGTTATTTTGAGTTTTGATTTATAATTATTTCTCGTAGAATATCTCTAAGATCTGTGATAATTCCTTCTTTAATTGAGCTCAACTGAGGAAGATTAATTACTAATATCCCTAACATTTTATTCATTTTATTTGAGGAGTATACTGCAAGGAATTTTGAGGTCATATCCTTCTATTTATCTGCGGAGCATTATTGAATTTTCTTAACATGCATGTTAGATTCAAATTGATATATATTTATTTATTGAACTTATTTCTTTAGATATGTGATTAGTTTTGAGGATTAATTGATCATATTTTTATTGAATAAAAAATATAAATCAAAGATCATGTGCCTCATTGTCTTGTTTGTTTATTTTACTTCCTTTGCATTGCATTTCATTTTTTCACTTTATTTTCCAGACACAGAAATTAACACAATAAGCAATTAAATATTTAAATTAATTTAGAACCGCACAACTAAAAATCCATGTTCCCTATATCCATCCTTGGTACACTTACCAAGTTAAAAATATTCCATAATATTCAATACTTGTGATGTTTGTTGATCTGATTTCCACCTCATATACTACAATTATCGATTATTAAGGAGGTGGAATCACATTCATCAAATGGCACCGTTACCGTGGAACGATGATCTTTTAGGGTTTTAGACTATTTTATATAATAATTATTATGAGTTTAAATTCCTTTGTCATATTTCTTTTATTTTCTTCTTTTTTGAATGTTATTTGCATTTCTCTCTCATTCAGATACTAATAACAATTTCTTTCTTCGTAGATAACTTGGAGTATTTTTTCGACAAAAAATCAAGGATCTAGAAAGAAGATTGTTAATTTTTTGTGGGAGAGAGTTAGAATAGGTTTATTTTTTGCATTATTTTCTGGATCTCTTGAACTCGTAAACTTGTAACTGAACCGGATTAAACTGTGGGGGCACTTGGGCCTGTTTTGACCCATATTGCATGGTCATGGCTCCAAATGTGTTGTTTTGTAGATCTAGGACCTACACTCATGGTTGAATAATATTTCTTTTCTTGTGCTCGATTCTACCTTTAGGACACACAACACATAGGTTATACACATTATAGATCATTCAACTTAGCCAAATTTTAAATAAATTCGTCACAACTAATAGAACTATATGCTTAGGAGTGTTTTCTTCTGCTGCATTCATTTAGAGTAAATTCAATTCTGTTATGCATCCCACATGAAGAACGCATGGAAGCAATGCATGTTCTCTAACTGAGCATACATTGTTGTTTTCACCATGCATTGGTTTTTCTTGATTACTATCTCTGTTTTCTCATGTAAATTAAAAAGGAATTGGGACTGATTAGTAGATGAATAACAGTGACAACCTAAACTAAAATTGGGACTGCTAACAAAGTCGATTGAGCAATACCCATCACTTGACGTGGGTACTCTCCACTGAGCAAGGCACGCTACACTTAAGGATTATATCCCAAATATCTGGGCGTTTGCTTGGAATATCATGCTATAAGAAACATTATTCGGGTGTGGATCAGAGAGCTATCAATACTGGCACGGAGTAGGAACTCCCCACAAGTGTTGTTGGATTTTACAAAGTATTGCTAAAGTTATATTTCTAGTGATCGTGTCCCCTACTGTGTTTACTGCTCGGAGACCAGTCATCGAGACTTCAACGAAGGCCATCACCTCGTGCATACTTGAGTCTGGCAGGTGACTGTTTTTGTATTACAAGTACTCATCCTCATGTCAGATAATAATTTTGTGTGGAAAATTGTATATGAGTATTGATTCATTGTTATCTCAAGTGAGGAATCTTTGGTCTCTCCAAGTATACATACACCACCAATCACTATATGCCAACTGAGTGCTATAGCTGAAAAGATTGTTTGAAAATAATCCTTTAAACCAGAAAGATAAAGTGGGTGAAATCTCACATGGCTTCACAAGTGTCCAGTTGGTGAATTTATGAGCTTGATTTGTGTTTGCTTTGTGTGTGTCCAAAGGCTGCATATTTGTACACCTGTGTATTCTTTCTCTCTCTCTTGACTCAATCATCATGCTCCTACCGATTCTCTTGACTTTCGAGATGGATTTTTCTAGGGAATTTAGTTCAGACTTTACTAACGCTTGACAAAACCCCTTAGATTTCATGTCTCCACATGTTCGAGATACCCTCTTCTCAAGCCCACTTGGTCGTGGGATGACCCTTTTCCCAAGACCAAAATCAACAAGTCACCTTCAGGGTTTAGTCGATCCCGGACCAACCCTCTTTTATTTCTCCCCATACCAAAGAAACTCTTATCTTTGGTAGAACCCCTACACCATATAGACATGTATCTAATTCAAACCTATTTACATCTAAAGGTGAAGAGGAAGACAAGAGGCCTTCGAAGAAAAATCCTGGTGAAGACGAAAACAACAATGATCCAATGGTAGCAATCATGACCTGGATAACTGTAGTCGAGAAACAAAATGAACTAATCAGAGCTCGGTTGGCAGAACTGCAAGGATCCATATACCAAGAAGAGGCTGCAATGGAAGACACATATCTCCTGGAGATAGATGAGGACTACAACTGGCTGAGACCAGTTCCTCTTGAGGATGCGCTCGAGTACGAACCACATTATCTCACGTTGATTTCCAAGTTTGAATGAAACAATCACGAAGAACCCTACTATTTACTCTAAGATCTTGAATTAGTCTATGACAACCTATCTCATCCTTGGGTTAGTTGAGATTACATTAGATTGAGATTTACCCCCTTTGCCCTGATTGATAAGGATACATTAGATTGAGATTGGCTCAAAAATTTAGGGAGGTGGTCTCAACCTAGGTTGCATTTAAGACTCTGTTTTTATAGAAATTCTATCCACTAAGCAGTAGAATTAATTAGATGAGGATCAAACTCACAAGCTTCACCTAGTTCCTAAATGAACTATTTCATGAAACCTGGGAGAGGTTTGTAGACCTAATTTAGAAATGCCCAAGGCACGACATTAGCAAGATGATGTTGATCCAGGGTCTCGTGAGTAGTCTGAACCCATACATGCAAGGGTTACTTATTGCTTCTTATGTAGGAAGATACATGGGCAGATATGAAGACATTGTTTACAAAGTGTTTGGAAAACTAGCTGACACAAGCTGTGCACAGACCACAAGCTGGGCATACATGCCCAATCCTCTTTTACTCATATCAAAGGAAGGGAAAAGAATATCATGAACAATTTATCCATCAACCAGAGCACTGACATGAGAATAATAGCTGGTAAACTAACCACGATCAAACAGATTTACAAGAAAGTGGACGAGCTCCATAAATCTACCAATCCAGAGAACTTATCTAAACTGCCCAAGCATTTGGAGAAACTAACCATGGTCAAACAAATTTAGAAGAAAGTGGACACATAAGTCAACCGCTACTTGAGAGTGCGGAAGCTCAACTCACATTTGTCATTCTAGACAAATGAGACATCCTTTCGCGTCAACCGGGTGAGGAGTAAGGTCAACTAAGAGAACCCCATGACAAATCTCCTCTAATACCCGGTGAAGAAAAGGAAGCTACGGACATCTGTAACGATCTTGAGTTGCTCCCATGGTAACACTGCCTTTACCTTTGCAGGGAAAACTGGCGTCCCCGCCCCTGAAACCACACGACCTAAGAATGCCACCTCAGAAAGCCAGAACTCGCACTTGTTATATTTGAGGCATACAGATGATGCTCTTGAAGTGCCTCTGACACAATGTGAAATGTGATTCATGCTCATGCTATCATGGGAGTAGACTGGAATATCTTCAATGAACACGATCACAAACCGGTTCAAGTATGGTAGAAAGACTCAGTTCATAAAATCCACAAACATGGAAGGTGCATTTGTAAGTTCAAAGGGCTTCATCACGAAGTTGTAGTGACTATATCTTGTGCAAAATGCATACTTCATCACGTATGCATCCTTGATGCAAAGAGATCATCAATCCGCGGGAGTAGATAATGGTTCTAGACCATTCTCTTGTTCACTCATCTGCAATCTATGCATTGCTTCAAGGATCAATCCTTCTTCTTTATGGAGATGAATGGTGCTCCCCATGGTGATGTATTGGGGCAGATGAATCCCTTCTCTAACAACTCCTATAACTGCGCTTTGGGCTCCTTGAGCTCTTGTGGATGGATATAGATCGGTTGTGTGTCCGACAATAGCATGATCTCAAACTCTATCTCCCTCGCTAGTGGTGGACCAAGCAAATCATCTGGAAACACATCAGGAAACTCTTACACAACTCTAACATCCTTGATCATCTGATCATGTGAGGCTGGGTCTATCGCATAGGCAAGGTAGCCTACACACCCCTAGTTGAGAAACTAGTGTACCATTAGGGCAGAGACGCACTCTATCCCACCATCAGATCTACGTCCATCAAACTGAAACGACGTCACTATGTGTAAATGGAAGACCACCATCTTCTCGAAATAGTTGAGGCACGGTGCCTTTCCGTCCTCGCCATCCCTAAGATGATGTCGAAATACTCCAAATGAATCAGTAATAGAAATGCATGCATCTTGTGACCATCTATCTTGACTTCTACATCATCAACTACGCAATAGATGATAAATAACTGCCCTCTGGGCCCTTGATGTAAAACAAGGGTGAATCCCTCATAACAAACTTGTCTAATGCGGGCACCATACGATGTTAGAAGCGTGAGCTGCTCCTGCATCACCACATTCTATTGCCCATATGGCAGTGCGCTAGATCCTGCAGTACTATATGTATGTTGTAGGGCTTGCTGAAAGTCACGGTCTCTACATCGAGATCCCAAGTCTTGAAATTGTCTGAAAGACCCAACTGGTCTTCCACTATGCTATTACTACGTTCTCGAACTGTTGGCACGCAATGGGCACTGACCTTGAAGTGGCCTGAAAGTCTGCTATGGTAACACACCCGTCTGCCTAGCCGAGACAAGCTCCCTCTAGAGGTAAAACCTCTGCTCTTGACCTACGTCTCTGTGTCTACATAGGGGGACGAGAAGAAACAAAACCATGTCCTTTCAAGGCCTTCCCTAAGGTAAGGATGGTATGAACCTACTAGCTGCTGGTGTCATTGTTGTATCGTGGTGGTGATGATATTTGTGGAACAAGAGAAGTCCCAATGCATTGCTTTGCTAGGCGGAGGTGGAGGCAACTATGACTGACAATCATGTAACTGGCTCTGTGTGGCCTCCCACGTTGTTTCCTTTGTGGCAATCTCCTTGATCGAGGTGAGGTCCAAAGTGGAAATTCTATCCTGGAATCCTCGTGCATCCTCCGGATAAACTTCTATAAGTTCTCCTCCAGATAGATTGTTATAGCAGGGGAGTGGAGAGACAACTCAATGTAACATATCAAGTATTCCTGGGCCATCAACGGCCCCTAGGTCAACTATACGAACTCTCTCCTATAATCCTCTACCCAATGGTCTAGGCAACACTATGTGTGTAACTCGTCAAAGAAAACCTCCCAAGTGATGGGCTCGGTCATGTGTTCCTTGGTGGTGTTCCGCCACCGCGTTGTGTATCCTGCCAATAAGTACTCTGCAAAAGATACCCACGTATCCTCAGCCTCATGTGCGTGGATCATCCTCAGAATCTCCGCTACATGTGCCATCCATAATTAATTAGGGGTGGTGGAACTGAAGAACTATTAAGGAAAGTATACACGTAGGATGGAATGGAGTACCCTAGCTATGATACTAAGCTATAACGACCATTCCCTGAGTATCTAGGTACTCAGCAAACCGATTCCATTCATACATTCCACATTCAAACACCCCAACATGGATGCTAAAACTACAACAACAATGTGTAAGAAAGTGTGCAAAAGAAACATCCGAGTAAAGCGTCCTCACCAAGAAAATAACATTCTTATCACTATCATTAACCTTGAATAACCAAAGCTTCGTGGATAGTCTGTGGTCTTGGTACACATGAAACCTTACACTATGAATCTAAGGCATTAAGAAAACCTTAGGGTTGGGGTTCCTCTGTAGGAATGCAGTGGGGTACAATGCATCCTAACTAAGTTCCTGACACGTCCAATTAACTTCACTTACCAAACTACGACTGCATGTTAAACCCCCAATGATTCACAACAACCCATATCATTTAATAAACTTCCTATCCATGAATCATCGTGGACCGTCCAAGTCCACTACTCACGTGTAAGAGTCTATTGTGGCATAGGGCACGAGGCAGGGCACTGATCATTAACATCAACCAAATCATATCTAGAATCCCAATGACTGTCCCAATGCTCCTTATACACGGGAGACGCGTGCTTCATTCACAACTTCAATAACCACGTTTCCTGGAACTCCCCTCTTAGCACTCCCACACGGAATACCAACCAATGTGGCGTACACCAGCTAGTATGTGAGTGTTAACCCTAAGTGAAAAAGCAAAGCAATAGACTACCAACCATGACTACTTGGTGCTCTCGAAGCACTAGGCTGCATGCACACAAGTACTGAGGCCGAGCATCATCAGTCTGGCACCTAGGTATGACAAGTAACATGCCCCCCAAACCACACAACTATTGGGTTCCAATCATCTAAACTTCTGCATAGGGCCCATGGGCACATACCCCTCCCTTAGCAACAACTACTCAACTATCCACGTACCACGTAAGATTAAATAAACATGGTATGGAAAAGGACCCATCGGGAAAGGCATCCGCTGAACTCAGATGTTAATATATAGATATAGACATCCCCCTTAATCATTTGAAAATGCTTAAAATGCTCCCAAACTCACCGATGCTCAATGCATCCATTTTAAATCACTTTTAACTCACAAATGGACCCATATCAGTTATCAATCATCTCAATTCCATCAATCCGGGTCATTTATCATATATTACAACGTCCAAGATGATTCTACATCTTTAGAGTCAGTTTGTATCAATTTTCAAACTATATACAACTAATAGGATTAGATTTAGGTGGATGAGAGCCTTTGAGATTCAAATTGGACCATGAATGTATGGAAAAAATATCGAGAATTCTGACAATTGGATCGAGGATTTCTTTCTTTTATTGTTAGATTACTTCGCCAAGAATATGCACATCACGATTTGAGATCGACTCAAGATCCAAAATCTTGATATAATTCGAGAACAAAGATCATGAATTTGTTCATTGTGCAAATAAGAAGGCAGCAGATTGATTGGATCTTGGCACGGTCTGGTTGCCGAGTGCAGTTGTCATGAGTGCATTTATGGCGAATGATTGATCTGGGGTTGAAACCTACGAGAGGATGTAAGACATTTTGCCAATAGTTGAGGGAAGTCTGTGAGAGGATGATTTTCCCATGTATAAGACATTTTGCCAATAGTTGAGGGAAGTTTGTGGGTATGCCTATTGTCAAGTTTTGTTTGAAACTATGAATGAGTTACAATTACGCCCCTACAATATTCTAAAAAGATAAATAAGTGAGTGATAATCACGGGTAAAGTACAAAGAATCCCATACAAACTCTTGATCATATGAAATATTACTCTGTTGTAATTAAATTACAGTTTAGTCCTCACACTTTATGAAAATTGCATGTGATGGTTTTAGTGGAGTATAAATGTTAAAAAATTTGTAAAATAGAGAAAGAATTATAAAAGTGGTTGAGAGCTATTAGAGATTTGTTTTTACATACTTAAATGACTAAAATACCCTTTAATACGTGTAAATTATATTTTAAGTTGTGATTGAGTTTCTATACGTGTTCAAGCCATATTGTTGACATCCTTACAAGTGGACATCAAAGAGGCATTTTGCTACATCAGGTGGGTTACAAGATATAATGGTTATGAAATAAGGTATAGTTGTATGTAATTAAGTTTATAGTGATCAAAATACTTTATAACCCCTTTGTAATACCCCAACCCCTTGAAATAGTCCCACGTCTAAAGTTAACGAAATGCGGGTGTGGTTTATTAGTGGATGGGATTATTACTTGACAACTTAAGCTTAAGCATTTTAGGTGGTTGTCAGTGGGTTCATTCAGGCTCGAATATGACAAGTTTTCCGTATCAATTTTCCTTGTTAATGGATCGAGGACCTAAACCGGGGATGTTACAAATGTTATCAGAGCCAATTTTCTTCTAATATTGGAAAGGACTACCTTAGATGTGGAACCACCACACAAAGAGATAGGAGAAAAAGACTATCAAGAGCATGCAACCACCATTGTCAATGGGAATAAGTGATTAGTCATGCCGCAACAAGGATGTTGCAAATACAAGTGGGGGAGGTTGTAATACCCCAACCCCTCAAAATAGTTCCACATCTAAAACTTACGAAGTGTAGGTGTAATTTATAAGTGGTGGGAATTATTACTTGATAACTCGAGCTTAAGTATTTTGTGTGGTTGTCAACGGATCCATTCGAACGTGAATCAACAAGTAGCTAGGGTCAATTTTCCTTGTTAACGGATAGAGGACCTAAACCTGGGATGTTACAACCTTGAAAAATGTCGTTTGAACCAAACTCACCGTACGTATGTATATCACGCAAATTGATATATATTGCTCATTGTACATTTGCTTTGTGACGTATTGGACATCATTGAGAACTATATCATGCTTTGGTATTTATAAAATTCTTTGAAAGATGTAATTAAAATAAGGTAGAATGATATGGTGATCGCATATAGACACCAACTTTGTTATAAAAAGGGTTATTGGTGTTTTTTAAATACCACATGAAGTTATGCACATAACCCTTTTGTTTATGATGAATGGAGATATTCTATGATTCAATACTATTTTGATGCTTATTGTGAGCCCTACTTAATGTCAGCTGCCACCTTTTTAGGTGATTTTATGATCAATAATGACACATGGATATGTAGAAGTAGAAATACATGTTTGTACTTAGTTGTTACACATTATTGAATCTTGAATGCACATAGTTGATGGCTTTATTGATAATCATTGATTTGTGATTTTCTTGCGAAAAGAAATGCATGTTTTCAATTATTACTTCGTGGTGTAAATATTAATGTGGTTATGAAATATATAATATACATAGCCCTGTTGCATACAAATATGAATTGAAATACTTTTTGAAGGCTTGGATATACTTTGTGATGCTTCAAAATGCCTTAGGACTTGTAGTTTATGAGGAAGTTTTGTTCTTAGTTAAATATCATTACTTAAATGCAGTCGTTCACATGTAGTGTGAGAAGTAGAGATATGAACTTAGATGTAATGGGGCACCGATGCACAGAGGGTCATCTCCTTGAGTAATTTGGGTAACTAGGAGTTGTATTACTTAGAACTTAGATTCTTTAAGCTAAACTTCCATCACCTTTACTAAATGGTGTTGCAATTAAGTTGAGATATTTCGCTTAAGCATATAAATTAATATAAAAATAATAACTCTATGGGAATTATGAACTCATGGGGATTTTCGTAGGTTGAGTGGTGGGTCAACTCGAACTGGTAATGGGAGGTGGAAAAGAGATGATGCTGCACTACATGGGCCTAATGCTACATATATTTGTCACACTTTTGTTGTCATTCTATGTGACAAGGGTTGTTTGTCATGTGTATTTTGTGTAGCCTTGAAGTGACTAGTAACACCTTGAAATCATATTGGTGCAACATTTAGTGCGTAGTTAAGTTCAGAGTGGCCATTGAATCACATGTAGTAAATGGAATAAGAATGCGACTAGGTTTGAGTCAGCTCCAATAACGTGGGTGTATTCTTCTTCTTCATGCTAAACTGTTAAAGTATGATTAATAACTTGTGAATAAAGATAATGATTATGTATCACTAGTTGGCTTATATGTTGCACACATTATTAATTGCACTTCTTGCTTTGTGGTCCATATATTTCTTAGTGATATGTTACCTTGTGATCAATTACTTCTGCTAATTGCTTTCATTGATAACTGATTGGTTTTTTAGTGGATAAGGTCATATTATCTTATGTTTTGTTCAAATAGATGTTGCTACATCATGCTACTTATGTTTAGATAGCTGCATCTAAAAATGAATAAAAAAGCATGGTTATTGCCCTTCTGATTCTGATGATTATGTAATTTTTGTCAATAATTATGAAAATGGTTTTCACCAAGTTGCTCACTCCTAACACAGGTTGCCTTCATATAACTTATATATTTGCTTTCTAGCTTTAACTCATTCAAACTCTATGACTCGGCTTAAAGGACCACTACAACAAAATTGAGTTATAATGATGTTTTTTTTCAAAATCTATCACTAAATTAGCCGTTGTCAAATATATAATGACGACATTAGTCATTGCGAAATGAGTTTTCGTACTCAAAATTAGCAACGAATATCAAATCCGTCGTTATATCATTAGCAACGGTCTATATATCGACGCTTGTCCGTTGCTATTTTTCAAAATATCAACTAATAGTCGTTATTTTTTTAGTTCAAAAATTTAACGATGATTAATTAGAAGTTTGAAAAATAGCAACGGATAAGCGTCGCTATGTGGATCGTTGCTAATGACATAATGACATATATGATATTCATCGCTAATTTCGAGTAGGAAAAATCATTTCACAACGAATAATATCGTCGTTATATATATTTAACGACGACTAATTTAGTGATGGAATTTTAAAAAACCGTCACCATAGCTCAATTTTTTTGTAGTGGACGTTGTAGTAGATAAGACATGAATTGCAGGTTATGATAAAAGCTATTATTTTTAGTGCAGGTATTAGGTAAGATGCTATTATATCTCATTTATGTTTTATATAGACATCTGTCATATTATGGTTGGTTGTGATTGGACACATGGTACATTGTACTCATTGTTAGATGATTGTTCTTGACCAAGTTAACAATTATTGAATATTAGCTCCCCACAAAGAAATCTCTGGGTAGGATCTGGATTGGCTTGGGGCGAGGTTGCTACTTTTATTTGTTTGATCGTCGAGAGAGATATGGTCGTCTTACAATGAGGAGACATGTTGCGGGTTAGAGTACTCCATTAGGGAGACTCATTTCAACACAGATGACTCTGATCAATGTAGGACAAAGCACACAAGTCAATTGAATATCGAGATTGCCCAAGGGATCATCATTCGTACTCCAACAACACTCTAGTGCCCTCTCACCAACATGACTTGAGAATCATTGTCATCACTAGCAATGCATTGAGTCAAGATTGTTTTGTATTGCAGTGTATTCAATGTGAGTGAGTATTTTTTCTGTTTTCCCCAGCTAAGCATTTTATGCTCCAACCTGAGGAGGAGTGTTAGAAAATGTATTTAGATGGGTAATTATGTCACTCTAATATCCTTTTACACTACTCTCTTGCTTAGTCCAGTTATTGATGAGACTTTCGCGTGTTGGAAGGGGTACATGTAGATTTCCACACATAATGTAATTATTGAGAAATAAAATAGAAAAAAACATAATACTAATGACTTTCTCCCATAATTTCATCCCGCTCCTTCGAGGGCAGAGTTCCACGTAAATCAAACTTTTTCCTTATTCTCTGATTTCACATTTTTATGTTTTATATTTTGACACTAATGATGCAATTGATCATCTCCATTTGAGCTGGGTTGAGGACGATGGCAGTCTCTCTAGTGCCCGACTTTTAAATCAATGCAAATAAATATGTTTGTCCCATGTCATCAATAAGAATCCAATGGGCCTATTTTGCATTACAATTGGTTTAACCAGACCTTTCATCTCCTTTAAAACTTACTTTATCCCATCACGATTCCTTTTCCTCGTTACAAACATTTTTTGAGAATGTAGATGAAAATGAAAACAATTTTGACAGAAAAACAAAAAATACAGGGAGGAATGGAGAAAGGGAAAAAAGTATAGGGAATAGGCAGGTAAAAGGACGAAGGACAAAACAGTACTTGCACCCTTTTTAAAAAATTCCACCGGAGACAAGGACCTCGGCTCCTTTTAATTCCCCCACCTGAGCACACGAACTCGCACGACACGACAGAGAGAAGACAAAGAACACACTCTTCCTCCGATCATGAGCACCATTTCCCGCAAGACCAACCATCGCCGCCCCCCCGCCGCCCCCAAGCGCCCCGTCAACGCCCCTCCTCCGCCGTCTGATGGGGATCGCAATGTCAGGAGGCTTCGCCTCTCGCGGGCCCTCACCGTCCCGGATGCCATCACGGTCTCCGACGCTTGCAAGCGCATGGCCAACCGCCAGGTCGACGCCGCCCTCCTTACCGATGCCAACGGTCTCCTCTCCGGCATACTCACCGACAAGGTCGATCGCGGTTCGGTTTTTTCTTTTCGCGTAATTTTTTTGTGAACCGGAAGCTCGTGGTTTCAGGATGTCGCGGCGAGGGTAATAGCGGAGGGGCTGAGGCCGGAGCAGACTGCCGTGGCGAAGGTCATGACAAGGAACCCGGTCTTCGCGGGGTCGGAGACGCCTGCGATCGAGGCGCTGCAGAAGATGGTGCATGGTTTGTTGTATAGGTGTTTGTTGTTTAGCTCTGATTGCGAGTGCACGTGTAATGCGTTCTCTGTCATCCTGTCCATGTGTTCTTAAGAAAAGGAATTAGATATCAATGATTGCTGAATTGCCAACTGTATTTTCCGTGAAAAAATCTGAATAAGCGAATGATGCGAATTTTTGGCGATGTTGTAGCCTTGCGACCAATTAGGTAGATCGAGTTAGAGCGATGCACTGTGTTGCGCGGGCACACATGCTCACAATGGGAAAAAAGAGAGGAATTTTGAATTCGGCATCCATTTTCTCTACTTTTACGAGGAAAAATGTGTGTGAGCTAGGGCTAGTTCTTAATTATCATGCTGTTAGCTCTATGATGGATGGTTGGTTTTCAAGCGATTATATTACGAATATTTGAAAAAGAATTCTGAGACAGACAAGGTCGCTTCGGTGAAGTTATTCTTATATGTTTGAGGATGCATACTAAGAGCGAACACAGCGTGTAATCGAAAATGTGAACTTCATTTTGGGTGGAAATCATGGGATTTTGCTCTTTTGACTGGTAAATTAAGTTCCCTTCTCATGCTTAATTGTGTGTGGGTTATGTTGTAGATGATGTTTATGAGGAGCAAGTTATCTTTGCATACTATCCCGTGTATGTACTGCGGCATGTGTTTTTTTAACTCAGTGTATGAGTGATGGTTTTTTTGGTTGCCGACTGACTGGATGAGCTTTTACTGATAAATTTTGAGAATAAAGGCAGAAATGAGTTTTTTGTGCAATCTTGTTTTTGTTGGATCAGATCGAACTCTTCTCTTGTAATTTCCTAAAAGATCAGAACTAGAATGAAAACCAACACAATGGCTACTATCTGATTTGATAAAGAAGGGTAGTTGCTTGTTCAGGATTTATCCTCATTTTGGAATCGTTTAAAATTTCTTTCATAATTTATTGTAATTCTCCTATGCTCGTATTTCCATGTTGCTCATCTTGATCGCTTTTCAGCACGATGCTTGTACTTAAGGGCAACTCTGATGTACCTTATAACATTCTTGCCTTCTTACTTTTGGATTTTGAAATAACCGTGGCTTGTGAAACATACAGGTAAATTTAGGCATCTTCCTATTGTGGAAAATGGTGAAGTTATTGCCATGTTAGACATAGCAAAGTGCCTTTATGATGCTATTTCAAGAATGGAAAAAGCTGCCGAGCAAGGAAGTGCAATTGCTGCTGCTGTTGAAGGGGTTGAACGCCACTGGGGAGGCAAATTTTCTGGTTAGACAATGTTCTTGCATAATTCTAATTTATTATTTTAAAGAAGCATAATTTTTCATTCGATTTTTCATCATCCTAAGAATTATAGATCTATTTTTTATGTCTTCTTTTAGCCGTCACATAAAGTAACTACCGGTGCTTTCGTTTGAAATTATAATCACCAAGAAATTACAAGTGTTGAAAACAATATATTATGTTAAATGGATCTTGGATGTGGATCCATTTAACCATGTCTTTATAAATTGTAACCAACCTTGTAAAAAACACCGACTAACATGTTTAGTCGGCTCGTTAAGTGTACAAGGTGGGGTGGTCGCTCCGACTAAGGCTAATCGGCCCTTAGTCAGCCAACCGACTAAAAGGCATGTTTAGTCGGGCGTTTTTTTCTTGGGACTATTTGTCTTTCTATTTTTAGAACAAAATTAATGTAAAATGCTTAATGTACTAAATGTTCGATTGAAATACAATTGTTTCTTGATTTCATTATAATAGTATAGAAAATGTACGAGTTTAAGTAAATATATAACAATATGTTTATAAAAATGATTTATGTATTTCAAATAATTTAAAAATACAAAAGTGACTAAAGTCTAACTAAACCCGTTTAGTCCTCTGAGTGCCAATTAGTCCTTAATCAGTGGCTCGGCCAACCGATTATCAACTTTTGCAACCTTGATTGTAACACTCTCCACTTGGTTCTCTAACAAACAGAAAAACCTAGGCCCTCATATGAGGTCATTGACTCATTGCATCTCCGTTCATGTTGTTTTCTCCCTCTCGTCGATTAGGGTTTCCATGTAAATCATTCATCTCATTGTGATGATCTGCTTTGATGTTGAGTTTTAATGGTATCAACGCCTTGCAGATCTCAGGTTGGAGTTTTTATTGCAGAAGATCTTCGTGTACAAGATGCACGTTGAGGGTACTCATGCATTATTGGGAGTGGTTGATGATCTCCAAGCTTGCTTGAAGATTTCCCACATTGTGTTGTCTCGAGGGTCATGAAGGTTTATGTGGAAGTTGCCTTGGGAGATACAGAAATCGATCGTGTTGTTTTATGGGATCGCTACTTTCTCTATTGTCACCTTTTGATCGACCAGTTTGAGACGACTGATTGATTAAATACGTGGGATTCTTTTTTCTTCTTCATTGTGTTTCTGTGATCTTCGATAACAAAAAAAGTGATTGATCTTGCAAGGCTACAACTCTTCCCCAGCAGATTTTGTGATTAATTACCCAACCCAATGTGTTCTATCACATGAAGCTACTAACTGATCCACTTCTCAACCCAACGTGATTAATCATACGAAGCTACTGGCTAATCTATCACTTTTCTTTACGCGATTGATCATACGTGGATCCTGTTGAGAGGTGGTCTCTAATCTGGTTATGATCAATCCGCTACCTGGTATGATTGATGGCATCTAGTCCCTGTCAAATTGATCGATCACTTGACCAACATGATCAACGGAGTTTATCTCATGTTTATTTCTTGATAGATCACGCTAGTTGTTCCGATTGATCAAGATGCTTAAGAAGGCTAACCTTGAATGTGTGATCACCTCTCTACAACTATCCGTCAATAAGAGTGTCCAAATCATGTCCATTTTCTTAAAAGATAACTATATTCTCTTATTCATTGCTGCAAAATTGACATAGTTGGATATGGTGACATTATCTACCTTCAGGGGATGAAAAAAGTTCCTAAGAAAGATTATTCCTTTTAGGAACAATGGTATATTGAGGGCAATCACGTTATAATATGGAGCTCTAACTATGGATGGGCACTAACTATGTGTCCATAGAGATACAACCGTTGGCCATTCAAAAGAAGACGAATCACATGTTTAGAGTATTATCAAATGCATGTTTATCTAGAGAAGACATAAATTAGAATTTACAAGCTCGCTTGTAAGATATACGACCTTTGTCGAAAGAGATGACAATTACTGGTTACTATATCGCTTTCAAGTCCAAGCGGAAGAGTTAGATAATATGCAGATGAGGAGTGGGACAACTTGAATACTTGGTAAATCATTAACAATACCATGATCAAGATTAGAGTCCTAGTTCTTTGTTTATCTCCAAGTTGATTTTAAAGATGACGCATACATATATCGCAGTCGCTCGTCTATATATGTTTACATGACATTTCAACAAAAGAACCTCTATGATGTAAACTTCAGTGACGAAGCTGCAAAAGCTTAAAGTTGCCCCTTCGCTTTGTGGACCTTAATCCATTCGGGTTTGCGGATCAGGCGGGCCCATCTGGAGAGCAGGACCTGCCCGACCATACATATCCAAAACCTCTCGTGATTTCGGATCAGATGGGCCGACCCGTTCTGGAGGTTGAAGCGGAGGCCCACTGCTTCGATGTCTCCTTTAGATGGGAGGTATCTCCGATCTGCGTTGGGGCATCCTCGAAGGTGCGTCAAGGGAATGGTCTCTCGGAGATAGGAAGTGGCTCTCAGATGGCGGGGGGGGGTCAGCTGGGGACTTGGCTGGTGCTGGAAGGGCGGGAGGGGCATCATGGGTTTGCTCTGTCGAAGGAGGAAGGTGTTTGGAGGGAGGGAGAGGGGGAATTGGAGGTAAATGGGGACCAACAGGGAAAAGGCATGGTTACATCCGACGGGGGCCTGCTGCAGGAGGAGGTTAAAGAGGAGGGATCTCAGATCTTAGACCTGCTCAGTTGTACGGTGGAGCTATTGGACTCGGAGGCCGAAGCCCTCAGGTTCAGGACTGCCTATGCCAGAAAGGTTACCAGTAAAGGTTAGAGAAAAGTGAGGAGGCCGATGAGGCTCGTTTAGGCGGAAAGGGAGGAGAGCTCGCAGGGGCATTACAAATCACCTAGAGTCGATTCAGAGTGTTGGACAGGGTAGTGGCCGAGCGCCTGGGCTTGATCCCGCCTAAGAAGTCGATGGAAAGTGTATGTCAATGAAATTCTTTCTCGGAATATCAAGTGGCTGGACCGCCCTGAAAAGCGAGTGGTAGTGAAGAATCTTATTACAGAGGCTAGAGCTGACGTTTTCTTTTTACAAGAAACCATGCTCTCGAGTAGCGTGGTCAATGCGACGAGGGGACTGGACAGGGGCGGTCGTTTTGCACTAGCGGAGTTGGAGGCCCGAGGTGCCTCGGGTGGTTTGTTGACCATCTAGAAGAAGGACCCTTTTGATCTTCTGGAGGAGCTCAAGTCGCTGTTTTGCATATCAGTGTTGCTTAGACGGCGAGCGGATGGTCTCACCTTCCTGGTCACGAATGTCATGGTTCGATAGGCAATGAAAGGGATATTCTGGCGGAGGATTTTGAACAGTGGGGCAGTGCGTGGGTCGGCGAGATCTGGATCAACGACGATGATCTTAACACTACGCTACTTCCCGATGATTGGCCTCAGAGAGGGGGAGGAGGGGACCCCGGTTCGGAGGAGCTACAGAGAGTAACTCTCAATTTGGGTATTTCAATTATTGATGCGCCTTGCTGTGCTTACACTTGGCGCGATGTTAGATCGCGATCCCGGTTGGACAGATTTCTGCTCTCTCAGGACGGTGCGGAAAGGTTCCCGCTCTCGCGAGCGTGGGTTCTTCCGCGGACGTGTTTCTGACCATACGCCGATTATTTGGTCGTCTAGGGAGGAAGGACGGAGCAGGTTCTTTTTTCGTTTCGAACGAAGCTGGCTACCGAAGGAGGGTTTCGGAGAGGCAATGGCGGAGCGGTGGAATGGAGGCGCAACTGAGAGCTCGACGATTGCAAGGTTGGCGGTAAAGCTTTCGTCTCTAAAGTCATTCCTTATAGCATACAGAAGGGAGGTAAAGTTGAGGAGGAAAGCTAAGAGGGCGGAGGCTCAATCAGAGTTTGACAGGCTAGATTGTCTGGATGACGACAGGGGGCTTACCCAGGAGGAGCACATGGAGAGGCAATGTTTCTTGGAGGAGGTAATGTTGGAAGATAGGAAAGAAGAGGTGGAATGGTGGCAAAAATCCAGATAGCGGTGGCTAAAAGAAGGGGACGCCAACACGAGATTTTTCCATTCGATGGCCTCTGGATGGTGGAGAAGAAACTTTTTGCATGAACTAGAGGTTGGGGGGGGGGTTCGAGTCTCGGGTGAGGCGAGGATTGGGATCGCCTTGAGGGGCCATTTTGTGAAATCAACACGTAGGAAAAGAAGGAATGGATGGCGGTGGTTGGGGAGAGAGGTGGAAATCCTATCAGAAACGCATGTGGAGAGCTTACTGGCTCCTTTCTCGGAGGAGTCGAAGAGAGCGGTTTGTGACCTAAATGCGGACGGAGCTCGTGGCCCAGACGGCTTCCCATTGTCGTTCTACCGAGAGTTCTGGGATCTCTTGAAGGAGGATGTTCTCAAAGTGCTTAATGAATTCAGGGAAGGAACAGAGGATTCGGGAAGATAAACCAGGCGTTGTTGTTCCTGCTGCCCAAAAAGGACACTCCCGTGAGTGTGGAGGACTATATGCCTATTGATTTATCCAACACAATATATCTCATTGTGGCCAAGATTCTAGCGAACATGCTTAAGAGGGTCATGGATTCGGTGGTGCTCCATGGACAGTCAGCTTTTATACCAATGAGATAGATGGTAGATGACTTAGTGTTGGCTTCAAAGATATGCCTTGACTGGAAGCGGACAAAGGAGCGAGGGGCTTTGTGGAAGATAGATTACGCAAAGGGGTATGACAACGTCGACCGGAGGTTCCTATGGGCGTTTTTACGTAGGAGAGGCTTCCCCAAAGTGTGGGTGCACTCGATGAAAAGATGTGTCACTACATCTTCTTTCTCTGTGCTGGTGAACGACAAACCTGAGGGTGGCTACTTCCAACCACAACGTGGTGTGAAGCAGGGATGTCCGTTGTCACCAATGTTGTTCGTCATAGTTGCAGATGCTTTGGGGGTCGTACTCAAACAAGCGGTGGAAGCAGGTTGGTGCGAAAGGGTTCCGTAAGGAGGATATATCTGTTCCTATTCTATAGTATGCAGATGATACGATACTTTTCCTAGGAGGCACATACGAACAAACTGCTAATGCAACTCATCTAGTGGCGATTTTTGGGAGCCTCCCCGGCATGGAAATCAATGAACGTAAGTCGATAATTGTAACCTTTGGGACGAATAAAACAGAGCATCGCAGTATGGCGGAGGTGACTGAATGCCCGTTGGGAGACCTCCCTATCCCTTACTTAGGTCTGCCATTGGTAGCTGGGAAACTGAAGAAAACAGATTGGGACGGGGTGGTGCAGAAGATGGAACAAAGATTGGCAGGGTGGAAGACAGTCACTTTGTCTACAGGGGGTAAGTTGGTTCTTTTGAAGCACATGCTCTCAGCCATACCTACGACAGGGATTAGGACCAAGATTGAAATTTTGATGAAAAGTTTTTTCTGGTCGGATGGGAAGCAACAAGGTCCCGGTTTCATTTGGTCATATGGGACGAGATCATGAGGGGGTGCAATGATGGAGGACTTGGAGTGCGCGGTGTGGAGTGTATGAACAAAGCACTCATCGCAAAATGGGTGATTCGCATTTGGGGTCAGTCAAACTCGCTGGTAGACAAAGTCCTAAGGAAAATCTATGGGGAGGTCAACTGGTGGCTGGTCGGATTCATTTTGAATCCCCCATTTGGGTCGATATTCGAGAGTTTTACCGCTGCTGGCATCCAGATTAAGGCCTAAGGTGGGAGGCAGACACATTTTCCGTTTTTGGCGCGATGATTGGTCTGGAGAGGGCACGCTTGAAGTCAGATTCCAACGCCTTTTTGCCTTGTCGGCTTCAAAAGAGGATACGTTGAGGCAGATGGCGAATGTTGACACGTGGTTGCCCCGTTTCAAGCAGACCTCTCTGATCAACGGTTGGAAGAATACCTACAGATGCATACGGGACTTCCTCAACCTGGGGTCTTCTCGCTTGACAGAGATCATTTTGAATGTGAGGGAGACAAATTCTTAGTAAAGAATGCATACAGAGAGTTGAACCGGAGGACAAGGAACATGATAGGGATCTGAGTCAGGGCATGGAGGTGATATGGGCGGTGAAGATTCGAACATAGTAAAGATTTTCTTGTGGTGCCTGAGAAGGGGGCGCCTTTGTGATAAAGCACTGATGGGAGAAACGAATAGAATGCATTAGACGTACCCGAGGGCTCTCTTATATAGGAGAAAATCCATTGGGTTAATTACATGATAAGTACTAGAGAGATTGAAATGACATAAAAAGATAACAACTATATTTAACTTAACACTCCCCCTCAAGCTAGAGCATATATATATATATATCATGCTCAGCTTGGAACAACATTTCTGAAATGGGGTTCGAGATAGAGCCTTGGTGAAGATATCTGTTGTCTGATCTCCTGTAGACACATGAGATGTAGATATGAGACCTTTCTGTATCAGGTCTCGAGTGTAATGGCAGTCCACCTCGATATGTTTTGTACGTTCATGGAATGCAGGATTATTCGCAATGAATAATGCAGCTTGATTATCACATAGGAGCTGTATTGGAAGAGGAATTTCTATGGTATGATCAGTTAATACCGATCTGACCCACATCATCTCTGCACCCCTTGGGCCATAGCTCTGTACTCAGATTCTGCACTTGATCTAGCCACCACAGTTTGCTTTTTGCTTTTCCATGAGACAAGTGAGCGTCCAACAAACACTGCAAACCCCGAGGTAGACTTCCTGTCCGTAGGACATCCTGCATAGTCAGCATCTGCGCAAGCGGTTACATCCAAGGTAGCATCCCTACTTAATAAGAGTCCCGAACCAGGTGAGTTCTTCAGATATCTCAAAATCATAAAGATAGCATCCATATGTGCCTTTCTGGGCTGCTCCATGAATTGACTGATCTTGCTTACAACGAACATAATATCTGGCCTAGTGATAGTAATGTATAGAAGCTTTCCAACTAGTTCCCTGTATCTCCTGCTATCAACTTCTTCAGTATCCTCATCATACAACTTCATACTTGGGTCCATGGGAGTCGTAGCAAGTTTACACCTGGTCATACCTGTCTCAGAAAGGAGATCCATGAAAAACTTTCTCTAAGTCATTACTAGACCATGATGATTCCTAGCAAACTCCAATCCCAAAAAGTAGCGAAGGGTACCAAGATCCTTGGTTACAAACTCTTTACCAAGGAACTTCTTGATTATCTGAATGCCCTGAGTATCATCTCCTGTGACAATAATATCATCTACATACACAAAAATGGCAACCATACCTCTATGTGTCTTCTGGACAAAAAGCGAATGGTATGCAGTGGACCTCTTAAACCCCTGTTGCTCAATCAATTCTGACAGCTTTTGGTACCAAGCTCTAGGGCTTTGCTTCAAGCCATAAATTGCCTTGTGCAATCTACATACCTTCTGGGACTCCTCCTCAGCAGTAAACCCAGATGGCTGCTGCATGTAAACTTCCTCCTGAAGGTCGCCATAGAGGAATGCATTATTCACATCAAGCTGAAATACCGGCCAATCCGTGAAACGACCACTGCTAGCAAGACCCGAAGCGTTGAGTGTCTCGCTACTGGAGAAAAAGTGTCCTGGTAGTCTACCCCATATGTCTGGGTAAAACCACGGGCCACCAACCTAGCCTTGTATCGATCCACACTCCCATCTGCGTTTTGTTTGATGGAAAATATCCATTTGCAGCTGACCACCGATGCACCTCGCGGAGGCGACACAATTGTCCATGTCCCTCTTGACGTTAATGCTGCCATTTCTTCTTTCATGGCTTGACGCCACCTGCTGTCCTGAAAAGCCTCCATATATGTTCGGGGTATGGTGACTGCAGAAAGTCCTACAACAAAGTTCTTGTATTCATCCAACAGATGATCCAAAGAAACATGGGCAGCCAGTGGGTATGTTGCACATTTGCGACGAGGCTTCCTTAGCGCAATAGGAACGTTCAAATCTGCATCGTCGCTGTCTTCTGTAGCAGAATCATCCTGTGTATGCCGTAAATCTCCAGTGCCATTAGTAGAAATACTGTTATTAAGACATACCTGAGGCGTGCTGGATGATGTGGGCGGCCCATGAGCAGAGGAGCTAGTGGAGGACCTGCGATTGTACACAATAGGTAAAAATTTGGGCACAGGTGGTGGTGGTGGTGATGTTGGAGGTAATGTCTGTCCAGGTTCAGATGCTGGATGGTATGGAGGTGGAGGAACAACAATGTCATCCGCATTATTATTAGACAGCCTGTCACATGTAGGAGAGAAGTACATGATTGACTCAAAGAAAGTAACATCAACACTTACATAATATCACCGAGACACCGGATCGTAACAACGATACCCTTTTTGAGTGCGAGAGTACCCAACAAACACACATTTGATATCTCTTGGTGAGAGCTTATCACGACCAGGAGCAGAAATATGCACAAACGCTACAGACCCAAAGACTCGAGATGTCATGGGGAATAGGTCCTTCTCAGGAAACGCAATCAAGAAGGGAACCTTTTCTCCAAGAACGGTAGACGACATACGGTTCACAAGGTAGCATGCAGTAAGAACATCATCCCCCCAAAAAGAATTAGGGGCACGACTGTGAATCAGTAGTGTTCGAGTGACATCAAGAAGGTGACGGTGTTTGCGTTCCGCCACACCTTTCTGTTGCGAAGTGTAACTACACGAAGTTTGGTGAAGAATGCCCTGTGAACTGAGGAAATCTGATAAATGTTATGTAGAAAACTCCAAAGCATTGTCTGTGCGAATTACTTTGACAGTGATCGAGAAGATATTATGAACTTCAAGAATAAATTTTCTAATTATAGTACCAGCTTCAGACGTTTGTTTTAGCAAAAATACCCAAGATAGTCTAGAATAATCATCCACAACAACCATATAATAGCTGTGACCCTGAAGATCAGGGACACGACTTGGACCCTAAATATCAAAGTGAAACAACTCAAAAGACCGACTACTATGACGACTCAGACGACCAGGAAACGAAGACTGATGGTGCTTCCCAAGCTGACAGGCTTTACAATCTAATGCAGTGCGAGTTGATATCTGAGGTAAGACATGACACATCTTCTGCAGAGGAAGATGACCAAATCGAAGATGCCAAAGAAATGGAGAGACAGATCCAGAGGGAATAGTCGCAAGTCCAGCACATGTTGATATAGCAAGCTTATACAAGCCTCGCTGCTCACGGCCACTTCCAATCATCCTGCCAGTCAGTATGTCCTGAAACACAAAAGTAGAAGGGTCAAAGATGGCACGGCAATGTAAATCTTTAGTAAGCTGGCTAATAGACAACAAGTTCATCTTAAAGTCAGGTGCATGTAAGACATTCTGAAGACTCAAGGAGTGCGTTAGAGTAATCTCCCCCTGACCAACAATGGGTAGCCGAACCCCATTGGCAATAACTACAGACCTTCCTAGCGTAATTGCTTTGTAGGTAGTAAACTGCATTCTGTCCCCACACATATGATGGGAAGCCCCATAATCTATAATCCAATCTGTCAAGTCTGAGCACGTAGTATTAGTGAGCACATAGTGGATACCTAAAGAGCTGGATGATGCTCTGGCAGGGGCTGCAGCTTCTGTAGAAGCTGGAGAGGGAGCCGAAGGTGCATCCATCATCTCACGGAGTTTGGAGACAAAGTCATCAAAACGAGCATCTGGGATAGGTACTGCTGCAGCCTCTGTCTGCTCCGCAACACGTGCAGTGGCTGGATATCCATGCTTGTGAAAGCATGTGTCCTCCGAGTGGTCAGGACGGTGACAATGAGTACATGGACCACGATGTCAACCTCCTCCTCTACCACGAGGGCCACGACCTCGAAAGTTTGACGATCCTCCTCGGCCACAGGTGGCAGCCATAGCTGAAGTAGGCTGTGCCGGAGATGCTGATGCACTAGTAATTCTGCTCAATCTCTTATACACCTCCTCCATAGGTGGAATAGTCTCACCTGTCAGAAGTTGAGTGTGGGCTGCATCGTATTCATGATCCAAGGAGGACAGGAAAACCCCCGTCATCGTGGCATTCCGATATGACTGTTGTTGTTCCGTACTGGTTGTGGTCGGCATAAAGCTATGCAATCTCTCAAATGTGCCCCGCAAATGAGAGAAGTGTGCATGGAGGGGTTTTCCATTCTGTTTGGTAGAAAAGATGTCAAATTGTAACTGAAAAATTTTGCTCTCATTCTTCGACTGTCCATATGTAGCTGCCAGTATGTCCCACATAGACTTCGTTGTGGGTTGATTAACAATGTCATTAGCAATCTCTGTAGTCAACGTCCTAGACGGCCATATAGGAGCATACACATCGTCTTGCTTCCACATCGCATTCGCTCCTGTCTTGTCTTCCGGCCCGGGTTCTGTCAGTATGTGCTCCTTATTGTGGCATTGCATCAGGGTTCGAAACTGCATGGACCATAGTTCATAGTTGGTCCCGTCCATCTTCACTATAGGGGCTGGGCCTTTGAAGGCACCCGAAGATGTAAACACATCACCCTTGTCCTCTGACATGATTGAAGAAGAGCCGCAGATCGACGGTGGTAAACAACTAGGCAGTCTACAGTATCATAAGAGGAATGGGTTGTATGTGTAGACTCATACACCCATCCCTAATCTCCGTTGAGTCGCGTAGTCTATCAACCGAACTTCACCGCTGAATCTCTAGTTGTGGGAATCCGCTGGAGAGTCTTGGCAACCGTGCACACGTGCGATGGTTCAGAACAACCACCGGGGATGCTCCCTACGCCAGGAGGGGCACTGTTACGGCGTTAGGGTGCCACAACGGAGGCCGCCAAGCACCGCTGAGACCAGTGTGATGGTGTTTAGAGCGCCGCAGAGGGCACCGGATACACGGCGACACTTCGTACGGACCAGGTGACGCCTGGGAGAGGCGATACAAACACCTTGAATTGCGGCGGCGCCTGCTACGAGCTTAGGGCTGCGGGCGACCTGTGTACGCAGAGGGCGACGTGACTGGACAGGCGCAGGCGGCGAACGGGAGGCGCGCCTGGGGACCCCCTAGCGATCAGGAGCGGCGATTGGGAGCCGCTGAGCCCCAGGCGGCATTGGCGATGCGCCTGGAGGAGCGCAGGAGCGCAGGCAGCGCGTGGGAGTCGTCGGCAGAGCGTCGAGAGAGGGTGGGGGTGGGGAGATTAGGGTTAGGGTTTGGGTGGGATACCGAGACCCCGGTCTAGGACTGTTGCTCTGATACCATGATGGGAGAAACGAATAAAATGCATTAGACGTACCCGAAGGCTCTCTTATATAGGAGAAAAGCCCTTGGGTTAATTATATGATAAGTACTAGAGAAACTGAAATTACATAAAAAGATAACAACTATATTTATCTTAACAAGAACGAAGAGGGAGAGTGCTAGGTCGGGCAGACACACAATGGGACAAGTGCGAGGAGACAGAGGAGGATTCCGATCATTTGTTCTTTAAGTGCCCGACATCTTAGTAGGTCTGGAAGGAGGTTGGGATTCCTTGGGTCGCGACCATAGTCACCACCTCCTCCTCCTCCACCCCCTCCTACTACCCAGTCGCATGTGCCTATTGTTCCACAATTACCTAAGTTCTATACTCGTCGGACTACTTCTGCTCATGGTCATCACCCATTATCCAGTTGGCCCTATGTTCTGATAAAATGATTTCTAATGATGAGTTTAGACTTTGGAGATATATGCATACAAAAGCTTTGCAGGAGAATGACCTACAGATGGAGGAGGTTCCCAATGACCTAGATATTCCTATTACAGTTCTCAAGCAGAAGCGGTCTTGTGCTTCTTGTGCTCCTAGAACATGGGACTTTCAGAGATTTGTCGTGGCTCTTTATGCCATGGAAATTCCACAAAATTATCAGGAGGCATTGAAGGATAATTGTTGTCGCTTGGCTACGGAGAAAGAGATGGCTGCATTGCAGTCCCATGGTCAATGGAGTTTGGTGTTTGCTCCTCCTGGGGCGTCGGTAATCAGTTGCTGTAGAGGTTTTATATGTTGCGATGTACTGTTTTGTATTTCCTATTTATATTATGTACGTCTATGTAATTTACCCAAGGGTTTTCTCTCTATATAAGAGACCCGAGGGCTCTATGGCATAACACATATTAGAGTATCGATTACTCTAACATGGTATCAGAGCCAAAACCCTAACCCTAGGGTTTTTTTCTCCACCCGCCCCCCCTCTTCCCCCCCGCCGCCAGCCCAGCCGACCCCTCCAGCCGCTCCAACCGGCTCCTCCAGCCCTTCCAGCCGCTCCAGCGGGGCCTCTCGCCGCCCCAACCGGGCCCCCACCCCGCCGCAGGGACCTCCCAACCGTCCCCAGTCCCGCCGCCGGGCCCCCAGCCGTCCCCAGCCCCGCCGCCGGGCTCCTCAGCCGTCGCCTCTCTCTTCCGCCGAGGCTTCCCAAGCCTCCCCGCCGATGGGTTCAAGTGCATAACGTCTACATATGCACTTGAATCCACAAAAGTCTTGGTAGACACCAGTTCTTTTGTCTATCATCCCTAGTTGTTCTTCTCCGGCAATATGTCAGAACAAAAGGTCGATATGCTCGCCATATGTGCCTTTAAACGTTCGGCACCAATCGTCAAAATGGACGGGACGAACTACGAACTGTGGGCTATGCAGTTCCTCAGTCTTATGAAGTCATGTGGTAAGAAGCATATTCTTACCGAAGATGAACTGCCGGAGAAGACGGGAATATATGCCTCATGGGAGGTGGATGACGCGTATGCCAAAGTTTGACTGTCAGGAACGCTCACGATGGAGATAGCAAACGATGTCCTCCATCAGCCCACCACCAAGGCGATGTGGGATATTCTGGCCACGACATACTCTCAGGTGCGGAATGAGACGAAGATGCTGCAGTTGCAGCATGATATTTTTACCACGAAGCAAAATGGGAGGCCTCTTCATTCTCTGTACACGTCTCTTCGTGGAATGTTCGAGAAGCTATATAGCACCATTCCCCTCACAGCCACGCCAGAACAACAGAAGACGTTTCGCAACGCCACTATGGTAGGCGTATTACTTGCTGTCCTTGACCCAGAGTACGAGGCAACACGCTCTCAGATCCTTGCCGATGCCACTATTCCACCGATGGAAGAAGTCTACAGGAGGCTCAATCATGTACCAGTTCCATCAAATATAGCGACTCCACCTCCCTCGGCAACAACGGTCTCCAGAGGACGAGGTAGTTCGTCGTCGTTTCGTGGCAGAGGAAGTGGTGGACGTGGCCGAGGAGGTCGCATACGATCTACGTGCACATTCTGTCGTCGTACTGGTCATTCAGAGCATACATGCTATTCCAAGCATGGCTTCCCTCCTTCTGCACGTGTCGCTGATCATGTTCAGGGTCCACCAGCATCTACTACATATCACAGGTTCGAGGAGCTAGTGGCACGGCTTCGTGATATTATGCCACAGTCATCTTCAGAGGGTGCTGACACTTCCGATGTTGCGGCTTCAGCGTCAGCTAGTACATCTGCTACAGCCAGTGCCTCAGGTAGTACTTTAGTCTCTTATCATAACCATGATCTAACAGGTTGGATTGTTGATTCTGGAGCCACCCATCATCTCTGTCGTGATAGAGATATCCTGCAGTCCTATAGAGCTGTTCAGCCTGGTCGCTCTGTACTCATTGCTGATGGCACTCATTCCCCAATCGTCGGTCAGGGGGAGACGGATTTGCTGCCCTCTATGCACTTACAGAATGTTCTACATGCACCAGAATTCTCTATGAATCTATTATCCATTAGTCAGATTACTAGAGATTTGCACTGTCGTGCTATATTTGATCCATCTTCTGTCATTTTTCAGGACATACTAACGGGCATGGTGATTGGCTGTGGTTCTGAGCACAATGGCCTCTATCATCTTGTACGGAACTCGTATGCTGGCGTCTCACTACATTCTCAGGGCTCCGTATCACCATATACCTGGCATCTTCGGTTTGGTCACCTGCCGCTACAGAAAATGCGTCACCTCCTGCCTCAGATATCTCCGAGTTCGTTTTTTCGTTGTGAAGCGTGTCAGTTAGGGAAGCACCATCGGTCCAGCTTCCCCAGTCGTCAGGGTCGGAGCAGTCGCTCTCCATTTGAGTTATTTCACATAGATATTTGGGGTCCCAGTCGTGTCCCAGATCATCAGGGGCACAGGTTCTATCTAGTTGTAGTTGATGATTTTTCTCGAGTGTCCTGGACTTTTCTTCTTAAAAATAAATCCGAAGCATGAAGTGTTATTCAAAATCTTATCAATGAAGTTCAAAATGTTTTTCGTCTACTGTTAAGTATGTGCGTACTGACAATGCATTAGTATTCTGCACTCGTTCTCTTGCTCGCTTTCTTTCTTCTAAAGGCATTATCCACCAAACCACGTGTCCATACACATCTCAACAAAATGGTGTTGCAGAACGGAAGCATAGACACTTTCTTGATATTGCTCGCACATTACTTATTCAGAGTTCTGCCCCATTATCCTTTTGGGGGGATGTTATCCTTACAACATGCTATCTGGTTAACCGCATGCCTACAACTGTTCTTGGGGAAAAGTCTCCAATCTCTGTTCTCTTTCCTGACAAAGATTTGTTTACACTTACACCTCGGGTCTTTGGCACTGTTGCGTTTATCCACCGGTTATCTCCAGGACTTGATAAGCTCTCTTCTAGGGCTATCAAGTGTGTTTTTGTGGGCTACTCCAGGACACAGAAAGGATATCGTTGCTATGACCCCATTCATGACAAGTACTATGTGAGTGCTGATGTTACTTTTTTCGAACCAGTCATGTACTTCTCCCATGCAGGTGACAGATTGGTCTCCTCCACATCCACGGAGTTTAATGTCTATGTGCCTCCACCTCCAAGCCTGGGTCAATCCTCTACTCCACCACCACCACCACCACCACCTCCAATTGTACCATTTCCTAAGTTCTATACAAGGCGGACATGCCCTGCTCAAGCTACATGCCAACCATCCAGCACGCCTCAGGTATGTTCTGATGTTATCACTAATGATGGGTTAAACAATGCACCAGTGCAGGAGCCTTTACTACAGGAGGAGGATCCGCCAATCAACACAGTGATAGATGATCTTGAACGGCCTATTGCTCAAAGAAAGCAGAGAAGACAATGTGCTTCATATCCGCTTGCCTCTCAAGTCTCATTTCATCGTCTCAATGGGGATTTCCAGAAATTTGCAGCTGCAGTCTCGTCGGTTGAGATTCCACGGACCTATCAAGATGCCGTGAAGATTGATTGCTGGCGTCTAGCCATGGAAGAGGAGATGCGTGCCTTGCAGTCGAGAGGGACTTGGTCTCTTGTCCCCATTCCTCCAGGTGCCTCCGTGGTGAGCTGCAAGTGGGTGTTTACGGTGAAATATCATGTAGATGGACGTCTCGACAGATACAAGGCCAGACTTGTAGCACGTGGACTTACCCAAACGTATGGGGTAGATTATTTGGATACTTTTTCACCAGTGGCTAGACACTCCACTCTTCGCATCCTCCTATCTGTTGCTGTGGTACGTAACTGGACCATTTTTCAGCTTGACGTCAAGAATGCTTTCTTGTATGGTGACCTACAGGAGGAAGTCTACATGCAGCAACCACCAGGGTTTGCTGCTGAGGGGGAGACTCAGATGGTGTGCAAACTTCATAAGGCTATCTATAGTCTCAAACAGAGCTCCAGAGCATGGTTCCAGAAGCTTTCCCAGCTAATTGAACGACATGGGTTCAGGAGATCAAATGCGGACCATTCACTGTTCATCCAGAAGACCCCTAGAGGTACAGTTGTTGTCATGATATATGTTGATGACATCTTGGTTACAGGAGATGATGCTCAGGGAATTGAGATAACCAAATCCCTGTTGGAAAGCCAGTTCATTACAAAGTATCTGGGCATGATACGATATTTTCTGGGGATAGAGTTTGCAAGAAATGCACAAGGGATGGTAATGACTCAAAGAAAATATGTCACGGACTTGCTAGTTGAAACAGGAATGACTGGATGCAGACCTTCAAGCACACCTATGGACCCAAGCATGAAGCTGTACGATGATGATACCGAAGAGGTGGACAAAAGAAGGTACAGAGAGATGGTGGGTAAGCTCTTATACATTACTAACTCGACCGGATATTGCCTTTGCAGTAAACTGGGTGAGTCAATTTGTGGAGCAGCCTAGGCAAGTTCATATGGATGCCTTGTATATGATACTGAGATATCTGAAGTCTTCCCCAGGCACAGGGTTGCTATTCAGGAAAGATACATATCTGTCTATTTCAGCTTGTGCAGATGTTGATTATGTAGGATGTCCAAGGGATCGTAAATCTACTTCTGGATTTGCTATCTTCATAGGAAGCTCTTTAGTTTCTTGGAAAAGCAAGAAACAGACTGTTGTGGTGAGATCCAGTGCTGAATCTGAGTACAGAGCCATGGCACAAGCAAGTGCAGAGATGATGTAGGTTAGAGCAGTCTTAGAAGATTTGAATGTAGATGTCTCCTTGCCTATGAATCTCCAATGTGACAATCAGGCAGCATTGTTTATTGCCAATAATCCAGCTTTTCATGAGAGAACAAAGCACATCGAGGTGGATTGTCATTATACTAGAGACATGATTCAGAAGGGCTTCATTTCCACTTCTCATGTCAGTTCAGAGGACCAGACTGCTGATATATTCACCAAGCCATTGCTCAGAGGACCTTTCCAGAGATGTTCTTACAAGCTGAGCATGATAGATATCTATGCTCCATCTTGAGGGGGAGTGTAGAGGTTTATATATGTTGCGATGTACTGTTTCGTATTTCCTATTTATATTATGTACGTCTATGTAATTTACCCAAGGGTTTTCTCTCTATATAAGAGACCCGATGGCTCTATGGAATAACACATATTAGAGTATCGATTACTCTAACAGTTGCAAATGGGTGTTTACTGTTAAACATCATGTAGATGGCAGTCTTGATCGCTATAAGGCAAGGCTAGTGGCACGTGGCTTTACTCAGACCTACGACGTGGACTACTTGGACACTTTTTCTCCAGTGGCTCGTCACTCTACACTGCATATCCTACTTTCAGTAGCAGTGGTACGTGATTGACCTTTATTTCAGTTGGATGTTAAAAATGCATTTCTGTATGAAGATCTCCAGGAAGAAGATTACATGCAGCAACCTTCGGGGTTTGCTGCTGAGGGGAAGTGTCAGCAGGTCTGTAGACTCCATAAGGCGATATGTGGCCTTAAGAAAAATCCAAGGGTGTGGTTTTATAAGCTCTCAAATTTGATCGAGAAGCAGGGGTTCAAGAGGTCTAAAGCAAACCATTCGCTTTTTGTGCAGAGGACACCTAGAGGTACTTTTGTCATAATGGTCTACGTTGATGATATTCTTGTTACAGGAGATGATATGCAAGGGAAAAAGATGGCAAAAGAGTTTCTAGGTCATCAGTTTGTTACTAAGGATCTGGGCATTCTAAGGTATTTTCTAGGGTTGGAATTTGCTAGGAATGTGTAGGGTCTTTGTGATGACCCAAAGAAAATATGTTACAGACATGCTTATTTAGACATGCATGATTGTGTGTCGATCCTCTACTACTGCTATGGATCCTAGCATGAAATTATACGATGATGATACAAATGATGTGTATAAGAGGATCTGTAAAGAGATGATGGGAAAGTTCTTGTATGTTACTATTACCGGACCGGATATCTCTTTTGCAGTGAGTCGAGTGAGTCAGTTCATGGAGCAACCTCTACAAGTACATATGGACGCGTTATACATGATAGCGAGATATCTAAAATTTTCTCCAGGTGCAGGATTACTTTTCAAGAAAGGAGCAACTCTCTTTGTATCTGCGTATGCTGACGCTGACTATGCAGGATGTCCTAAGGATAGGAAGTCCACTTTGGGCTTTGTAGTATTTGTTGGCAGTTACCTTGTTTCTTGGAAAAGCAAGAAACAAACTGTTATTGCCAGATCAAGTGTTGAATCTGAGTATAGTGCTATGGCGTAAGCGGGTACAAAAATGATGTGGGTTCGAGCAATGTTAGCAGATTTGCATGTAGATGTTTCTCTACCCATGCAGTTACAATGTGCTAAAAGCTGCTTTATTCATTGCAAACAACCCTACATTCCATGAGAGAACGAAACATATTGAGATAGTCTGCCACTATGCTAGAGATATGATATAGAAGGGCTTTATTTCTACCTCTCATATTAGGTCAGGAGAGCAAGCAACATGTATCTTTCCCAAGGCATTACTCAGGGGTCCATTTCAGAAGTGTTCGTCCAAGCTAAGCATGATTGACACCTATGCTCCATTTTGAGGGGGAATGTAGAGATATTTCTATGTTTCCATGTACCTTTTCGGTTATCTTATTTCTTTATGTTTATCTTATATAATTTACCCATAGGTCTCTCCTCTATATAAGAAAGCCTAGGGTTCCTGGAAGAAACATCTCTATTATTTTTCCCAACAGCCCCTAAGGTTAGGGTTTACAATATAATACTCAACAATATTAAATCCAAAACACTTTGTGTTAGATCCAAAACACCTGTGTTGAGTTATACACAGTGAATAACTCGTTTAATGATTAGTTGATCAACATGATTGATTGGAATTCCAAGTCACGAGACTTGGGTGTTTTTTACCCATAAAGATTTCCACATTAAATTTATTTTTGCAAGTAGTGCTTATTATTCCTTGATTCTCAGTTCTTGAAAATATTTATGATAATTTTATCTGGGCATTGTTTTTTACTATTATTCACTCTTCCTCTAGTGGTATTGTGATATTACAAGCATTCTTAACTTTTTGACTATTTGGTTCATTTCAGCTCAGCAGGCATTTATTGAAACGCTCAGGGATAGGATGTTTAAACCAACCTTATCAACTATAATCACAGAAAATACCAAGTATGATTGGAAATCTGTCGTGTGATATTGTAGCCAAATAATAGCTTTTGACGTGTCTGATGCTTTGTGGACACTACCAAACCATTGTGTGATCTCATGTAGATTGGTAGTTGTATCATCATCAGATCCAGTGTATCTTGCAACCAGGAAGATGCGTGAACATCGTGCTACTTCGGTGGTTGTAGCTGTAGGAGGCAAGCCCCAAGGAATACTCACGTATGTTAGAGTCTACAGTTCATATATAGTATCGGGAACCTTAGCTTTTGAACTGCTTATATGTACCTTTGTGTATCATTTGACAGCTCAAAGGATGTACTTTGTCGTATAGTTGCTCAAAACCTCTGCCCTGAGCTTACTTTTGTTGAAAAGGTACACTGATCACTCTGATATACTTATGCACAACACTTTAATCATTGTGTGTTCATGATTTGATTATCTTAAATGAAATAAATTTTATTTTGGTATATTATTAGATGCTTGATTTCATTATGGCAAACTTTACTTTCATTATAGCACTTATTTGATCTTTTATTACTTTTATTATATTTTGGCAACTAGTCATTCACTACATCTGCACATCCGCCTCACATTTCAAGTGTTGCACAACCTTTATATATATTTAAGTGGAGAAGACTCCAGCGGCCCCCCTCCAAGGCCAACACCTCCTCCATCTCTCCTCCTTCCGTCGCATCACCCTTTCTTCGATCTCCGACTACTCCTCTCTTCGAAATCCGAGCTTGACAGGCGGGGCTGGAGGGTTCTTGCTGGAGTCGAGGGTAGGGCTTCCACGGGGTGGGAGGCTTCGACCGGGGGGGGGGGGGGGGGGTTGCAGGGAGGGGCTTGTGGGTGGCCGCAGGTTGGGTGGGGGACTTGATCACGGGTTGCTAGCTGTGGCGGGCACATGCGGGGCTAACGGGCGGGTGATCACGAGTTGCAGGTGGGGCTAACGGGAAGGGCAGGCGATCACGGGTGGCAGGCATAAGTGGAGGTGGTGCTAACGAGAAGCGGCGGGCGGAGGAGGCGGGACTCACAGGAAGGGCGCTTGTAGGTGGTAGCGGGCGTATGGGAAGCTAACGGGAGGGGGAGGGCTCGAAGGAAGGGGGCTTGCGGGCACATGTGGGGGCTAATAGGAAGGGGCAGGCAGTCACAGGGGGTTGGGGGGGGGGCTCGCAGACAGGGAGTGGTGGATGCAGGCGAGGCTTACGAGAAGGGGCGGTTTCCCACTTGTGGCCGATGGAGGGAGGGGGGGGGTAGGAGGGAGGGGTCTTGGCTTCATTCTGGAGGAGGAAGGGAAGGACGAGGTGGTTAGCGAAGCGAGGAGGATGTGGGTGTCATAAGATGAACAGGAGGAGGAGTAGGTCGCGGAAGAGGAAGAGGTCAGTGGTGGTTGGAGGGGTTGCCTGGCTGGAGGAGGAAGGAGAGGAGGTCAGCTGCGGGGGGATTCGGGTGGCATGGCTGGAGGAGGAAGGGAAGTGACCATTCATTAATAATAAGAATTTAAAGGGATATAAAATGTAAAATGTTTGACGGATACCGTCTCATTTAATGGAAAATTGGATGGAAGTTAACAAGGGGTTATGGGTGTAAGAGTTAAGCATTACTCTTGATTCTTGATTCTGAGCGTAATTCGCGATTGTGCAGCATTATGAATGTAATTACGGGATTATGGGTGTAAATATCCCATTTTTTATTATGGAAAATAAAGATCTTTATTCTATAACATGGTATGGGAGCCCAAAAATTTCCTAAAACCTACCCCCATCAAAGTAGGCTAGGGTATCATCATATCTAATCAACATGTGAAGACAAGTCATCACCATTGTTGCCTAGAATCACACACTTGGAGATTGTAAGCACTGCTTCTACCATTGGCTATCATCATTGCCTCTACCATCCATCCATGTAGATCGTCACCGCATCAAAGCACTTGTAATGCTTTCTATTTTATCTACGGGCCCTGCTTTGATGTAATTGTATGCTTTACCTCATCAATCTTCTTCTTTACGGTATCAAGATCGTTGCTTGAGTTGATCCCTTTTCATGGGCTTTTGTTAGACTTTGAATTGTTGTCGGGTGTTCGACATACTACCTCAATAAGAAAAAGTAGAACAAACTGTTGTCAGGTTTCTCTTTATCTTTTCTTATAGAAGGTCCAACACCTAACACTAAAGGAGAAGCACTCTTGACGATGATACAAAACCCTAGTAGTGTCTAACCCTTAGATATGCTTTTGTCCCAACTTCAAAGAAGACCTCGGGGATATAGTTTGCAACTTGAAGCAGGATTTTTTTGTCTATTGTCATCAATGCATCTTCTTTTTCCGTAACAACTCAGGGATGCAATTTTTGCTCATCATTAAAATTATTTTATCATGCCCACGTTATTATTACTTCTAGAATCTTATTAGTCAATGCTTCTATATTTAAGGATGCACTTTTTTTGTTTTATATTATGTCTTAGTTGATTTGCATGAAAACTATTTTCTTTGGTCTTGGACATTTAAGGTGTCATCTGTAGTCAGAAGAAACTATATGTTCTCACAAAGATGTTATCAAGTATCAACACCGTTGGAACAAATAAATGACCTATTATTCTTAGGACCCATGGACTCTCTTATTATCGGAGAAAAACCTTTGGATAAATAACACAATAAGTACATGAAGAAATGAAAAATATAAATAACACCAAAAGATAATAATAATCTCAACACTCTCTCTCAAGCTGGAGCATATATATTTATCATGCTCAGCTTGGAACATTGTCTTTGGAAAGGGCCTCCAGTAAGAGCCTTGGTGAATATATCTGCAGTCTGATCTTCAGTAGAAACATGAGAGGTAAATATGAGACCTTTCTAAATCATGTCTCTTGTATAGTGGCAATCCACTTCTATATTCTTTGTACGCTCATGGAATGCATGATTATTTGCAATAAATAGTGCTGCCTGATTATCACATAGAAGCTACATAGGAAGAGGTACATCAACAGCAAGATCGGTCATAACTGACCTGACCCACATCATCTCTGTGCATCTATGAGCCATGGCCCTGTATTCGAACTCTGCAGTAGATCTGGCAACTACAGTTTTCTTCTTACTTTTCCATGACACGAGAGATTTGCCAACACATATAACAACCCAGAAGTGGACTTCCTGTCCCTAGAGCATCCTGCGTAATCTGCGTCTGCACACACTGTGATGTCAAGAGACGTGCCTCTACTGAATAAGAGACTAGTGCCTGGTGAAGACTTCATATATCTCAAAATCATATAAACATCCATATGCACCTTCTTGGGCTACTTCATGAACTGACTCACCTTACTAACAACAAAGCATATATCTGATCTGGTGATGGTAACATATAGGAGCTTCCCTACTGGTTCCCTATATCTCCTCTTATATATCTTCTCAGTATCATCATCATATAATCTCATACTTGGATCCATAGGAGTAGCAGCAGGCTTGCACCCTGTCATACCTGTCTCTAATAGAAGATCAATAACAAATTTTGTTTGGGTCATCACAAGATCATGTTGGTTCCTGGCGAATTCTAATCCAAGGAAGTATCTGAGATTGCCAAGATCCTTGGTCACAAACTGCTGACCTAGGAACTCCTTGGCTGCTTGAATGTACTGCTCATCATCACCAGTGACAATAATATCATCTACATAGACAAGAATCGTAATTGTACCTCTCTGTGTCCTCTGAACAAAAAGTGAGTGATCTGCAATGGACCGAACAAATCCCTGATGCTCCATCAACTCTGAGAGCTTCTGGTACCAAGCTCTAGGAGACTCTGCTTCTGGCCGTAGATCACCTTATGGAGCCAACATACCTTCTGAGACTCTCCCTCAACAACAAATCCTGGTGGCTATTGCATATAAACTTCCTCATGTAAATCTCCATATAAAAATGCATTCTTCATATCAAGCTGATAAATAGGCCATTTACGTGAAACAACTGATAGGAGAATGCGTAATGCTGAATGTCTGGCCACTAGAGAAAAAGAGTCCTGATATCCACCCTATAAGTCCGGGTGATGCTACGTGCTACAAGCCTTGCCTTGTAGCGATCCACATGCCATCTGCTCGCTGTTTCACCGTAAATATCCATTTGCATCCCACAACAGATGCAACTGGAGGGGCAAAAACAACACTCCAGGTACCACGAGACTACAAAGCGGCCATCTCCTCTTCCATGACAAGTCACCAACTGTTATCCTATATGGCCTCCTGATATGTTCGTGGTATAGTAATGGTTGAGAGGCTCATAACAAACTTCCTATATTTTTTTGAAAGATGGTCCAAAGACACATGCACAACTAGAGGGTACGTAGCACAGCTGCGACGGGGCTTCCTCAAGGCAATAGGTACATCGAGGTCATGAGCCTCTCTGTTATCTGTTATCAGATTCTCCTGTGTAGTATCCTGTGGATCAAGCATAGAACCGGTGCCATCAGTAGAAACAATGTGTTCACTACATACCTGGGGCGTGCTGGATGACTGGGAAGGCACAAGAGCAAAGGAGCGAGTAGAGTACATGCGAATGTAAAACCGAGGTAGGAACTGGGCCATGGTAGATGGAGGTGGAGGAGGAGGTGGTGGAGTTGACTGATACTCAACATGGGGACTTGTTGGTGGAGATATCGATGGTGGAGGAACGAAGATATCCTCACCAGAGTCAACATTAGTGAACCTTTCACCTGTAGGAGAAAAGTACATAATGGACTCAAAAAATGTGACATAAACTCTCATATAATATTTTTTTCCGACAGGATCAAAACATCTATACCCTTTTTAGGTACGAGAATAGCCAACGAATACACATTTAACAGCTCTAGGAGAGAGCTTGTCACGACCAGGAGTAAAATTGTGGACAAAAGCCACAGATCCAAAGACTCTGGGGGTAAGAGAGAATAAGTCCTTCTCGAGAAATGCAATCAAGAAAGGAACTTTTTCTCCGAGCATATTAGACAGCATGCGCTCATCAAACAACACGCAGTAAGAACTGCATCCTCCCGGAAAGAATGAGGAGCATGACTCTAATCAAAAGAGTTCTTGTGACATCCAAAAGATGGCGATGTTTGCATTCAGTAATACCGTTTTGCTGCGAAGTGTTGGCACACGAAATTGGATGAACAACACCAATAGATATGAGGAAGTTTGATAACTGTAACCTAGAGAACTCCAAGGCATTGTCAGTGCGAATAAATTTTACATTAGCAGAACAAATGTTTTTAATCTCAATAAGGAAAGGTTTGATAACGGGGCTGACTTCAGACTTTTCTTCATCAGAAAAACCCAAGATAATATAGAAAAATCATCTACAGTGACCATATAAAATCGATGTCCCTGATGATCAGGAACACGTCTAGGACCCCAGATATCAAAGTGAACAAACTCAAACAACTGACTAGTGTGACGACTTGGAAAAGAGGAACGATGGTGCTTCCTAAGTTGACACGCCTCACTCTCCAAGCTAGTACGAGTAGATATCTGCGGGAGGACATGACACAACTTTTGCAAAGGAAGGTGTCCAAAGAGAAGATGCCACAGAAACGGGGAGACATGTCCAGAAGGGATAGTAGCAACCCCTACATAAGGAGGCTGGACAAGTATGTAAAGTCCCCTCTGCTCATGGCTACATCGAATTACTCTGCCCGTGAGTATGCCCTGAAACACAAGAGAAGAAGGATCAAATATGGCACGGCAATGTAAATCTTTTGTAATCTGGATAATAGACAAAAGATTCATCTGAAATGCAGGAGCATGTAAGACATTTTGCTGACGCATTGAGGGAGCTAGAGCAATCCCCCCATTCAACAATGGGTAGATGAACCCCATTGGCAATCACCACTGATCTACCCTGGGGGATAGACCTGTAAGAAGTAAACTATGCTCGATTGCCACACATATGATGAGATGCTCCAGAGGCCATGATCCAGTCAGACAAATTTGAACTGCTGCTATTAGTAAGGGCATAAGCAATACCTGACGAGCTCGAAGATGCTCTAGCAATATGTGCGACATCTGAAGAACCTGCGGGCGAAGTAGTAGGAGTAGTCGTCATCTCTCGCAGCATGGAAACAATATCATCAAAGCGTGCATCATGAGCCGGAGCAGGTGCAGAAGTAGGCTCGGTCTGCTTAGCAACTCAGGCGGAAGTCGAATACCTATGTTTCTGATAGCATGTCCTCTCAGAATGACCAGGACGATGGCAATGTGAACATTGTCCTCGCTGACCACCTCCTCCTTGACTACGTGGTCCTTGACTACGAAATTGCGAAGTACTCCCTCTACCACAAGAGGTTGCCATAGCAGGAGTCTGAGCCACAATAGCAGAGGTTGTAGTAATTCTGCTTAGCCTCTTGTACACTTCCTCAATTGGAGGTATCACCTCTCCAGTAAGAAGTTGAGTACGTGCTGCATCGTACTTAAAGTCTAGAGATGACAAAAATACTCTTGTCATAGTTGCATTCTGATATGACTTTTGTTGCTCAGTGCTCATAGTAATAAGCATGAAGCTATGCATACGCTCAAACATGCCTCTAAGATGCGAGAAGTGCTCATGAAGAAGTCGACCATTCCGCTTAGTCGAAAAGATATCGAATTGCAACTATAAAATTTTGCTCTTATTTTTTGCCTGTTCATATGTGGCTGCTAAGATATCCCACAGTCTTTGCTGTGGGTTGTTTGATAATATCATTGGCAATCTCCGTGGTGAGCGTCCCAGAGAGCCAAATGCGAGCATATGCATCATCTTCCTTCCAAGAAGCATTAGCCCCAGTCTTGTTCTCTGGCTCTGGATCCGTCAGAATGCGCTCCTTGTTATGGCACTGCATCAAGGTGCGAAATTGCATGGACTACCCCTCGTAGTTGGTCCCATCCATCTTTATGATGGGAACCGGACCCTAGAAGGCACTGAACGAAAAAACATCACCCTTGTTCTCTGACATGGTAGCAAGAATGTCGAATTCTGGGACAAAACAGATGAGTAGACCTATGAATGAGTCTACACAATCACATATAGAGGATTGGTTGTATTTGCAGACCCATACAACCATCCTCATCTCCTATTGTCGTAGGCTAGGTCGTATATGCGCAAAGGACAACGATGCACACAATTGCACGTGGATGCATTAGAGATGCATACATATGCACATCAAATGCACGCAAGTGCTTGCAGATGCGTATGGGACGCGTGCATTGGTGCGCAGATGCAGATGTGCTCAGATGCACGTATGTTGGCGCGTAGTTACTGGATCAAGGCACGGATGCTGCTGCTGTTGTGCGCGTATGTTGGCGCGCGGTTCACGGATGTGCGCAGATGCGCAAGGGGCGATTCTCACTAGAGGGCCAGGCACAAATCCTCTCATGCGTAGAGAGGCGTCATGGCGCAACGCAATGTGTTACGGTGCAGTGCGGGAGGGACAAGCGTAGATCCTCTCACGCAAGAGAGGTGCATTGGCGGTGCGGTGCGCGAGCGGGGACCAGGCGTCAGCGGTGCACGAGCGAGGATCGGGAGCGGGCGGCGCATGCGTGAGGGGGGGTGCGAGCGACACATGCGTGAGGGGGGGGGTTGGGTTAGGGTTTGGGTAGGATATAGGAATCCCGGTCTAGAACCGTTGCTCCGATACCATGTTGGAACAAATAAATGACCTGTTGTTCATAGGACTCCTGGGATCTCTTATATAGGAGAAAAGCCCTTGGGTAGATAACACGATAAGTACATGAAGAAATGAAAAACATAAATAACACCAAAAGGTAATAATAATCTCAACAAACACAATTATCAAGTCATGATTTTGTCTTTTAGTTTATTATTGAAATCTCCTATTTAAATATACTACAAAAGACACATAGGAGGAGCTTGCTTATCTATCCTCCCTAGACAACCAAATCCTTCCTTCCTTGCTGATACATACACATGTGTGTATGCAGTCCATCACTCGAGGTGATTCTTCTCTTATTGACTATTACACTCGCATATGTCTATCAAGAGTTTGCGATTTTTTAGCCTGTTTGTTGCTCTAAGAAAGACCTAATCACAATTGGTTGGAGAAAAACTGACAATGTGGCATCCATGTTAACTAACCAACATGAATGCCTTTAGAGGGTTGGAATAATTGTAATAAATTCCGATAAGGGCAACCGCTAAGGTACTAAGCACGTTACGGTTAGACTATGATCTAGGTTGAATAGTAGGCCTTAAGTGGTGACATGATGCCTCAATTGCAGCTGACTGGTGGCTTGGGTGGTCGTTAGTGAGGTGGGAGGGGCCATTGGTGGATAAGAAAGGGGAGAGAGCTAAGTAGGTATAGACGTCACAACAACAACAAAGCCTTTTCCCACAATTAAGTAGGGTTGGCTACATGGATTTTCTGCCTCCATTCAGATCTATTTTGGTTCATTCTTAGGTTCAAATCCAAATAACTAAGATCCCTTCGGATAGTCTCATTCCAACACGTTTTGGGTCTTCCTCGCACTCTCTTAACCGGCTCAACATCCAAATCTCGCATCTTGTACTGGTGCATCAACCGACCTCCTTTGTAGATGACCAGACCATCTTAAGCGGTTTTCTCTCATCTTATCATCTATCGGAGCTACACTAATTTTTCTTCAGATCACATCATTCCGAATCTGATTTTTTCATGTATGACCATACATCCACCTTAGCATTTTCATTTCTGCTACTGTCATTCTCTATTTATGGTTTACATGCTAACATTTTGATCCATAGAGCATAATAGGTCTCACGGTTGCTTTGTATTACTTGCCTTTGACTTTCAAATGGATTTTCTTATTACAAAGAAAAGTAGAGGCTCCTATCCACTTTAGCCAACCTGCATTTATTCTATGAGTAACATCCTCATCAATTTTCCCTTCTTGTTGCAAAATAGATCCCAAGTATCTAAAAGAATTTTTCTTATGAATGTTATCATCTCCAATCTTTACATCGGGTCCTTCGTCATTATTTCCATCAAATGTGTACTCCATATATTCAGTCTTAGACGTATTATATGAAGCCCTTTAGTCTCTAAGACATGTCTCAAAAACTCTAGCTTCTCATTTACTATATCTCGTGTCTCATTAATCAATACAATATCATCTCTGAACAACATACGCCAATGTATATCATCCTGAATGTGACTAGTCAACTTGTCCATAATAAAAGCAAAAAGGAATGGACTCGAAGTTGAACCTTGCCGCGAACCAATGCTGATGTTAAAGTAGTCAAAAATTGCAAAGCCTGAAGTGGACTTCTTATCTTTTGGACATCTAGCATAATCAACATATGTACATGCAGAAACAGTAAATGTTTCCCCCTTTCTGAAAAACAATCTTATACCTGGGGAAGACTTTAGATATCTCAAAATCATATATACAACATCCATGTGTACCTATCGAGGTTGTTCCATGAATTGACTCACTTGACTGACTGCAAATGCGATATCTGGTCTGGTTATAGTAACATAAAGAAGTTTCCCAACTAATTCTCTATATCGTTTCCTGTCCACATCTTCTGTATCATCGTCATCATATAACCGCATGCCAGGATCCATAGGAGTGGTGGTCGGCCGACATCCAATCATTCCTATCTTAGCTAGCGTATATGTCACATACTTTTGTTGTGTCATCACAAGATCCTGTTGATTCCTAGCAAACTTTAGGCCCAAGAAGTACCGTAAGGTGCCAAGGTCCTTGATAACAAATTATTGTCTCAGAAAATCTTTTGCCCTTTTTAATCCATGCAAGTCATCACCTGTGACCAATATATCATCAACATAAACCGTAGTGACCACCACGCCTCTAGTGGTTTTCTGTACAAACAATGAATGATCGGCATTTGACCTCTTAAAACCTTGCTTCTCAATTAAGTTCTAGAGCTTCTGAAACCATGCTCTAGGGTTCGTTTGGTTGCAGGGTTGGGTTGGGTACTATTCACAGGGGTACCCCCTCCTCACAATTTACTATTCACCCAGCCCACCCAACCCAACCCAACCCAGCCCAACCTTGCAACCAAATGAACCCTAGGACTCTATTTCAGGCCTTAGATTGCCTTATGAAGTCTGCAAACCTTCAGACACTCCAAGGTCGTAAATGTCGGTTTCGGTCACTATTTCGGTATCGACCAAAACAAAATTTGATAGAATTTTGATGGAATTTTGACTGGAATTTTGGTCATTTCGATCATTTTTTGTACTAGGACCCCCATATTTCGGTCGAAATTCAATTTCGACTAGATATCGATATTCAACAGAAATTCGACCGAATTTCGTTGAAATTTGAGGCCTGAGACACTCCCCCTCAGCAGAAAAATCAGGAGGTTGCTGCATATAGACTTCCTCTTGTAGATCCCCTTACAAAATGCATTCTTAACATTAAGCTGAAAAAGGGGCCAGTCACGTACCACAATAACAGAGAGAAGAATGTGTAGAGTAGAATGACGAGCCACATGAGAGAATGTGTCCAGATAGTCCACGCCATATGTCTGAGTAAAGCCACGAACAACCAGTCTAGCTTTGTACCGATCTAGACTTCCATCTGCGTGGTGTTTAACAGTAAACACCCACTTGCAACTGACAACAGAGGCCCCAACAGGAGCATCCACCAGACTCCATGTGCCACGTGACTGCAATGCCGCCATTTATTCTTCCATAGCCAACCGCCACCGACTATCTTTCATAGCCTCGTAATAATTCCTTTAGATTTCCATAACAGATAATGCAGTAGTAAATGTCTTGAAATCACCAGTCAAGCACTCAAACGAAACCAGAGAGGCCAAAGGATAAGAGGCACAGCTACGTTTCGGCTTCCGAAGCGCAATAGGAAGGTCTAGATCTACAACCTCCGTGTCCGTCTCCTGTAAGGAATCCTGCTCAAGCAAGCTATCAAATCCAATCGTAGGAATAATGTATTCAGAACATACGTCAAGCGTGCTAGATAACGAGCGGTGACCATGAGCAGATGCAGGATGACACGTATAATGGTGGGGTAACGGTGGGACAGGGATGATGGAACCCAGTAGTATAGGAGAAGGTGATGATGATGGAGAAGGTGGTGAAGAAGGTGATGGTGGCGAGTTTGAAGGTGGTGGTGGCACATAGATTTCATCATCAGTGTTTTAGGAAGTCAAACGATCACGTGTAGGAGAAAAGTACATCACAAACTCAAAGAAGGTGACATCCGCACTAACATAATACTTCTTGCACAGTGGATCATAACATATGTATCCCTTTTGTGTCCTGGAGTACCCAACAAAGACACACTTGACTGCCCTAGGAGAGAGCTTGTCAGTACCTGGAGATAGTTGGTGGACAAAAGCAACCGAGCTGAACACACGAGGAGTAAGGGAGAACAATTCTTATTCAGGAAATGCGAGAGAAAAAGGAATTTTCTCACACAAGATTGACAACGACATGCGATTGACGAGATAACATATCGTAAGAACATCACCCCAAAAGGAATGTAGGGCATGACTCTGAATGAGAAGCGTTCTGGTAATATCAAGTAGGTGACGATGCTTCTTTTCTGCTACACCATTTTGCTAGGAAGTATAAACATGATGTTTGTTGAATAATACCATGGGCAATAAAATATTTAGAAAGATTGAGTACAAAATTCCAATGCATTATTAGTACACACAAATTTAACAGACGAAGAGAAGACATTTTATACTTCTTTGATAAAATTCTTGATAACATCTCCAGCCTCTGATTTATTCTTTAATAAAAACACCAAAGACAAACAGGATAAATCATCGACAACAATTAGATAAAACGGGTTTCCCTGATGATCAGGGACACAACTAGGACCACAAATATATATATGAAAGAACTCAAAAATGGAGCTACTCCTCTGACTCTGACTACTAGGGAAAGTAGACCAATGATGCTTTCCCAACTGACATGCCTCACATTGAAACGATGGGGAGAAATCTGAGGAAGAACGCGACACAACTTCTGGAGCGGGAGATGACCAAAGTACATGTGCCATGTAAAGGGAGAGATGGATCCAGCAGAATGGGAGAAAGTGCCAGCATAAGGTGCACGAACCAAATGATAGGGACCGTCCAACTCACGGCCTCAACCAATCACCTTGCCCGTGAGGATGTCCTAAAATACAAGAGAAGATGGATCAAAAATCGCTCGACAATGTAAATCTTTCGTAATCTGACTAATAGATAGCAAGTTCATAGAAAAGTCAGGGGCATGAAACACATTCTGTAGGTGCATAGGTGGTGTTAGGCTAATCTCCCCCTGTCCAGTGATCGGGGAATGAGTTCTATCTGTTATAACCACAATCCGTCTCGAAGGAACCTGTCTGTAAGCTGTAAACTGACCTTTGTCTCCACAAAGGTGATGGGTAGCACCAGAGTCCATGATCCATTCTGTAACCTCAGATCTAGTACAACTAGTAAGTGTAAAAGTGCTACATGAGGTACAAGAAGATTCTGAAGCAACCACATCTGATTGACTCCCAAGGGTCGATGAAGAAGCAACCGAGTTGGAGGGAGGTATAATACCCCTCAATCGTACGACAAGGTCATCAAATCTCTGATCCAAAGAGGAAGCAGCAGGAGGTTCAATCTGTTCAGCTACTCGTGCAGAAGCGGGAAATCCATGCTTGGAATAGCACGTATCCTCTGCATCTCCAGAACGGTGGCAATAAGTGCACGGCTGACGAATACGACCTCCTCATCCACAGGGTCCACGTCCACGAAACTGAGAAGGACCTCCTCAACATCGAGAGGCAGCCATCGTTGAGGAAGTCTGACTGGCAGGAGTACATGGAACGATGATCCCACTGAGTCGACGAAAAGCTTCCTCCATAGGAGGAATAGTGGCATCGGCAAGAATCTGAGAGCAAGAAGCCTCATACTCAGGGTCTAGGGCTCCTAGAAATACGCCTACCATGGTGGCATTCCTATAAGTCTTCTGTTGCTCCGGAGTTGCTGAAAAAGGCATGAAACTATGGAGCTTATCAAACATTACACGCAATGATGTATATGTGGAGAAGAGGAAGGAATGGGATGTCTATTCCATAGGGCTAGGGTCTCTTATATAGAGAGAAAACCCTAGAGAGTACAAGAGTAAAAATACATAAATACCCTCGAGGGGTTACGGAACTCGAAGAGTTAAAGGTTACGGAACCCGAAGGGTTAAGGGTTACGGAACTCGAAAGGTTACAAATATAATTGTAATATAATAATTCTAACACTCCCCGTCAAGTTGGAGCATATCTGTCGATCATGCCAAACTTGGATAGTAAGTACGTTAGGCGCTTCCTTGGAAGAGCCTTTGTGAGGATGTCTGCAAGTTGAAGTTCAGTGGAGATGTGTGGAGTGCTGATTCGTCCTTCTCGTACTGCATCACGAATAAAATGGCAATCAACTTCAATGTGTTTTGTCCTCTCATGGAAAACTGGATTGGTGGCGATGTATGTGGCAGACTTGTTGTCGCAGTATAAGGGTACAGGAGTGGCGACTGATATGCCAAGTTCTGTTAAGAAAGAAATAAGCCATGTGATTTCACATGTGGCCTGAGCCATTGCCATGTATTCTGCTTCCGCACTAGATCTGGATACCACTATCTGCTTCTTGCTTCGCCAAGTGACAAGGTTATCCCCAACAAACATGGCGTATCCTGTAGTGGATCGGCGGTCCTCAGGAGAGCTAGCATAGTCAGAATCTGTATAGGCAGAGATATTAGTGTGTCCATTCACCCCATAGAAAAGTCCACGTCCGGGAGATTCCTTCAAATATCGAAGGATCAAAAGAACATCCTGCCAGTGACTGGAAAGAGGATTCTCCATATATTAACTGGCTCTGCTCACAGCATATGATATATCTGGCCTCGTAGCAGTGAGATAGAGTAATTTTCCCACTAAGCTTCTGTATCATGTTGCATCGTCAAATGCTGGATCAGTAAATGCTGAATATTTTCTCACTTCTGCAGGGATGCCAGATGGCTTGCATCTAAGAAGTCCTGCCTCAGTCAGAATATCGAGGCAATACTTTCTCTGTGAAAGATGGAGCCCCTCTGTAGTGCGTATTACTTCGATGCCAAGAAAATAACGAAGTTGGCCGAGATCTTTCGTGATAAAGACCTTCTTGAGGAAGGCCTTGGTCTCCTGAATGCCATCTACATCATCTCCTGTGATAACCATATCATCAACATAGACAGCAAGGATAATCGTGCCAGTAGACCGTCGTCGAACAAAGACAGAGTAGTCAGATGTTGTCCTCTGAAAACCAAGTGTGTTGATCTCCGTAGTGAGCCTGTCAAACCATGCCCTTGGGCTCTGCTTCAGGCCATAAATGGCCTTGCGTAGTCGACATACATGCTCCCCCTCGACTGCATACCCCGGCGGTTGCATCATGTAGACCTCCTCATCAAGATCACCATAAAGAAAGGCATTCTTCACATCAAGTTGATAAATGGGCCAAGCCTTGTTGGCAGCAACAGAAAGAATGGTATGTATCGACCCCATTCTGGCAACAGGCGATAAGGTCTCAAAATAATCAACTCCAAAGGTTTGTGTAAGACCTTTTGCAACAAGTCTGGCTTTCAACCTGTCAATAGAACCATCAGGCGACTGTTTGGTCGTGAAGACCCATCGACATGTCACAGGGCGAACTCCCGGGGGGCACGGTACAAGATCCCACGTACCCCGGGAGGTAAGTGCATCCATCTCCTCATCCATGGCTTGTCGCCAACTTTGATCTTGCATTGCACTGAAATGATCTCTTGGAACAGTAATAGCATTAAGAGCATCTGCAAATCTCTTGTCATAGCTAGATAAACCATCTGTAGAAGTAAAATGTGACATGGGGTAATACATACATTTCCTTTTTTGCTTGCGTAGAGCTATAGGAAGTTCCCCAGGTACATCCGGGACAGCAGTGGTGGGAGCACTTGAAGTGGTCATATCATCCTGCATAAACGGGACAGGCAAAGGTACAAACACTGGTGTAGGAGGTATAGAGGTACGCTGGCGAGTATAGACGATTGGTGGAGGAGGGAGGTCCAGAGGAATGTCACATACAGACTGTGTGAAATAACTTGTTTGCTTAAAGAAAGTGACATCAGCAGATACATAGTATCGACGTCCAATAGGATCATAGCAGCGATAGCCTTTCTGGGTACGAGAGTACCCAAGAAAGACGCATTTGATGGCACGAGAGGATAATTTGTCAGCTGCATGAAAGTTATAAACAAAGGCAATACAACCAAAAATTCGCAGAGGTATGGGAAAAGGAGACTCAGTAGGATAAAGTAAGGAAAATGGAGTTGCCCCTTTGAGAACTGATGAAGGAACACGGTTGATGAGATACACTGCAGTAAGGATAGCATCTCCCCGATATTGTTTAGGAACATTCATTTGACTAAGAAGAGATCTGACAACATTTAGCAAGTGTCGGAGTTTCCTCTCAGCTATACCATTCTGTTGTGAGGTATATGGACATGATGTTTGGTGAACAATTCCCTGGGATGCAAAGAAAGAGGTTAAGTCATGGTGGGTTAACTCAAGAGCATTGTCGGTACGAATGATCTTAACAATGCTAGAAAAGTAAGTTTTAACATATTGAAAGAAATTTCTGACAATCTGATTAATCTCCGAACGCTCCTTTATTAGATAGACCCAAGAAGATCGACTATAATCATCAAAGAAAACTATAAAGTAGCGATGACCACTTAATTTGCGGATCGGACAAGGTCCCCAAACATCACAGTGAACAAGATGAAAAGCAACAGTACTACGAGACTCAGTACGGATAGGAAACGAAGTTCTATGGTGTTTACCGAACTCACATGCCTCGCACTGAAAGGGCTTCAGAGCAGAGAGTTCAGGAAACATCATGGAGATGGCCTTGGCAGAGGGATGTCCAAGGCGTCGATGCCATAGGAGCGGATCTTCGGAGATAGATGCAGCACCAATAAAATTGGAGTCTGAGGGTATGTCAAGGCAATATAGGTCGTTCTTCTCATGACCCCCACCAAAAATCTGCCTCGTCCGAATGTCCTGAAAATAACAACAAGACTCATCAAATATCACACGACAATGAAGCTCAACACAAAGCTTGTGAACTGACAACAAGCTAAGAGGAAAATTAGGAGCACAGTGAACCCCCGAAAGTCGGAGTTTGGAAGAGAATTCCATAGTTCCGACACTAGTAATCTGTGATTGAGTCCCATTAGCAACTCGAACTGACTTCACAGAGGTAGATGGTATGGAAGAGGTGAGCAAACTACCTTCTCCAGTAAGATGAGTAGAGGCGCCGGAATCAATAATCCCAGCTGGAGTAGAAGTGATAGCAGAGTTCGCTATGGTACCTGAAGGAGTGGCCAGAGCAGCAGTTGTAGTGTTACTAGTGGTGGTAAGCCCTGGAGTCTGAAGGATCTGCATTAGGCGGGAGTAATCTGCATCATTAAGATGATCAGTCTTGCCACTGGAGGTAGGCGATGCTTCTTCTACATCATAGGCATTCTCATAAGCATTATTGGCATGATAAGAAGGTACGCCAAACTTCTGCCAGCATCGTTCAGTCGGGTGGTTCCACCTACCACAGTGAGTGCATGGGGCAATAGAGTCTCGCCCACAACCACGACCAAAGTCACGGCCTCGTCCAGATTCCCGTCCACGGCCACGACTTGGATCGCGACCGCATCCTCCTCGCAAGCCGTATCTGCCTCCTCGCCCAGATGAGGCGATGTGTGCAAAGTTCTCTGTTGAAGGTAAGACAGGAGGCCGGGCAGCGGATGTCTCGAGCTCCTCAAGTCAGCCAAAGATGGCCTTCATTGTTGACAGTGTGTCTGATATAAGAAATTGCTCCTTCGCTGCATGGTACCTAGAATGCAGGCCATCAAGGAAGCGATATACCTGCCAATCAGAACGCTCTTGTATCTGTTTGGTGCAACATGAGGGCTGGAATATTGCAAGCTCCTCATACAGACTGGATAGATGCCTGTAGTACTCGATGAGGGTGGAATCACCCTGAGATGCCGACCAGATTCGCCTGTAAATATCTGCGAGGCGTGACTTCGTCTTCTTTTGGGAGTATGTTTGCTCGAGATCCTCCCACATTTCCTTGGCCGTATTTTTGTAAAGAAGATTTGAGGCAATATGAGCCTCAACACTGTTGGTCATCCAGTTGATAACCAAATAGTTATCAGTTTGCCAGTTGTCGTATTCTTTGTCCTTTTCATCTAAAGGATCTTTAGTAAAAATGTAAAGTTTCCTCTGACCACCAATGAATACCATAAAAGATCGAGATCAGAGCACGTAATTTTCTGTGCCCTTGAGTTTGATAGTAGTGCCTTGTGCCATAATATTTGTGGCCAAGGGCTTTGTCTCGGTAGAAGAAGACGCCATGGTGGTCTTAAAATAGAAACACGATCCTGTGATCAACTAAGGATCAAGGTTCAGGAAAGCGGTATGCGTATGCGTTCGGACAGGTCACTGAATAGCGCTTAAGCGGTATGCGGGGGCATACGCGGGGTATATGCGGTTTCCTAATTTTTTATTTAAAAATAAATAAATATATACAAAAGTGACTATAACAGAACCAAACTTATGTATAATTGTGGTCCAACAGAAGATCTAAGAAAAATAACTTTCATATAGAGTTCAAAACAATCTCTATCAATCAAATATCAATACTTCACTAGAAAGGTTAGTTCACAAAATAATTGATAACAATCAACAAAATAAAAAAGTTAGTGCACAAAATGCCTCTATTGTTGAATATAATGTCATTTATCTCTGTTGTTATATTTATAATTGATCCTCCATCAAGAGTACCAAAATTTACATATAATATATTGCATTCATAATAACTATTAGTTGACTAAATTAGTTTGCTAAATTATTAGTATATTATTCTTTTTCTTCCTTGCGTGTTTACTTCCATCTCGCGGTACAACTACTTTAATGATGGATTTAAATAATCATGGAATGTTTGGTTGGCATACATGCAAAAGTAAGGAAAACGTGGCATAAATAACACAACAAAACATGGCACAAATTAAAAAATAAAAAAATAAAAAAATAATGGGTATGCGGCCGCACAGACCGCATATGCGGCCCGCATAAGCGCACAGGGCACATAATGGGGGGCTTCAGGAAAGCGGTGCGCTGAGGGCACCGCATACGCATATGCGGCCGCATAAGCGGCCGCACGGGCCGCTTTCGTGAACACTGCTAAGGATGCATATAAGAGATAAAAAATGCCCTAAAACTCACGTTTGCCCTTGACGAAGGGCTGAAAACCCCCAATGGACAGCATATCTGGATTCTTGGAAGCGATCCGTGATGAGTTTTCGATCTCCAAAGAGTCCTACGGTACCCGTGGAGGGTAGCTGTGGGGCTGACGACCTTCGTAGGAGGTCCTGAAAGCGTCGGGTAGCGCTAGCGGGAGGGCTGCTGCACTAGAGGCGATTGGAGGGCCTTGCGCGGGGCCCTAATTCAGGGAAGAGAGCCCCGCACAGGTTTTTGCGAGGCTTGAAGGTGGCGGTGGGTATTTTAGATCAGAACCCCGGTCTAGGACCGTTGCTCTGATACCATGTTGAGAAGAGGAAGGAATGGGATGTCTATTCCATAGGGCTATGGTCTCTTTATAGAGAGAAAACCCTAGAGAGTACAAGAGTAAAAATACATAAATACCCCTGAGGGGTTACGGAACTCGAAGAGTTAAAGGTTACAGAACCCGAAGGGTTAAGGGTTACGGAACCCGAATGGTTACAAATATAATTGTAATATAATAATTCTAACAGTATATAATGAATGAAGGGGCCATCCATTCTGCTTGATGGCGAAAATATCGTGCTGGAGTTGCAGAATCTTCGTCTCATTCCTTGCATGGGAATAAGTCGCAGCAAGGATATCCCACATCGCCTTTGTGGTGGGCTGATGCAATACATCATTGGCGATCTCTATTGCCAATGTACCTGAAAGCCAAACCTTGGCATAAGCATCATCAGCCTCCCATGAGGCAATGATCCCAATTTTCTCAACCAGCTCCTCCTCAGTAAGAATATGCTTCTTATCGCTTGACTTCATGAGACTCATAAATTGTATTGCCTAGAGCTCATAAATTGTCCCGTCCATCTTGACAATAAGCGCTGGACCTCTAAAGACGCCTATGGCGGGTATATCGTCCTTGTTCTCTGACATAGTGCCGATGTAGAAAATTAGGATTTTGTAGACTAATGTGTGGTTGTCTACACAAACATACGTGGATTTGAATGCAAATGTAGACTTATATACCCAAATCCATCAAATATAAGGAGAGACCTTTGTTGACAATGGAGCGGCTAGATGGCGCGCCGCGTACGGAGGCGCTGCATGCGAGTAAATCACACACAGGGAGGTCGCGAGGCCCCTAGGCGTGCACGACGTACGCGCGGTGGCTGCGGGGGGTCGATAGGCAACGTGGAGCAGCACACGGGCTGCGAGGGAAGCTTCTGGGGCCGTTGGGCGGTACGGCTGGGACCACTAGGCGACACAGCTGGGGCCGTTGGGCAGGGGCTGCGGCACGGTACGACTGGAGGTGTGGAAGATGAGGGTGGGGCTAGGGTTAGGGTTAGGGTACGAGAGCTCCGGCCTAGGACTGCCGCTCTGATATCATGTTGGGAGAAAAATGAGAATTGTTTAATTCTGTGAACCTTAGGCTCTCTTATATAGAGGAGAGACCTATGGGTAAATTACATATGATAGACACACGAAGAAGAAAATAACAATGCAATACGAATACATAAATATCTCTATACAAGCTATAGATGGATACAAAGGAAGTAGAGGGGAATTTAAATGTTATAAAACCCGAGAAAGGGGTAGAACCTGATGACATTCCTATAGAAGCTTGGAAAGTTCTCGGTGAACGAGGTTTGATTCGGCCCACAAATTTATTTAATGTTATATGGTGAAGCAAGAAAATGTCTGACAAAAAGAGGACAAGCATTGTGGTGCCTCTTTATAAGAATAAAGGAGATATTCAAAATTGTCCGAATTATAGAGGTATTAAACTAATGAGTCTATGAGAATTTGGGAACATGTAATAAAAAGAAGGTTGAGGCAAGTTTCAAAGTAATTGAAAACCAATTCGGATTCAAGTCAGGTCACCCTCCTATTGAAGCTATCTGTCACGACCCGTCCCGCTAACCGGAAAGTGCCGCGACAAAGATCTTTCATCAACATTATCCTTAAGTACACATGTGGCAATCTCATCAAACATAAATATTTCAAGTTTACATTTCAAAGAAGTGTCTTAAACAAGTTCTATCTATTACAACTCCTTACAAAAGAACAGACAGTACAAAAAAACACAACGAAAACCAAAAGCCACCTCCTCCTAGTGTATAAGCAGTCCTTTCCCCTGCTAGTCGTGATTCGGCTGATCTGTACATAATATAATATAATAGGATGAGTCTAAACCCATTTATGAGCTTAGACCCAGTGAAAAGATCTGAAGCTTTTTACATATAGCTAAAATCTGAAATATGAGCATCACGACAAAAGTTTATGCTGAATATTGTGAAATAGCTTGAAAGAGACTTTATGACAGAAATTACATATAAAACATGCTAGTTTTGCAATTGAACGTTGAAATCACTTCGAAAGCAGATAAACTGAAACATAATCATCACTATCAAGCTGTTTGTACTAATCACCACTGTGGCTAATTTATTAACTCATGAATGCTGAAACAAAGCTAAGTCATACGCGCAGACGGTCCCAAAGACCAAAAACACCCTGCATACGGCCCAAAGCCTATATGTATACAGAATGCGGACCCAAAGTCCTCTTGATACCATATCTATTGGTTTGCCATATCTAAAGGCGGTTTCAGGGTCATATCTAATGACATCACCATATCTAATGGCTAGTTCATGATTTGTATAAAAGAGCTACTGTGGTGCTTATCTTGTGATTTTGATTCTTTTCTTGCCACTAATAAACCGTACTTTTGCTAATTCAAGCTCATAACAGCTAGTTCATGAACATAAAACACTCTTGACATAACATACATATTATGACAACTAGAACTTATTAAGAACTAGAAAGCCGATCCATAATGCATAGTAACCGTGCAAAACATAATTCTTCACATAAAAACTCATATCTAAGTAGCGGAACTTATGCTTTCTGTTCCACAACGAAATTTATGCTTGAAAACATGTTATCAACATAAAGCACTTGAAATGACATTGGAAATACTTTCTAAATACTTGATTTCATATCTGGTATACGGTACTTGAAACTCCTACGTAAAAGCTCTAGAAAACACGATTTCATACTTGTTATCATAAACATGCATAAAAGCTAAAGACTAGTGTTTTAAAATAGCGCTTGAGAATCCCTCACCTGATCGATATCTAACTCGAGTCGAGATCGCCTTCTTTAGTAAATCCCCCCCTCTATAGCCGTTTTAGCTTTGAGTACTACGGCTTGATGCGGACAGAACTTCGTTACGGCTTTTAATGCGCTCTTGGTCACCGACAGAGCTTCGCCGTACTCCTATCGTGCTCCTCCAGCAACCGCGACGGCCTTGGGGCTTTAGGGTGGTGAGAGGGGCGTGGAATGAGTGAAATGGAATGGGGAGGTCTTGGGTATATATAGGCCTCCACCCCCTTTACATGTGTGACATGTGTCAACATGTAAGGGAGCCTCTAAGCCACATGTAGCCTCTCTTCCATGTATGACGACACATGGCAACACTTGCCAACCATTTAACATGCCACATGTCTTATTCATGAGAAAACTTGTTGTCCAAGCAAGAGGTTTGGCTTATCCACGAGATAACTTGTTGCCCAAGCAAGAGGCTACACCATGACACGTGTTAGTCTTAGGATGATGACACATGGCGCTATTGAGTTTTTGACACTTGTCCTGACTATATAACGACACGCGTCCTATGATTTCCTCTCCATGTGTCCTACTTTTGCTAATGATACTTAATTATCACTAATGACGGGTAATTAGCATTAATCGTGCTTAATTAGTCTTAATGATGTGATTATGGATAATGGGTATAAATCTATAACATTATGGGCTCTATACTAGTAGTGGCTTCTACTACTTATAAGTTACTACCAAAATTCCAGATTTCTAGATGTGGTACTATGTTTTGATGTCTACATAATTCAGAGAATCTTTTGAAGTCCAATTTTATACAAGATGGTCTCTGATATAAACACAAGTTTGAATGAAATCATTGCATCAAGGCGAATCTATTGACTATGGTATCCGTAAAGTGTGAACACTATCAATCCAATATTTCCTTGAAATAACACTTGATAACATTCAAAAGCATAGTGTACTAAACGTGTATTACACTATCCACTTGTTTAGGAGAATAATGGAGATTTATAGAGCTAAAAAAGAACCTCCATATGATTTTTATTGATTTGAAGAAGGCAAATGATTCAGTCTCAAGGGTATTCTGGAGAGTTTTGGAGAAGAGACAGGGACTTGTCCTATACATTAACCTTATAAAGGATATGTATGATGGGGCTTTATCTTGTGTAAAAATCAAGTTTGGAAAAGGTAGCTCTCTTGTTTCTTGGCGGAATAAGAAACAAGTTGTTGTAGCCAGATCCAATGTAGAGTCTGAATATAGAGCTATGGCACAAGCAAGTATAGAAATGATGTAGGTTCGTGCTGTACTAGTAGATTTACATATAGATGTACCCGTTCCTATGCAACTACAATGTGATAACCCAACATCCTTGTTTATTGCAAATAATTCGTCTTTGTAGAGATATATTTCTGTTTTATATATCGTTCCGTAATTTTCTCTTCTTATGTTTGACTTCTGTAATTTACCCATATGCTATTCCCCTCTATAAGAGAGCCTAGAGTTCATGGAATAAACATCTCAATATTTTCTCCCAACATGGTATCAGAGCGGCGGTCCTAGACCGGAGCTCCGAAACCCTAAACCTAGCCCCACCCTCCTCTCTCTCCTCTCAACGCCAGGGCACCGACACCTCCTCCTCTCGCATGATGTCTCGCTGCCCCAGCCCTGCTGCCTGCGTACTCGCGTGACATAGCCGCCCCAGTCCCAACGCCTAGCAGTGCTTCCGAGCGCTGTCCCCGAGCGCTGCTCACACGCGGAGAGGCACCAGCCCCCAGCGGTGCCCCCATACGGTTCCTATAGCCTTCAACAGTACCCCTGTGGGCCCCTTGTAGCCCCAGCGATACCTCCGTGAGGCACCTGTAGCCCCTTGCGTCCCTTGCGCCCCTATCTTTGCAGCTGCAGGTTGATTGTCAACCCAACTTTTATTACAAGAAGCAGTCCTTCGATTCTAGATGAGATTGGTTGCATGAGTCTACACATGCAATCATATCTCTCTATGTCAATGTAGACAACTCTGTGTTTTATCATCATAACTAGTCTTCTCGAGCCATCATGTCAAAGAGCAAGGCCGACATTCCCTCCATGGGCGCCTTTAGAGGTCTTGCGCCCATAGTTAAGATGAATGGGTCCAACTATGAACCGTGGGCAATGCAGTTCATGAGTATGATGAAGTCTACAGGTAAGAAACACATTCTTACCGAGGAAGATCCGACCGTGAAGACTGGAGTCAACGCCTCATGGGAGGCAGATGATGCTTATGCCAAAGTTTGACTGTCAGGTGTTGGAAATGCGAGCCCATGACGAGCCATTATGCAATAAATGTTATTGCACATATCATTCCCTGATCTGAAATGAAGAATGAATAATTTGCATAATAGGTCCCTTAGTACAATTAGGGTTATGTACCATGGTCATCTTGATGATCATACAGATGTTGATTCAACTATTGAATCATAGAGGCTGGTGCTTGGATGAATATCTAAAGGTTAGATTGAGGACTAATCAAGCACTGTCAAATGATTGTTAAGAGATGATCTCCAGCTTGAGTAGGAGATGGCAATCCTTTCTCACATAGGTTGATATCTGACCGACCTCGTGATGCAGGTCCTCTGCATAGGAATAGAGATTCGGAGGTGTTAGATCAGTTAGGTCAAAGAGTTGACTTAACGAGATCGAGATAACCAAAGTCATATATCGTATGCTGTCACGATACATGTACGCATCCTCTGACCGGAGACAGATGTGTTGCTATATGTCTAACTATGTGCATTTGGCAGACCAATAGGTTGATGACCTAACCAAGGTCTATACACCGGCGCGCTGGTGTGCATATAAGGGCATATGAGTAATATGATATCTCAAAGGCATCATACATGTTCATTTATTGAACCGGAAGGCATGAGCTCACTCATAAGATATTGGGAAGAATCAAATTCCGTGCACACGGTCGTCTCATTTTGGAAGCTTGACTGAATTTGTAGGTTTGATATATACTTTTAGGAAGTATAGGATCAAGACCTAGGTATGATATACGCTTTTGGAAAGTATATGATCGATACCGACTCCCAATGATCGAATGAGAAACTTATTGATAGAACCCTGAAGTAGACAGTGTAAAGTTGATCTAATACTTCGGGTTTATTCTGAGTCTTCCAGTATGCAGGATGTACAGGTATTGGGAATACCCGAGGGTGATGTGATCATAAACGATTGTATAATCATGACGCTTCCATTCCTCGGGAGTGATGAAACGGGTCTGGATTTTAATGACTCCTCTCAGTAGAGAAGTAGTCTGATATTGGTACAAATGTTGGACATTGATCTGAATGTGATTCAGATGCAATGAGAAGATTAGATTTGCGGTCTTGATTTGATCAAGCATCTATGGGAGGCCCGCGATCTTGATCTGAGATACAATCTCAATATCCAAGTCACTATACGTGGAACAATATTATCGCCCTGTCCTTATCTCCAAGTATCTGTGGAGAAAGAGCATTATCTTTGAAAGGGTTCAGGATAATTTCATTGTTGATATGAGTATCCGAGCATTGAGAAAATGGATAATTAAATGTGATTTAATTATCACGATTAATATGAATTCGATTCATATTATAAAGAGAGTTATCTAAGATAATTAAATATGATTTAATTATCAAAGGTGTGAATAATGTGAATGTGATTCATATTATTTGAGAACAAGAGAAAAGAGATCCAAGATGATTAAATATGATTTAATTATCATGAATATGAATAATATTATAAATGTGATTTATAATATATAAGAGAGAGCTATTTGTTATTTACATTTGTTAATTAAATGTTGATGTGAATTGGATTCACATTGGACAATACATTGAAAATGTAATTCACATTTTATTTTGGGTTGTGAATATGATTCACAAGTTTTCAATGGCATGATTGCAATGTTCACAAAATAATTATGGATTATTTGTGTGAATAATTTACAACAATAGTTGTTGTAAATAATGGAGATTTTCATAAGATATGAGATATCATGAATAAGGAAGAGGAGTGCCTCCTTCCTATTAAAGAGGATGGACGGTCTCCTTGAATTGGATTCAAGGAGTGCCGCCACCCCCTTTTATGGAAGGGAGGCATGCCTCCTTCCTAAATCTCCTATATTGATTTGATTTAATTTATATATTGATGATTTATTCAATATGTATTAAATTAAATTAAATTACTTGTTGTTGTGTTTTTTAGCAACAAATCATGACAATTGAAAGAAACACAAATCAATGTGAACCATTGGATTTGTGTTGTCCCATGGATTGAGATCCATGGATCCCAAAATATTATAAAAGGAAAGACACCCCTTTGCTCTTCTTTACACAGCACAATGCTTTAGAAGCACATCTTTCTCTCTATTTCTCTCTACACGTCATCCCTCTCTTCCTCTCATGGCCGTCCACCATGGATGCCCTAGAGAGGCTCTCAATCGCCGCAGCATCGTCGTCATGCTGCCCGATCGTTTTCTCATGGATCTCCGTCTCCTTCGGTGCGCCTTGCTCGTGAAGAAGAGGATGGATCTCATGTGTCGAGATCAGGAGATCCATCGCTTGGATCATCAACATGGATTACGAGAAGCACACGGTTCATCCCCGCGCTCGCAAGCGTCTCCTCCGTCGGATCGGACTTGAGACAGGAGGTCTCTTCGTTTAGAGACTTGATCGCAACCATGCTTCAAGAGGTAATCCTATTACTTGTTTGTGGTTTAAACGAAACGATCCGAGAAGTGTTCTTGGATCATGTGGTTTCGTCGCATAAATTTTTTTTAATTTCCGCTGCATAGAACAACTAGTCCGACTAGTCATTCTTCGTCGTATTCGATACGATGCTCACGTTTCCGTGATGCGCTTGAGGATCTAACCATATCCTTCATCAGGTACATTGGCACTGGAGATTGCCAATGACATATTTCATCAACCCACAACCAAGGCCATGTGGGACATTCTTGCTGCTACCTATTCACAGGCTAAGAACGAAACAAAGATTCTACAGCTCCAATATGATATTTTCACTATTAAGCAGAATGGACACCCCCTTCACTCGTTATATACATCATTGCGTGGGATGTTCGAGAAGCTCTATAGCTTCATGCCTCTCAATTCGACCCCTGAGCAGCAGAAGACCTATCGGAATGCCATAATGGTTGGTGTCTTCTTGGCAACCCTTGATCCTAAGGCTTCGTTTGGTTGCAGGGTTGGACAGGGTTGGGTTGGGGTACACCGGTGTACCCCTTCTTCCAACCCTCTCAATCCTCCTACAGTTTACTATTCACAGGGTTACCCCAACCCAACCCAACCCAGCCTAACCCAGCAACCAAACGAACCCTAAGTATGAGGCAGCCTGTTCTCAAATTCTGGCGGACTCGACCATTCCTCCTATGAAGGAAGTTTTCATTGACTCAGTCGGATCATTGTTCCATCTTCTATCACCAGCCAGTCCTCTTCAGTAATGACAGCTTCTCGAGGTCGAGGAGGTTCTTCTCATCTTCGTGGACGAGGACCCCGAGGCAGAGGAGGTCGTGTTCGTTAGCCATGTACCTTCTGTCATCGTTCTGGACATACCGAAGATACATGCTACTCCAAGCATGGATTTCTAGCTTCTGCTTGCATGACCGAGCAGATCGAACTCCCTACAGCTTCTTCTATGGATCAACGGTTTGATGATCTTGTGGCACGATTGAGAGGTATTATACCTCCATCTACTTCAACTGTGTTTTCCTCGGCCCCTGGGAGCCACTCCGATGTGGCTGCATCAACCTCCTCCAGCACCTCATGTAGAACTCATGCACTCACTGGCAGTTGTGGATTTGATATAGTCCAATGGATTATGGATTCTGGTGCCACACATCACTTGTGTGGAGACAAGAATCAACTTACAACATACAAGCCTATCCCTCCAGGACGAACAATCGTTATTGCAGATGGGACTTATTCCCCGATTACAGGATAGGGGGAGATCAGTCTGACACCCTCTATGCATTTACAAAGTGTTTTACATGCACCTGAATTTTCTATGAATCTGTTGTCCATTAGCCAGCTTACGAAGTACTTACATTGTCGAGCTATTTTTGACCCTTCCTTTCTTGTTTTTCTGGACATCCTTACGGACAAGGTGATTGGTATGGCCGTGAGCAGGGCGGTCTCTACCGCCTACTTCGAACTCTCTATGCTAGGCATTCCTCTTTATCTACCGGATCTACTTCACCATATCTGTGGCACCTGCGCTTTGGTCATCTCCCGCTCCAGAAACTGTGTCGTGTTCTGCCTCAGGTCTCGCCTCACACATCCTTCCAATGTGAGGCATGTCAGCTGGGAAAGCACCATCGCTCTACCTTTCCCAGTCATCATTGTCGGAGCAATAGCTCCATTTTTGAGTTGTTTCATATAGATATTTGGGGTCCCAGTCGTGTTCCCAATCACCAGGGGCACATGTTTTACCTAGTTGTTGTTGATGATTTTTCTCATCTGTCTTGGGTTTTTTTATTAAAGAATAAATCTGAAGCTGGAAATGTTATCAAAACTTTCTTGACCGAAGTTCAAAATAATTTTTCTGCTTCTGAAAATTGTGAGAACTGATAATGCCTTGGAACTGTGTACGCATACCCTATCCACATATTTTTCAACCCAGGCTTTCATTCACCAAACTTTATGTGCATATACTTCCCAATAAAATGGTATTGCAGAAAGGAAACATCGTTATTTGCTTGATGTCACAAGGACACTCCTCATTTAGAGTCGTGCACCTCATTCTTTTTGGGGCGATGCTGTCCTTACGGCATGTTATCTTATAAATTGCATGCCCTCATCAACCCTAGGTGAGAAAATTCCTTTCTCTCTTGCATTTCCTGACAAGGAATTTTTCTCACTCACTCCTAGTGTGTTTGGCTCCATCACGTTTGTCCACCAGTTGTCTCCAGGCATTGACAAGCTCTCTCCTAGAGCTGTCAAATGTGTATTTGTTGGGTACTCCAGGACACAAAAAGGGTATATGTGTTATGATTCCTTGCGCAGAAAGTATTACGTCAGTGCCGATGTCACCTTCTTTGAGTCTGTAATGTTCTTTTCACCTACAGGAGATCGGTTGACACCTTCAGATACTGATGATAACATATACATCTCACCACCAGTACCAGCACCTACCATCCTACCACCACCACCTCCCTCACCATTATCTATGCCAACTCCACTACCGGTCCCAATTCCCCCATTGCCACACCACTATACTCGCCGACTTGCTTCTGCTCATGGTCAACGCTCATCATCAAGCACGCATGAGGTATGTTCTGATAACAACTTTTTTAATAATGGCTCCAATGATCTACATGAGCAGGAATCTATAGATGGGACAGATTTGGAGGATGCAGATTTGGACCTACCTATTGCTCTTCGGAAGCAGAGGCGTAGTTGTGCATCATATCCGATAGCATCAGTGGTATCCTTTGATCGCTTGACTGGTGACTTCAGATCTTTTGTAGTTGCATTATTAGTCATGGGTATTCCACGGAATTATCATGATGCTTTGATGGACAGTCGCTGACGCTTGGCTATGGAAGAAGAGATGGTTGCTCTTTAGTCAAGAGGCACTTGGAGTCTTGTTCCAGCTCCTACTGGTGCCTCTACTGTTAGCTGTAAATAGGTGTTTACAGTTAAGCAAAATGCTGATGGAAGCATTGATCGATACAAGACACACTTAGTTGCACGCGGATTTACTCAGACTTATGGAGTGGATTATCTTGATACATTTTCTCCTGTAGCTCGTCATTCCACCTTACGGGTTCTCTCTGTTGCTGTGATTCGAGATTGGTCGTTGTTTCAATTAGACGTCAATAATGCATTCCTTTATGGTGATCTTAAAGAAGAAGTCAACATGCAACAACCACCTGGATTTGCTGTTGAGGGGGAGCGTTCACAGGTGTGTAGACTTCATAAGGCGATCTATGGCCTTAAGCAGAGCCCTAGAGCTTGGTTCCATATGCTTTCGGACTTATTTGAGAAACTTGGGTACAAACGTTCGAATGCAGATCATTCTCTCTTTGTACAGAGAACATCCAGAGGTATGATTGCTATCATGGTGTATGTCGATGATATTCTCATTACAGGAGATGACATACAAGGAGTCAAGAGGGCAAAAGAACTTCTGGGTCGTGAATTTGTCACCAAGGATCTTGGAATATTTAGATATTTTCTAGGACTGGAGTTTGCCAGAAATCAACAAGGGCTTGTGATGACCTAGAGGAAATATGTTACTGATTTATTAAGTGACATCGGAATGCTTGGATGTCGACCGGCCGCTACGCCTATGGATCCAAGCATGAAACTATATGATGATGACACTGATGAGGTTGACAGGAGGAGATATAGAGAGTTGGTAGGAAAACTCCTTTATGTTACCATAACCAGACCCAACATCTCTTTCGTTGTTAGTCGGGTGAGCCAGTTCATAGAGCAACCACGTTAGGTCCATATGGATGCTATACATATGATACTCAGATATCTTAAATCATCTCCTAGTGCCGGTCTACTGTTTAGCAAAGGCAAGGAGGTCACCATCTCTGCATGCGTGGATGCAGATTATGCTGGGTGCCCAAAGGATAGGAAGTCTACAACTGGATTTGTTGTATACATTGGAGATTCTCTTGTCTCGTGGAGAAGCAAGAAGCAAACTGTTGTAGCCAGATCCTATGCTGAGTCTGAATATAGGGCAATGGCCCAGGTTAGTACAGAAATGATGTTGGATTCGAGCTTTACTTGCAGATTTATATATAGAGGTTCCTCTTCCTATGGCATTGGAATGTGACAATCAGGCTGCTATATTCATTGCAAATAATCCAGCATTTCATGAACGTAACAAGCACATTGAGGTTGATTGCCACTATAGACGAGATATGATTCAGAAGGGCTTTATTTCTACATCTCATGTCAGTTCAGGGGACCAGACTGCAGATATCTTCACCGAGGCTTTACTCAGAGGGCCTTTTCAGAAATGCCCGTCCAAGCTAAGCATGATCGACATCTATGCTCCAATTTGAGGGGGAGTGTAGATATATATTTCTATTATATGTACCGTTTCGTAATTTTCTCTTCTTATGCATGACTTCTGTAATTTACCCATAGGCTACTCCCCTATATAAGAGAGCCTAGGGTTTATGGAATAAACATCTCAATGTTTTCTTCCAATAGGCTTTTCATGAGAGAACCAAGCACATTGAAGTAGGTTGTCACTACACGAGGGACATGATTCAGAAAAGACTTATTTTTTCTTCTCACGTCAGCTCAGGGGATCAAACTGCAAACATTTTTACTAAGGCTTTACTCAAGGGACCATTCCAGAAATGTTCATCCAAGCTGAGCATGATTGACATCTATGCTCCATCTTGTGGGGGAGTGTAGAGATATTTATGTATTCATACTGCATTGTTATTTTCTTGTTCATGTGTCTATCATATGTAATTTACCCATAGGTCTCTCCTCTATAGAAGAGAGCCTAGGGTTCACAGGAATAAATAATTCTCATTTTTCTCCCAACAACTTGCATGATTCAAATAACATTCACTACCATCAAGATCTCTGGAAATAATCTCTTTGTTCCATTCCCCAATGAAAAGCTAATGGAAATACTAATTCCGTCTAGTCTCTATATCCTTCTAAGTTACATGTACATGTCCTTCCTCATCCTTGATGCATCTCACTTGAGAAAGATCTTTGGCCTTTCTTTCTCTTGCTTTGGGCAATCTAAATATATCCTTTCGGACCTCTTTCAAGTCAAGCTTTTTGTATGAAACTTCATAAGCTTTCAACTTAGCTTCACTTACAACCTTCTTTACTTGCTTCTTCGCTATTTTGTAATTTGCGGCAATTTCCTCAGTTCTATTCTTATACATAGATTTAATGCAAGCTCCTTTAATTTCAAACTTCCCTTGCACCCCTTCACTCCACCAAGTTTCCTTTTGGCCTGGAACTCCTTTAGATTCTCCTAACACCTCTTTGGCTACCCTTCGCATACATGATGCTATCACCTCCCATATGTCGTTTGCACTTCTATTGCAATCCTAAGACAAGTCTTTTAAAACCTTCTCCTTGAAGCTTGATTGCTTCAATTGAAGATTCTACCATTTAGTTCTATTGATCTTAGGAACCATAGTCTTCTTTGCCAAGGATTATCTATTATAATTATTTTACTCTTTGAGCATTGTAGCCCTTTTGAGGCTATTCATGTAATTCGTACTTATTGGCCTTCAGGGTTTCATGTTATATGTAATACCACATGCCCAATGGAATAAACAACTCTTCTTCTTTTCTCCGCATGATATCAGAGCAACGGCCTTAGACCGGGGTTCTGACCTAATTCTCCTACTGCCACCTTAAGCCTCTGTGTGCCCTTACGCAGACCCTCTCTCCTCGACCTAGGGCCCAGTGCAAGCCCCCCCTCTCCTTTGTGTGCTTGCATAGCCACCGCCGTTGCTCTCTCTTGTCTCCTTAACCTGGGATCGCCGTCACCGCTGCAAGGGTCTCACCGACCCTCGCGTAGGCGACACCACCATTGCTGGAGACCTGCTGTGAGGGTCTCTCTAACCCTCGTATAGATTTGGGCGGTGGGTCCTAAGATCATCAAGCCACTACTAGGACCCTAGAGACGTCATCTACATTCAGATCTAGATCTGCTGGGAATATTTTTGGCTCTTCTTCCGGTGCTTTTTGCACTGAAATTAGGTTATTTGCATCGTTTCCATTGCTTGATTGAAGAAATTTCAGATTACATTTGAGTATTTCAATCCATGAACACGATGGCTATGGCGTTTAGCGAGATAAAACCCTTTTTACCAGAGTTTAAAACAGGGAGTTGGGGTTTCAACGGTGTTGTGTCCGTGGCCTCTCCGGGCATCGAATGGGGCTTCTTCTTTAATCGCCCTTGGTGAATGACGTTGAATGGAGACTCCCATGTTTCACCGATGGGTCGGAGGGTTGTCTTGTCAAATGCGTGGCTCGTGTTCTGGGGGTTCCATTTCTCTTTTATTCGATGCCGTGCCTGGGGGCAGCTCTTTTGTACCTCGGATCGATGGTTCGAATCTTGGCCAATGGTCGCTCGCCGGGGGAGGACTCAAGAGTCACCTTGCTGCTCATGGAGTACTCTGATCATGGAAGGACATATCGATATCGGTATCGATATCAGTACCATGTCGATACGATATATCGTCGATATATCGACGATATATCGATGCCATATCGCCGGCATCGAACCGAGATTGTGAATAAAATGGCCTGTCGATACCGATATCGACCATATCGACGATATATCGGTGACCTGTCGATACCGATATATCGCAGATATATCGCCGATATATCGCGATACGACCTTCCATGACTCTGATGTTGTAGTGATGGAGGCTGTTGCGGAGTTGAAGATGGGTCGCTTCATCTCTGGTTTGCGGATGCAATTTCTTCCACCACCATCACCACCGAGTCGATTGGAGGATGGTGATGTTGTCTCCTCCTCCGGCTTGGTTCCACGTCAGCAATCGACCGTTTCAGTAGGTGCGGGGGTTGAGGCGACATCTCAGGCGGCATTTGCTTCGGCTTCAGTTTCTGGCGATCCATTTGTTCTACAGAGGACCTGCCTCGTTTCTCCCGCCATTCAAAATGTTTGGTTCCTGGATCCAGGCAAGGTGATGCGGATCCCAGCTGTTGGTTCTGCTCTGGTATGTTTTTCTCGAAAAGTGCCATGGACCTGATTAAGACTCAGCCTTCTTTCTCGGGTTCTCTTGGTTCGTTTTTCCCGATTTGTCTATCATCGGACCCGTTTTGCTTCTGGAGTGGATTCTCGGGTCGGTCAACGACTGGTCTGACCTCTGTTGATCCTTGTTGGATCGGCCCCCCAGAGCTTAGGTGGGTCTTCCTAAAGCCGGTGGTCATTGAAGAGCTGAAGCATGTCTCTCCGTTGAGGGTGAACTTTTCGTTATCGTTGTTGGAGCCTCCTCTGATGCTAGAGCCTTCTGTGATGAGGATAGACCTCCCCGCTGTGGAAGCGGCGACCGTTGTGGTTCTCGATTTCACGACCGAGTCTGGTGGGGCTGATCTCTTGGGAGCAACAACTATTGCGGGTCCTTTGGCGGATAAGAGATCTAGAAAAAGATACAGAAGGAGGCAGCGTACCAAGGTCCAGCGTCATGAGATTCCCCCGCTTACCAAGCGTAAAGCTCTTGTGGCCATATCGGCAGGAGCAGTTTATTTAGGGGGTTCCTGCACGGGTTCTAAATAAAGATACTTTCTTCCAATGTTAGGGGTCTGGGTGACCCGGAGAAAAGGAGGGTGATGGGATCGGGGTTCTCGGAATGAGGTTGCGATGTGATATTCCTGCAAGAGACGAAGTTGGGTACCTGTACGACTGAAGTTTGGAATCCTTTTGGAGTGAGTTCTCTTTCTGGCTTCCGTTCGATTGATGCTTCTGGTAGCGCCAATGGCCTGTTGTTAGCTTGGAAGGACTTGGCCTTCATTTTCTGAGCGGAATGGTAGCGCCAGGGGCTGTTGTTAGTTCACTCATGTCCTTACGGTGCTTTTGGAGTGCATTCGGACGAATGTGTTGCTCGCTTTCTCTTGCGTCTACGGGGCTTGCCTGTGCGCTTCACATCAGGAGCTCTGGTCTGATATGAGGGCAGCTAGATCCGCCTTTTCAGATATTCCATGGTTGGTTGGTGGAGATTTTAATGTTTCATTGCTCTCTTCTGATAGGCCGGGGCTTCGTGGCAACCACGATCCGGGCTCTGCGGATTTCTTTGAGCTTATTGATGACTTGGGGCTGGAGGTGTTGGATGCTGCTGGCACACAATACACTTGGAGGAGTTATGATTTCTGCTCCCGAATTGATTGTTTCCTCGCTTCTGCAGAGCTGCTTGAGCCGTTTCCACTCTTTTTATCTACTAGTAGAGCGAGAACGAGGTCGGACCACACGTCGATTATTTGGGAATATGGTGAGGCGTCCCCGCCAAAGGGTTTTTTTTCAGGTTTGAGATGGCTTGGCTTCTGGAGGACACTTTTCGAGATCTGATCTCCTCCCATTGGTCTTCCACGACTGTGTTTGGCTCCGCAGCTGCGAGATTTGTTTAGAAACTGACTTCTTTGTGGTTACAGCTTTGTATTTTCAAGAAAGAATCTTGAGAGGCTCGGCGTGCTAGTAGGGTTTAGGCACAAAGTGAGGTTGCTAGGCTTGACAGTTTGGAGGACGGCATACCTCTGCCTAAGGAGGAGCTGATTCAGAGAGCGGAGGCTCAAAGAAAAATCTTTGATGAGGACAAGAAGCGGGTTGCAGAGTGGAAGCAAAGGTCCCGACACAATTGGCTCAAGGATGGGGATGCGAATACTACGTGTTTCACAGATTGCCTAGTGGGAGGCGTCGTGATAACGCTATCAGTTCAGTGATTGTTGCTGGCATCAAGGTCGAGGGTGATAGAGAGATGGGCGAGCGATTGCGGATCATTTTTTGCAGTTCTCAAGGAGATCGTCAGTTAGGCCTTGGAGATGGGTTGGTCCCGATGCCTCCCAATTGTCGGATATTCATGCTAGTTGTCTTATCCATAAGGTAACTTTGGAGGAGCTGTAGTTTGTTGTTTGGAACCTTAATGCAAACGGTGCATCGGGACCAGATGGGTTCCCTGTCTGTTTCTATAGGGAGTTTTGGGATTTTGTTGGGGTTGAAGTGCTGCAAGTTGTGGAAGAATGTTACCATTGCAATGCTGGATTTGAGAAACTGAATAGGGCTCTTATTTTCCTCCTTCCAAAGCGTGTGGCGGCGGAAAGAATTGAGGACTTCAGACCGATTTTCCTCTCTAATGCAATATATCTGATTGTGGCGAAGGTGTTTGTTGTTAGGCTGAACAGAGTTCTCGAGCACATTATCTCCCCTTTTCAGTCGGTGTTTATTCTGGGAAGGGAGATTTCGGATAGCTTGATCATAACCTCTGAACTCATTGCGGATTTGTAGAGAAGAGAGATGGAGGCTTTTCTTTGGAAAGTGGATTTTTCCAAAACTTATAACTCGTTGGATTGACGATTCCTATGGTCAGCCTTAAATAGGAGGGGTTTTTCGGAGATTTGGGTTTCTTGGATGAAGCATTGCATCACCACTTCGTCCATGGCAGTCCTTGTGAACGGCCGCCCGAAGGGAGCCTTCTTTTAGCTGCAGAGGGGTGTCAGACCGGGTTGCCCTCTTGCACCGTTGCTTTTTGTCATCGCTTCAGATGTTCTCACTTGCATGGTTGACCAGGTCCAGGGCTCTAAGATAACGAGGGGTTTCTTGCTCGATGGCGTAGTTCTCCCTTCTTCAATATGCTGTTGACCAAGGCCCTAAATGTCGGTTTCGGTCACCATTTCGGTATCGACCGAAATATAATTTCAATGGAATTTCGACCGAAATTTCGGTCATTTCGGTCGTTTTTTATACTGGGACCCCCATATTTCAGTAATTTCGGTCGAATTTCGATTTCGACTAGATATCGATATTCGACAGAAATTTGACAGAATTTCGTTGAAATCTGAGGCCATGCTGATGACAATTTTTTCATTGAGGGAGGCAAGGAGGAGGCCAATGGTATGGCGGTCACTTTAGAAATTTTTGGAGAAATGCCTGGTCCGGCCTTAAACCGCGACAAATCCACGATGATCCCTTTTGTGCTCTCGGAGGAGGAAGCACGGCTATAACAATGAGCTATGTACAGAGGTGGGTTCCCTCTCTATCCGTTATCATAGGGCTACCTCTGGTGTCTGGCAGAATCAAGATGGCAGATTTGTTACCGATGGTTGAGAAGCTTGAGAGGAAAAACTTTCAGGTTGGAAGGCTTCTATCCTCTTTAAGGACGATCGTCTGGTGTTAATGAAGGTGGTTCTTTATGTGATTCCGATGTTCTTCATGTCTTCTCGCCTTTTGCCAGTCAGGATTAGGAAGCGCCTTGAGAGGCTTATGCGAAGATTTTTATGGAGCAAGTCTGGTCTGGAGGGTAGTGGGATGCACCTTATGGATTGGGAGACTTCCACTCTTTCGAAGTCGGATGGTGGTCTTAGAGTCAAGCGTCTGGACGCGATGAATAAGGCTTTGCTGTTGAAATGAGTGAGCAGACTTTGGGGGAGAGATGAAGATATCAGTTGTACTCTTGTTAGATGCATCTACGCCATTTATCGACCCTCGTTGCAAGTCAACGCTCCGGTTATATGGTTGTCTGCTTTCTGGAAAGAGATTATTATGACTTTGCGGCGCTTCCATGTTCACTTCCGCTCTGTCCTGGGGAATGGTGAGTCCTTTGCTTTCTGGGTGGATGATTGGATTGGAGATGACCTGATTTGCAGTCATTTTCCGTGCCTTTTTGCTCTGACGACGGATCGTGAGGCGAGGGTTGCTGACTGCGGGAGTGATGGCAATTGGATGCCTTTATTTTCAGCGAATTTTTCTGATCAACGACTGGAAGCATTCCTGCTTTTGCTCGACTCTTTGAGGCATTATGGAGGGCCTTCTAATGGGTGTGACCACTGAGTTTGGAGAGGAAGTTTCTTCTCAGTCAGGAAGGCCTACGGGGCGTAGACCTCCTCCGTCGAGGACAAATGACTTGGTTAGAGACTGCTGCTTTATTTGGACACTTGGGCTCCCGAGAAGATCAGCTTTTTCATGTGGCTTCTTAGACACAAGAGACTGATGACGAGAGATCGATGTGCAAGATTTTTTTAGGCGATTTTGCATAATTGCATTCTCTGTGGGAGTGGGATTGAATATGTGGATCATCTTTTCTTCCTCTGTCCCTGCACACCACCTATTTGGGGTGACCCTGACCTGGACTAGGTCTGTGTTCGGAACCTTGAGTCTTTCTGGGCTTCCTTGTTGTTGGTTCGGCAGCGCCCGGGGAAGAATTTTCTTAAACCCTTGGCACTCGTATGGTCCATCTGGCTAGCTAGAAATGCTCTTCTTTTTTCAGGTCAAAGATTCCACCATGAAAATGTTTATATCCATTCCAGGGGTGTTCTTGAGTCATGGCTTATTTGACTCTTCAGATTTGTAATTCTCCTAATTTTTTAATGAATTGGGGCGAACACCAATGCTTGTTTCCCTCGTTTTTGACGTCAAAAAAATAAATCTCCTATTTTTGACATCTATCAAACTTAAAGGCAATGACAATTATGTGTTATGGTCTTAGCGTTCAAAGTGTTCATCAAAGGTCAAAGGAGGGTTTCTTTACTGACGAAGGAGCTTCTAGAAAGGAAGACAAAGATTATGAGTCATGGCTTAAGACAACTATCAAGTCATGAATTAGATGACGAATAGTGTGGAATCCCATATAGTTACAAACCTTCTATTCAAGGAGACGACCAACGAGATGTAGGATGAGTTAGTAGACATACTCCCAACGGATGACGAACACGAAGTCACGACTGACATACATCTACATGGGGATTTGATCGTCCTCACAAGGAGAATCTACCTTGGTAAATACTATCTCCATCTCGTGGGGCTCTATGAGGAACTTGCCATATTTCATCCAGCATGTTGCAATAAACATGTGACTGAAAGATCTGAGTGGCAAGTATACATGTTTCTTGATGATTTACATCCCCGCTACCAGAATGTAAAAGCGCAATTTCTTACTTCTGATACCTTACCATCGATTAAGATCATCTTCAGACGCCTGCAACAAATTGATAACTCCATTGTATGAATCCAATCTCTGCAACCAATGAAGACCTTTGTCTTTCATGCCTCACAAGGACAAGGAGGCTGTTTCGATTTTCGAGCCTTCGAACCTTTTGCTAATTGCATTTAGGTCCTAGCCATGTCACCTCACGTGCTAGTGTGCATAAGGTGCTGGTAATTTTGCACGGGGGACCTTGCTGCTTATTGTAGTTCTGTTTAGTCCATTAAATTGCAATTCTAGTATTTTATTTTGTGGACATTTTGCAGCGAGGTCCTCAAGCTTTATTTTAATGACATTTAAGCCCTTGCCAGTAATGAAGTTTCTCTTTGTTTCTTGTATTTATTTAGTATAACTGCATTACTTTAAAAAATCTAAAAAAATAGCTGTAGACTCTCGTTGCATTCTATTTTCGTGCACTTATTTTATTTTGCAATTGGAAGATTTATTATTTAATAAAAATAAAAATTTGTCCTTTTTGTCCCTATTTGCAAAATAAAACCCCTAAAAAATATAAAAACATTTTGAAAATTCCGAAAAAAATATATTGTGTATTTATGTATTTTTAACTTTCAGACCAAAAATCACTAAAAAAATATAAAAGAAAACTAAAAAAATAGAAAAACCCTAAAAACTTTATAAAAATAAGAACATAAACATCTTCGAGAATCGAATCCGCTCTAATACCATGTTAGAAAAATAATATTGTGGAAACCAATTAGAGAAAAGATAAAGAAATTTAAGGACATCGGGATTTAACATGGAATCCTACTCCCTAAGGAGCGGGATGAAACCACAGGATAACACCTTAAAGGGCTGATAGTCTATTGCTTTTCTCGTCGGATACAATGGGTGTGAGGGTCTACATATAGCCCCCACTGAGTTTTCACATCTCCAAAGTGGTAGATGTAGGACTAAAGATTGGATGGGGTAAATGGATCCTGGAGAGATCTATTTACTCATCTACAATATAAGAGGCGCACAACCAAATACTTCAATACTATGAAAAGGTCATAAGCTGCTACAACATCCAGAATGACTTTTCCATCGTCATTTCTATCCTCGAAGTCATGGCCTCCGTGAGCACTATCATACCTTGAAGCATCCTTTCCCGCATGTCTATTAAGATCTCCACCTAGGCAAATCATCGCTCTTCATGGGATTCGTTGCATATTTTTATCCAAATCCTCCAAAAAACTTGTTTAATCCTTTCCACTAAACCAACTTGTTGCGCATAAACTGAGATAATATTCATAGTTTCTTCTTCCAACACCAAGTTTAGCAAAATAATCCGATTCCCAAATCTTTGCACCTCGACCACAGTATCCTTTAAATCCTTATGGACAACCACTCCAACATTATTTCTACCTCTCTCTTTACTTGAATACCATAATTTAAAGCATGTCTTCTCGATCTCCATTGCTTTCTCTCCAATTCATTTTGTCTCTTGGAGACATAGTATCTAAATCTTCATTCTTTCTATCATATCTACTATCCTCATCGATTTGCCACTCAAAGTGGCAATGTTCCAACTACCTATCCCCAACTTCTTTTGCAACCTCTTTTGGACTAACTTCTTTACTCGCATATATCCATCATACGAGAACCCTTGCAAATATTGGCCTGCATCCAGACGGCGATGGAGTGGAATTAGCTTATCTACTCGCATGCATTCCTCATGCGAGAACCTTTGCAAATTTTGAACTACATCCAGACAGCGATGTAGCGGCCCTTGCCAATTTCTCATAGTAGAGAACACCCCTACGAATGGTACTCATTCGGTATAGATGTCAATTCTAGGAAAAAAATCTCTTATGGTGTGTTGGAGAGAAACATATTCATTTTCACTAGTGAAATCCTACTCGTTTTTTATGAGAGAAGGATGTTAGATAAATCACAAGAAGCATCAAAATAAATAAAAATAAATGGAAAATACAGAAACAAACTGACTAATAAAATAAACATTGCATAAGATGATGGATCTGACTGCTGATGATAGTAGTAGCTGAACGTATGTCTGGATGCGGGCTCTCTTAAAGAATCTCATATTTTTTTGTAGCTCAAAGTGTTTTCCTGTAGCTATTTTCTTAAGGCATGTCAGGTTACTGGGTTGGGCTGAGTTGGGTTATCCTCCTATGAATAGTAGTTGTTTGGAGGGTTGGGATGTTTGGAATGATAATTGTGGTGTGATGTGACATTGGTTATGTGTTATATTAACTTTTTTAATGATTATAATATGTTTTTTATGTTAATAAATATATTTGAACAAGGTTAAAAACCATTATACCAAAGTAATTGTAGGGCCAGGAATGCAGGGTTGGAGCTAGGGGTATACCAGGGTACCCAAGTGTACACTGGCAACCAAACAGTCCCTTGGGTCATATTAAATATGTTTAAAAGCCTTCAGAATATACGTGCATGCATATAATGCCCACACTTCAGTGACTTTATTCATATACACATGCAATTATATACTTGCATGTAAACCTTAATACTACTCCTCATGTTTCACCAATGCCACTGGCCATAGGATCTCCTATGCACCGATATACTTTCTTATGTACCAACATATTTTTGATGAAGTGTTCTTTGATTCACAGCTACATTTCCTTTTTAACCTATTTTCAGTTTTCAGGAACGCCCTCATGAACCGCACATGAGGCCGCATTTGCCTATGCGGCAGGTGGGCTGAATTTCATTCTCTATGTAGTGTGCAGTCCATACCACATATTTGGTCCGGATAGCAACCTATTCAACTGCATTCTAGATAGAATCGATATATAACTTTAACTTTAATATTTATTTTTATTAATAGTTTTTATAACTTGTATTGAGGAGAATAATGCTTATATATGCCATGTAAACATGGATTTTATGACCACAATTTATGTTTAAAATGCAAGCTTACCTAAACTTTGAACCGTGAAAAATCTTTTTATTGAAAAATGCAGCACTAATAATGAATTACCATTTATTTTAAATTTAAAAAATATAAACCACACAAAACCGTATATTCCTCACATATTCCCTTGCATAATGCATAGTTGCTATGCAGTGATGTAACGAAAGGAATCCATGTGTCACATCTCTATACCTGGCCTATCTTTGTTTTCAGTGACCGAGATGCATCAATATACACTCGTTAGTCCAGATACATCTCGGTGACCAGTGACAGTTTGTTGCACTAGTATAGTGAGTTTAGTAACATGACAGGACTGCCACTTTCCTTGTCAACTTTGTATTTCACTAGAAGTACTGATACACCTTCCCTTATACACCAGCAATTCACTCCGTTATAGCTATATTTAGCCTTTTCTAGTAGCTCTTGGCATATATTTTTGACAAGTTACCTTATTTGAGGTTGCATTTACAACGGCCCCTAAATCACCAGGCATCAGTCCATTGGAGCTATATCACACTTTTCTAGTATTTCATGGCACGTATTTTTGGCAAGTTAACTTATTGAAGGTAATCCATTTATAAAGGGCTACTAAGTCATCCTTTCGACTACAATCATCCATAAGTTTTCGAGGGCTTAAGAAAACATCTTCTCGCCTAAGAAGCTCCATGCATTCATGTTCGTATTCTTTCTAACACCTTCTTTGTGCCATTGCTTTTGGTCTGCTTTTTTTTTGCAATTCATTGTATTTTTTAAGATTATTTGGATTGTTGCCTTTTATGTTATTTTGTTTAAGAGATATTCTCGGTGAAGGTCTTTCCTTCGAATGAAATATACACCAACTTCATGAGCCATCTGCTTGTACTAAGGGTTTTGGTATCCTGGAACTCAGGTAGCTTTGTTGAATGAGTTTTGCAAGTCCTAAGTAGATCACGCTTGGACACAAGATGGAACCCTTTGCTAGGGTCAATATATCTAAATTTCTGTGCATCTGTTATTGCTGAAATATTTGTGGTTGATTTTCATTTTCATTGCATATTTATTTTTCAGCTGCACTATTCAAACATCCTCCCTTCCATTTGTCGACCTTCTTCCTTGATCTCATCAATTATGCTTGGTATTATTATTTATATTTTTTATTCTTTTCATTAAATTGATCTTTTAGAAATTACTTGTTGAAGTCCCTCTCAACTCGACAATTTTTCTAAGTATCTTATTGACCGAAAAATTTTAAATTTCTATTAATAAACATAGGAATATGTGTGTGAATAAATAATTTTATATTTAAAATAATAAAACAAATTATTCCTTAAAAACAATAAACAAAATCGAATACTTCTTGTCATTACCTGAATAGGGTTCATTCTTTTCCGGTGACTTTTTAGAATGAATACTTGATACAGACTTTTGAAACATTCAGTGTGGGAGTGAACCATGATCCATTGTACCATGTTATTTAATAATAAACTGACATTACTTTTTTCGAGGCTTTTTTAAATATGTATGTTGGTATTTTAGCTTGCTTGGGCGGTGAAAATTTAGTTACTTTCCTACATCTGCATTCCCTTTTTCTATTGTTTCTGGCAGAGCTCCTAATTCACCCACTATTTTCCTTTGCAATGAGGTTATGGAATGCTGGATCTTGTGCCATAGTGCACAATATTGAACTCTTTTTCTTACAAATTCTCCAAAAATGATTTGCCTTTGAAGGTTATGACTGCAAACCCTGAATGTGCCACTGTGGATACAACAATTCTTGATGCTTTGCATATAATGCATGATGGCAGGTTCTTGCATCTTCCTGTGCTTGACCATGGTAAGTTTAGTTATGTTTCAATGTTGTCACAATCAATGTGTTTGCTTAACATTTACTAAACATCTCACTGCAGATGGTTGTATTATTGCGTGCTTGGATGTTTTGCAGATTACTCATGCGGCAATATCCTTGGTAAGATCACTGATAATTGAAGTATCCTGCGAGATCGCAATCATGTTACCTTATATGGATTAATTAGTTAGTCATATTTGAAGATGTGGGTGCATATGTATTTTCTTGGCAGGGACATGTTTGTTCAAACCCTGGTCCACCCAAATCGCTAATATTCCATGTTTCCTGATGGATGAAGCATTTGAAGATATATTGCCTTTTCATTTCAGACTGTTGAAGGGGTGTACTTGAATAGATGGATCTTGGGTGTGGATCCGCCTCCATGGTTTCCTCAAAAAACTGTAATAACCCCATCATTGTTCATTAAGTGGAGTGGGAAGAAATCCAGCAGCCAATGAATTCTAGGTCGTCCCCTGCCTTGATTTTTCATGTTCATTGAGAAGTAGTTTTCCAATTAATCCTTGTGTTTATATATCTTTTCTTATTTTATTGTTTTTATACATGGTGTAAGAGGCAACCCGTTTAAGGGCTGTTTTTCATCCTTTGAATAAACTTTTCATGTACTTGGTGCGCGTTAAGTGCATCTATGTTTTTCTGCCACATATTTCGAGATCTTTGCTTGTATGTTGAGATCTCTTACATAAGAACGATCGATCTTATTTACAAGGAAACCAGTTTGGCCTTTTGTGTGTTGAGGATCATCTAGATGATACCTAATTGCCTACATTGTCACCTTTGATCGACGTGCTTTAACATATTAGCGATCATTCTTTCTCTTTATGGGTTTGTTCTCTATTGACCACCCCTTTTTTGAGATAACAAATTGCTTACCTTCAGTTTGCCATGTGCCTTCTCTCATCTTCCTTGTTGTCGATAACTATCGGCTTACCTTCGCTTTGTCTCTTGGCTTCTCTCCTCTTCCTTGCTCTCTCTCTCTCTGAGAAGTCCCCACTCTTGGTTGTTCTTCTAGGACACTTTTGTGATCGATCACTGTAGAGACCGATATTATTATATGTTATGTACCTTTTCATAATTTCTTATTGTTCTCTGGACTACTATGTATTTTACCCGTAAGGCCTCTCCCTATATAAGAGAGACTAGGGTTCCCTTGAATAATAGATTGCTTATTTTTCCCAACATGGTATCAGAGCCAAAACCCTAGGTTGTTCCACCCGCCCCCCCCCCCCCTTCCCCCCGTTTTTTTCTTCTCTCTCGCCGCCGCTGACTCCCGGTCTCGCCCCATCCCCTCGGCACCGCCGTAGCCCCTCGACCCCGCCACCGCATCTTGACCGGTCCAGGCCCCGCCTCCGCCTCTGGTCCAGGCCTTGCGGGTCCGGCCCCATCTCCCGGCCATCGCCTGTCAGGGCCGGTCCCAGCCCTTGCTCCAAGCGTCGCCATCTCGTCGGCTTAGCCCTAGCCGACGTCAGCCCCCTCCTGCCGCTTCAGCCGTAGCCGCCTCCTTCGCCGTATCCATGGATTTAGGTGTGTAACATCTACATACACGCTCAAATCCTATGCCGTTCGTGTAGACACCTCTCTCTTTGTCTACAAACCCTAGTACTTCATCTCCGGCGTTATGTCAGACTCCAAGGTTGATATGCCCTCCATACGCGTGTTCAAAGGTCCCGCGCCGATCGTGAAGATGGATGAGACGAATTATGAGCTCTGGGCGATGCAGTTCATAAGCCTCATGAAATCAAACAGTAAGAAGCATATTCTTACCGAGGAAGAACCGACAGAGAAGACAAGGATATATGCCTCGTGGGAGGCTGATGATTCGTATGCCAAGGTTTGGTTGTCAGGCACATTATCGTTGGAGATTGCCAATGATGTTCTCCATCAGCCCACTGCCAAGGCAATGTGGGATATTCTGGCTGCAACATATTCCCAAGTGTGGAATGAGATCAAGATGTTACAACTTCAGCATGATATATTCACGATGAAGCAGAATGGCAGACCACTTCACTCCTTGTACACGTCCCTGAGAGGGATGTTTGAGAAGTTATACAATACCATTCCACTCACAACGACTCCTGAGCAACAGAAGACATTTCGGAATGTCACCATGGTAAGTGTTCTACTTGCAGCCCTAGATCATGAGTACTAGGCCGCTCGCTCTCAGATTTTGGCCGATGCAGTTATTCCTCCAATGGAGGATGTTTACTGGAGGCTCAGTCGCATATCAGTTTCTTCCAGCTCATCTACTCCACCAACATCGACGATGGCAGTATCGCATGGGAGAGGTGGTCAGTTTTCTAGTCGTGGACGTAGACCCCGTGGTAGGGGTGGTCATTTTCGTCAGCCATGTTCAAGGTTGCAAAATTCGGCAGTCGGTACTCGATCGGTCGGGTCACTGACTAAGGATTAATCGCCAGTCGGGCGATTAATCGGATTTAGTCGGGTTTTAATCGGTTTTGATTTTTTAAATATATAAATTATTTTTATACAAATATTATTATATATTTACATAGATTTATATATTTTTTACTATCAAAATGAATCAAAAGAAGTAATTGAATTTAAATAAAACACTAAGCATATTAAAATAGATTTACTTTTAAAAAAGTAAAAAACATGGTATCTCCAAGCAAAAATTGGTTGACTAGTGGACCTAGTTGGAATTAGTCGGTACTCGATCGGCCACCCCGCTGACTAGACTAGTCGGACCTACTAGGCGGTCTAGTCGGGTGACTTTTACAACATTGGCCATGTTTGTACTATCACCGCACATGCCACTTGGATGATACATGCTACTCTAAGCATGGGTTCCCAACATCGGCGCGTGTAGCTGAGCATGCTCTGCCCCAGTCAGCATCCAATGCAGACAATCGTTTCGACGAGCTTGTGACACGTCTACGCGATATTATGCCACAATCATATGTTGATTCTTCTGGTGGACCTTTAGATGTTGCTGCTACATCTTCTGCCAGTTCCTCTGCTGCAGCTAGTACCTCAGGTAGTGCCACTGCATTTACATCTTGTCATAATATCTGATTGGATTATAGATTCTGGTTCCACACATCACCTCTGCCGAGATCGAGAGAGACTTGAGTCCTACAGGGACATTCCCCATGGACGTTCAGTACAAATCGCAGATGGTACTCATTCTCCCCTAGTTGGACAGGGGGAGGTCTTCCTATCTCCTTCTATGAGTCTACAGAATGTTCTATATGCTCCTCAGTTCTCCATGAATCGGTTGTCTATTAGTCAGATTACGAAGGATTTGCACTGTCGTGCTATATTTGACCCCTCTTCTCTTATTTTTCAGGACATACTAACGGGCAGGGTGATTAGCTGTGGCTCTGAGCAGAATGGTCTGTATAGGCTGGTCCGGAATTCTTATGCCGGCATCTCTTCTCATTTTGCCGGACCAGTATCTCCGTACATCTGGCATCTTCGCTTTGGTCATCTCCCGCTCTAGAAAATGCGATATCTTCTGCCTCAGATCTCTCCCAGGTCTTCTTTTCGCTGTGAAACGTGTCAGTTGGGAAAGCATCATCGGTCTAGCTTTCCTAGTCGTCAGAGTCGGAGCAGTAGCTCCCCGTTCGAGTTGTTTCACATTGATATTTGGGGTCCGAGTCGTGTACCTGATCATCATGGACACAGGTTCTATCTGGTTGTAGTGGATGATTCTCTCGTGTATCTTGGGTCTTTCTTTTAAAGAATAAATCTGAAGCAGGAGATGTGATTAAAAATTTGATTAATGAAGTGCAGAATGTTTTTTCTTTTACTGTCAAATATGTTCGTACAGATAATGCTCTAGAATTCTGCACACGGTCGCTCTTTCTCTCTCAGTTTCTCTCGTCGAAGGGCATTATTCACCAAACTACTTGTGCTTACACATCTCAGCAGAATGGCGTGGCAGAAAGAAAGCACCATCACCTTCTTGACATTACTCGAACTCTCCTTATTCAGAGTTGTGCTCCTATCTCTTTCTGGGGGGGGGATGTTGTTCTTACAGCTTGCTACCTGGTCAATCGTATGCCGTCATCTGTCCTTGGTGAAAAAATTCCTCTTTCTATCATAGGAATTATTCTCACTTACTCCTCATGTCTTTGGTACTGTTGCATTTGTTCATCTCCTGACTCCTGAACTTGACAAACTCTCTCCTAGAGCTGTCAAGTGTGTCTTTGTCGGTTACTCTTGGAATCAGAAGGGCTATCGCTGTTATGACCCCATCAACAAGAAATACTTTGTCAGTGTTGATGTCACGTTCTTTGAGTATGTTATGTATTTTTCCCCTGCAGGTGACAGACTGGTATCATCCACTACCAACGATGATGTCTATGTTCATCCGCCTCCTGGTTGGAGTTCACCTGAGTCCACTCCTGCTCCAGTTACCACGTCATCTTCACCACCACCACCTCCACCACCACAACCTCCACAAACTCCTATTCCACCCTTACCAAAATTCTATACGCATCAGTCAGGTCCTGCGCAGGCTACACGTCAGACATCCATCACGCCTCAGGTATGTTCAGATGGCATTAATACTGACGGGTCAGATATGGTGCATGTGCAGGATTCTTCATTGCAGGAGGAGACTACATCATCCAGTACAGTGGACGATGACCTTGATATTCCTGTTGGGAGAAGAAATTTCCATATCATTAGAATAGACTGAGGGCTCTCTTATATAGGAGAAAAGCCCTTGGGTTAATTACAAACTTACTCCTGAGAAAAGATAATAACATAGAATAGACATAAAGACATATATAATTATCTTAACACTCCCCCTCAAGCTGAAGCATATATATCTATCATGCTCAGCTTGTAACAACACTTCTGAAATGGACCTCGAGAAAGAGCCTTGGTGAAGATGTTGGCTGTCTGATCCCCTGTCGAAATATGAGAAGTAGCTGAGCCCTTTCTGTATCATGTCTCTGGTATAGTGACAATCCACCTCATATGTTTTGTTCGCTCATGAAAAGCAGGATTATTAGAAATGAATAATGCAGCTTGATTATCACATAAGAGTCGCATTGGAAGAGGCACATCAATAGTAATATCAGTTAACACCAATCTAACCCACATCATCTCTGTACTTCCTTGTGCCATGGCCTTGTACTCTGATTCTGCACTTGATCTGGCTACTACAGTTTGCATCTTGCTCTTCCATGAGACAAGTGAGCTTCCAACAAAGACTGCAAATCCCGATGTAGACTTCCTATCTATGGGACAACCTGCATAGTCTGCATCAGCACATGTTGTCACCTCCAGGGATGTATCCCTACGGAATAGACCAGTACGAGGTGAATTCTTCAAATATCTCAAAATCATGTAAATGGCATCCATATGCACCAATCTGGGTTGTTCCATGAACTGGCTAACCTTGCTTACTGCAAACATGATATCTGGTCTGGTGATAGTAACATATAGTAGTTTCCCAACCAGTTCTCTGTATCTCCGGCTATCTACTTCCTCAGTATCCTTGTCATATAGTTTCATACTCGGGTCCATAGGTGTAGTAGCAGGCTTGCATCCAGTCATACCTGTCTCAGAGAAGATCCATCACAAACTTCCTCTGAGTCATTACTAGACCCCGCTGGTTTCTGGCAAATTCTAGCCCCAGAAAGTAACGAATAGTACCAAGGTCCTTAGTCACAAACTGTTGACCTAGGAATCCCTTGGCTATTCCAATGCCCTGAGCATCATCACCTGTAACAATTATGTCATCTACGTAAACAAGAATGGCAACCATACCTTTCTTTGTCTTCTGAACAAACAGTGTGTGATCCGCAGTAGATCTCACAAATCCATGGTATTCAATCAACTCCGATAGCTTCTGGTACCATGCTCTCGGACTCTGTTTCAGCCCATAAATCGCCTTATGTAGCTTGCACACATTCTGGGAATCCCCCTCAGCAGCAAACCCAGGTGGTTGCTGCATGTATACTTCTTCTTGTAGGTCACTATAGAGAAACGCATTCTTGACATCAAGCTGATATATCGGCCGATCTTTTGTAACTGCTACAGACAGTAGTATCCGCAGTATAGAATGTCTCGCAACTGGAGAAAACGTGTCCTAGTAATCCACCCCATAAGTCTGGGTGAATCCTCGTGCCACTAGCCGTGCTTTGTAGCGATCCACGCTACCATCTGCGTTGTGCTTGACGGTGAATATCCACTTACAACTGATAATCGAAGCACCATTGAGAGCGGGAACAATGCTCCATGTTCCTCTAGACCGTAACCTGCCATTTCTTCTTCCATTGCCTGATGCCATTGCGTGTTCTGTAGGGCCTCTGTGTACGTACGTGGGATAGTAACTGCGGATAGTCCCTCTATAAACCTCTTATAACCATCAGATAGATGATTTAGAGAGACATGCGCTGCCATCGGGTAGGTAGCACACTTACGTCGAGGTTTCCTGAGGGCAATCGGAAGATCACCATCCCCACTGTCCTGACGGTCTAAGTCACCCTGTATGCCATGAAGAATGCATGTAGCATCAAATGGAACAATATTATCCTGACATACCTGTGGCGTGCTGGATGATATGGACGGCCTAGGAGCAGAGATGCCAGTATTCGACCTGCGAGTGTAAACCAAAGGTAGGAAACGCTGTGGAAGTGCTGAGGTGGTGGTGGTGGTGGAAGTTGTGTTTGATGTTGAGTACCATGAGATTCATTTGGTGGAAGGGACGATGGAGGAAGAACAACAATTTCCTCTCCAGTATTACTATTGGATAGCCTGTCACATGTGGGAGAGAAATACATAATGGATTCAAAGAATGTAACATCAGCACTCACATAGTATCTTTTGCCAACAGGATCATAGCATCTATACCATTTTGGGTGCGAGAATATCCGACAAACACACATTTGACAGCTCGAGGTGAGAGCTTGTCACGACCAGGAGTGAAATCATGGACAAAAGCCACAGACCCAAAGACTCTGGGAGTAAGAGAAAATAGGTCCTTCTCGGGAAATGCAATCATGAAGGGAATTTTTTCGCCAAGACTAGTAGACGGCATACGATTAACTAAGTAACCAGCGGTGAGAACCGCATCCCCCCAAAAAGAATGTGGTGTACGACTCTGGATCAACAATGTGCGCGTGACATCAAGAAGATGGCGATGTTTTCTTTCCGCCACACCATTCTGTTGTGAAGTATAACTGCATGACGTTTGATGAACAATACCCATCGAACATAGAAACTCTGATAAGTCAAGAGTTGTAAATTTCAGTGCATTATCTGTACGTATGAATTTGGCGTCCGTAGAGAAAACATTTTTGACTTCCAAAAGAATTTTTTTATAATAGCACCTGCCTCAGATTTGTGTTTCAACAAGAACACCCACGACACTCTAGAATAATCATCGACAACCACCATATAATAACGATGTCCCTGATGATCAGGAACATGACTCAGACCCCAGATGTCAAAATGAAACAACTCAAAGGACCGACTACTATAACGACTCGGACGACTCGGAAAGGAAGTGCGATGATGTTTCCCAAGCTGACAGGCTTCACAATGCAATGTAGTGCGGGTGGATATCTGTGGTAGAACATGACACAGCTTCTGTAGCAGTAGATGACCAAAGCGAAGATGCCAGAGTAATGGTGAAACGAGTCCAGAAGGAAGGGTAGCAAACAAGCCTATACTAACCTCTCTGCTCACGGCCATGTCCAATCACCCTGCCAGTCAGTATGTCCTGAAACACAAAAGAGGATGGATCAAATATGGCACGACAATGGAGGTCTCTTGTAAGTTGACTAATGGACAACAGATTCATCTGAAAGTCAGGTGCATATAAGACATTCTGAAGAGTGAGAGAAGGTGCAATAGATATCTCCCCCTGACCAATAATGGGCAATCGAACCCCATTGGCAATGACAACTGATCTGCCAGGTGAAAGAGCTCTGTAGGTAGAAAATTGCATCTTGTCGCCACACATATGATGGGATGCCCCGGAGTCCATAATCCAATCTGTCAAGTCTGAATATGAACTACTAGTGAGCGCATAATGAGTACCTGAAGAGCTAGACGACGCTCTGGCGGATGCGGCAGCCTCTGTGGTACCTGGAGACGAAGATGCTGAAGTAGACATCATCTCTCGGAGCCTGGATACAATGTCATCGAGGCGAGTGTCAGATGTAGGTGCTGCGGAAGTCTCTGTTTGCTCAACAACTCGTGCTGAGGCTGGATAGCCATGCTTATTGAAGCATGTCTCCTCGGAGTGGCCAGGACGATGGCAGTGAGCACATGGGCCACGATGTCTACCACCTCTGCGACCACGCGGTCCACGACCGCGAAAGTGAGATGAACTTCCTTTGCCTCTAGTAGCAGTCTTAGCCGAAGGAGTAGGCTGTGCAGTTGTCGCTGAAGTAGTAATCCTGCTCAGGCGCTTATAGACCTCTTCCATTGGTGGAATAGTCTCTCCAGTCAGAAGTTGAGTACGAGCTGCATCGTACTCAGGATCAAGAGAAGATAGAAACACTCCAGTCATGGTGGCGTTACGATACGCCTGTTGTTGCTCTGTGCTGCTAGTGATGGGCATGAAACTGTGTAATCTCTCAAACATGCCCCGCAGGTGAGAGAAATGAGCATGTAGCAGGCGACCGTTCTGTTTGGTCGAGAAGATGTCGAACTGCAATTGAAGTATCTTGCTTTCATTTTTCGACTGGCCATACATATCCGCAAGGATATCCCACATGGCCTTCGCCGTGGGCTGATTTACAATATCATTGGCTATATCCGTAGTCAATGTCCCGGAGAGCCATATGCGGGCATAAGCATCATCTTGTTTCCATGTTGCGTTAATCCCAGTCTTGTCCGTCGGCTCGGAGTCAGTCAATATGTGCTCCTTATTGTGGTACTGCATGAGGGTACGGAACTACATAGACCAAAGCTCGTAATTGGTCCCATCCATCTTTACAATTGAGGCTGGGCCTTTGAATGCACCCGAAGATGAGAAAACGTCACCCTTGTTTTCCGTCATGATACGGAAAAACCACGAAACACAGACCAACTAAGGGATAGAATGAAAGATCTTTGTCTACAAATTCATAGATGAGATAGGTTGTATGTGCAGACTCATAGAACCATCTCTACCTCCACAAATGTGCCTCTACCCCGGCAATAGAGGTATTGTTCTTCCCGCCTAGGTCTGTGTACGGACATCTAGGCTACTCCCCGGCAGCAGGGGCCCCTTTTGGGCGAGACTGGAAGCCGCTACAGTGCTCGGGGAAGCAAAGGATGCTGCTGCGACGATCTGGACAGCAGGTAGCGCACAGGGGTGGCGCACGGGAAGGTGCAGTGGGCGGCGCACGGAGGAGGAGAGGGGGGCGGCGGGTTTAGGGTTAGGGTTTCCGGGTGGGATACGGGAACCCCGGTCTAGGACCGTTGCTCCGATACCATGTTGGGAGAAGAAATTTCCATATCATTATAATAGACTGAGGGCTCTCTTATATAGGAGAAAAGCCCTTGGGTTAATTACAAACTTACTCCTGAGAAAAGATAATAACATATCTTAACAATTCCTATTGCTATCAGGAAGTAAAAGCGGACGTGTGCAACTTATCTCTTTGCTTCCCAGGTGTCTTTTCATCGCCTTACAGGCGACTTTCGGCGGTTTGCTGCAGCTTTGTCTTCCATGGACATACCACGGACCTATCAGGAAGCTATGAAGATTGATTGCTGGCGAATGACTATGGAAGACGAGATGCGTGCCTTACAGTCTCGTGGCACATGGAGCTTGGTTATTGCTCCTCCTGATGCATCCATTGTTAGCTGTAAATAGGTATTCACAGTTAAATACTACGCTGATGACAGTCTAGATCGATACAAGGCACGACTGGTTGCGCGAGGTTTCACACAAACCTATAGCGTGGACTATATGGATACATTTTCTCCGGTGGTTCGTCACTCTACTCTTCGCATTCTCTTATCAGTTGTTGTGGTACGTGACTGGACTATATCTCAACTTGATGTCAAGAATGCCTTCTTGTATGGAGATCTGCAGGAGGAAGTCTACATGCAGCAACCACCAGGGTTCACTGCTGAGGAGAAGAAGAATATGGTAAATGGACTTCACAAGGCAATTTATGGCCTCAAACAGAGCCCAAGGGCGTGGTTCCAGAAGCTTTCCCATCTGATTGAACGACAGGGGTTCAAAAGATCGAATGCAGACCACTCGTTGTTTATTCAGAAATCTTCTGCTGGTACGGTTGTCATCATGGTCTATGTTGATGATATTCTGGTTATAGGAGATGATGTTTAGGGAATAGAAAGGGTAAAAGCATTTCTAGGCCGTCAGTTCGTCACGAAGGATCTTGGAACCCTAAGATACTTTCTGGGGTTGGAATTTTCCAGGAATGCACAGGGTCTGGTGATGACCCAAAGGAAGTACATTACAGATTTTTTGACTGAAACAGGCATGGTTGGATGCAGACCATCGAGTATTCCCATGGATCCAAGAATGAAGTTGTATGATGATGACACTGCTGAAGTAGACAAGAGGAGATATAGAGAAATGGTGGGTAAGCTCCTTTATATTACCATAACTCGACCCGATATTGCCTTTGCAGTAAGTCGGGTGAGTCAATTTATGGAGCAGCCAAGACAAGTTCATATGGATGTCATATACATGATACTGAGGTATCTAAAGTCTTCTCTAGGTTCAGGGTTGCTATTTCGAAAGGGCACAGATTTATCTATTTCAGCATGTGCAGATGTCGATTATGCAGGATGCCCTAAGGATCGAAAGCCGACCTCAGGATTTGCCGCCTTTGTTGGGAGCTCTCTGGTTTCTTGGAAAAGTAAGAAACAAACTGTTGTGGCAAGGTCCAATATTGAATCTGAATATAGGGACATGGCACAAGCAAGCACGGAGATGATGTGGGTTCGATCTGTGCTAGAGGATTTACATGTTGTCGTACCTTTACCTATGCAGCTTCAGTGTGACAATCAGGCAGCATTGTTTATTGCCAACAATCCAGCATTCCATGAAAGAACAAAGCATATTGAAGTTGATTGCCACTATACTAGAGACTTGATCCTGAGAGGCTTGATATCTACATCTCATGTGAGCTCAAGGGATCAGACTGCTTACGTACTCTCCAAGCTGTTGCTCAGAGGACCCTTCCAGAGATGTTCTTCCAAGCTGAGCATGATAGACATCTATGCTCCACGTTGAGGGGGAGAGTAGAGACCGATATTATTATATGTTATGTACCTTTTCATAATTTCTTATTGTTCTCTGGACTATATGTATTTTACCTGTAAGACCTCTCCCTATATAAGAGAGGCTAGGGTTCCCTTGAATAATAGATTGCTCGTTTTTCCCAACAATCACAACTTCAAGTTGATGGAATACAATTTGCTCATGTCCTTTTCCTAAAATCACCTATAATAACCTTCTTAGAGACTAATATATAAGTTATTTATGATCACCACTTTTCTCTTATTGATAGATTATCTTAGATGGTTAACCGTAATGGACAACAAGACAAAAGATGGGGAAGACAAAGCTCTCTCGGTGAAGCTACAAAACCACACGAGCTTCATGAGCATTGGCTATAATCGAGATATAAAGAAGACTGAAAGGAGGACAAACTGACGCCTGATAAATGGCACCTTTAGGATAAAAAAGTAAAGGGATGGATCCCAACTTTGTATCTATAGAGTTGCAACCTCTAATCATCGAAAAAAATATTTCTTGTGGACCACTCTTGTCGGCATATTTGGCTAAAAGAAGGAAATACATATCAAACAACTCATCAATGAGATCTAGATCTTCGTTGTGTAGAGTTGGTGTGATAAGTTTTATGGGGCCCTAAGATCCAATTAGGAATAGATTACTATGTTAAGGATACATCAGAACAATGTTACAATAGTTGATCGACTAGACTGAATACTCAGTCTGACTATGTGATCGGAGGTCTGGGGCAGCACCGACCAATAGTTGGTCTGACTGCTGAAAAATATCTTGCGTATATTTCTCATAATTTATTATTTTTTTATTTTCAAGTTTTCTAATTTATCCTAATATCTGAAGGAAGTTATAAACTTCGCATCATGGAAATGAGGAAAATAGCAAACTATTTGAAAAAAACATTAATCGTTCATCGTATGAATTTACAGTTTTAGTTTTAGTACAACAAATTTATGTTTTATGAAATCAATAATTTATGAAAACTATTTTCCTAATATGGTTTCTTATGTTTTAATGAATATTGAGATGAGATCAGGGTTAGCTCTTGAAGCGTGAGTTTCTAAACGAAGAAACCTCCCGAATCAAGTCCTATTTGTGCTTGCTTCTCTTAAGGGCACGATGATGAGTCACGTTACTTCCCACGAATTTTGATGTCGACTTTTTGAATTTGTCCATGCATGGATGATAAAGCTCATGCTTTTCATCACACAAAATTGATCCTTATTTTCTCCCCCACAAGGCCACACCAATGGAGAGAAGATGAGAGACTTGACAAGGTGAATGTGTAGGGTTAGAAGAGTAGTTGGTAGGAGAATCAAATTTCCAGAACTCTTCTCTTCTTCAATTCTCAAGGTAAGAGAAAAATGGAGGAACAAGTATGCTCTTGAAAGAGAGGCTTTGCCCTCTCTTTTATAGGCGAGGTGGACGTCTATGAGGAGTCTTCTCCTCATGGTAGACGTTCACCATGTAGTCCCTTAGATGAAGGATCAATGATTATGATTTAATCCTTATTCAACAATAAATAGGATTTGAATTTTTCTCTTTTTTAATTACCGATTAAAGCTACAAAAAATTCAACTACCATTAAGACTATGATGGATGTCTATGCTTCTCCAAATATGGATGTCCACCTTGTCCTAAAAGGTTGTTGTTAAGTTTTTTGTTTATTTATCCTCATGATAATCTTATTATCATAATTGGTAATTTTATGAGAAAACTTTAGTAACTATTGAATCTTATTCATAAATCCAAACAAAAATGTAAATCCAATTTACATTTAAATTCTAATGTGAATCATATTCACATAGTGCCTTGAAATAATTATATGAATCAAATATATTAATTATTATGAATCATTATTCATATTAATTAATGAATTATATTTGTAAATCATATTCACAAAAATACCCTTATAAAAATAGTTTTTATCAGTTGTGCCCCTCTGAGATATTGCAATATCAGTTATGCCTCTCCCTTTTGGGAATATTAGATGTGCCCCTGACTTCTTGTTGTTCTATCACTTGTGCCCCTTAGGTTAGTTGTCGTCCATCCTCAATGCAGACAGACGTTAACTTTGAGGACATAAAGGGAACTGAATTTAAATAAAAGGGTCGAAATGTCTTTCACCAACTGTGCTCCCCTCCCCCTTCCCCCAACCTCTCCCACCCCATGCTTCTCCTCCGGCGCCCCTTCCTCCTCTCACTCCTCAGCCTCCTCCCTCGCACCTGCCAAGCTCGTCGAACAAGACGTCCGCCCGTTGCTCCTCCCTCGTGTTTGCCTCCTCCTTTGTTTGTCGCTCCTCCTTCACCTCCCCCCCCCCCCCGCCTCCTCATCCGCCCGCTGCTCCTCCCCGCGCCCCTCCTCCTCCTCGCGTCCCCTCCTCTCCTCGCTCCTCTTCCCCTACGCCCCCTTCATCTTCCTCCGCTTGATTCTCTCGCATCCCCCTCCTTCTTCGCCCCCTGATCCTGCCTGCTCCCCCGTCTCCTCCTCCACATTGCTCCTCCCCGCACCCCCTTCCTCCTCCTCTGCCAGTTTCTCCTCCCCCCAACCATCCCCCTCCGTCCGTTGCTCCTCTCCTACATCGCCTCCTCCACTGCCAGTTGCTTCCTTCCTCGTCCCCCTCCTCCTCCGCCCCTTGCCTCCCCAGTTTGACTCCCCCAAACTAGCTTCTTGACTCTCCACCCCTCTCCCGCACCACGACACTGCCTTCGTGAGGAGACCATCTTCTGGAGCCGCAACCTTTGATCTAGAGTAGAACCACCATCTGCAAGATCATCCATACCACTCATGTCAACCTCTTGGAGCCAGATCTGGAGCGGGGTGACCTTTAACGGTACAGATAAAGAAGCAACTGGTGGCCTACTCCCCCGCTCCCTCCTCTCCTTCATCCCATTAGAACATCTACGCAGCAGTTGAGAACCCGTGGACTCGTCGACATGTTGTTGTTGATGGTGAACGGAAGTGGAGAATGTGATGGAGGAAGGATTGGATAGTGAGGATGAGGGAGATGGGGGATTTTTTTCCGGATATGCCCTTCTTAACTACACCATGGTTTGGTTAAACCGCGGTTAAGTTCAACTTATCGGCGGCCAAAGTAACAAAGGGGCACATGTGATAGAATGGCAAGAAGACGGGGGGCACATTTGATATTCCCAAAAAAGAAGGGGCATAACTGATATTGCAATATCTCAGAGGGGCACAACTGATAAAAACCCTTATAAAATTGATTATGACAATAACAATTATTTTCTCAATATTGACATCACATGGTACGAGTCCTAATCCGATTAGGACTCGTGAGATACAAATGCAAATACATGAAATAATGTCGGGAAGATCATACTATCCACATATACTGACTTGAAATTTGACTATCTAATTTCAGGATTTATATCACTTTTGTTGAAATACAATACACTCCTATCTTTGAGATCGAGCTGAAACGATTCACACTCTGTGTGAGCTAGAGAATGTATCAATGAGTTGAACCCAACTTCCCTGACCATTTCTAATCATACTCCAAACCACTTGAAGCTAGAAATGAGCTCAGGGAGTGTGTTCATCTCCATTTGAATATTGAAATTGGAATTAGAATTGGATATTAGAGTTAAATGAAATGAGACTTAATCCAATTAATTCTCATATCGTTGTGCTAAGAAGTTGAGTCACTAAAATCCATCTGAGTTCATCATTCCCTCGGAATGGAAGTGTTATGGTAGATAATCTATTAAAATAGATTTGATCATGAGTATTCCCAATACTCATTCATCATTCACACTGGAAAACTTTGATATATCCGAAGTTCAAACTCTAGTTTAACTCTCTTCTTCGAAACATATTATTAGATTTCTCATTCGATAATTAATGACAATATTAATCATATACTTTCTAAATGCATATATTAATATCTTGAATCAGTGTCTTATTTCATAAACAAGACGATCATACATGGCTTTCACTATGACCCCAAAATATCTCATGAAGTCATGAGTGAGCTCTGTCTTTCGATTCATCACGCATGAATCTATATGATTCTTTTGAGAAAGCATATTTCTCATATGTCTATATATGCACACCAACTCGTTGGTATATGGACCTTGGTTAGGCCTTCAGCCTATTGGTTTGTTTAATGCGCACATCTAGGCATATAGATATATATTTATCTCTCGTCAAAGGATGTATGTGTGATCGTAATAATTACAATTCAGATCTTAATTTATCTCGACTTAATCAAGTCAACTTTTTGGCTGACTATTCCGACAGTTTCAAATCACTAATCATGTTAAGATAAATCTCGTACTATGTCCTTTTTATGTAATTTCAATATCTCTGAGTACTTATCTTGTAACTAACCCAAGGGTTGTTCTCCTATATAAGAGAGCCCTCAGGTACGTCTAATGCATCGATTCATTCTCTCCTAACATGGTATCAGAGCAATGATCCTAGACTGGGGTCCTGGTATCCCACCCAAAACCCTAACCCTAATTCCCACACCCCTCGGCCTCCAGCAGCAGCCTCGCCGTCCCAACGGCACTGTGCCGCCCTCTGCGGCTAGTGGCCGCCCACAGCGGCAGCATCGTCGCCCCCGCCAGCGGCTTCTAGCCGCTCCCAGCGACACCAGCGGCAGTTCCTGTCGCTCCAGCGGTTGCGTGCCGCATCTGCGGCCTCCTGCCGCCCATTCCAGTGGTTCCTAGCCGCCCTCCATTTCAGCCCTAGCCCTCGCGCGGCACCAGCCGTCCCCGACGTCCTCTTTGCCGCCTCTGGACTAGGGATGGTTGTATGAGTCTACACGTACAATCTATCCCTCCTATGATACTGTAGACAGACTATTTTGTCTACCTCCGTCAATCTTTGGCTCTTCTTCCATCATGTCAGAGAACAAGGGTGACGTTTTTACATCTTCGGGTGCCTTCAAAGGCCCGGCACCAATAGTTAAGATGGACGGGACCAACTATGAACTATGGTCCATGCAGTTCCGCACCCTGATGCAGTGCCATAACAAGGAGCACATCCTGACAGACTCCGAGCCGGAAGACAAGATTGGAGCGAATGCGACGTGGAAACAAGACGATGCTTATGCACGTATATGGCTCTCTGGGACGCTGACTACAGAGATTGCGAATGATATTGTGAATCAACCCACAGCAAAGGCTATGTGGGATATATTGGCAGCTACATATGGCCAGTCGAAAAATGAGAGCAAAATACTTCAGCTACAATTTGGCATCTTCTCTGCCAAACAGAATGGGAAACCACTACATGCCCATTTCTCTCGTCTCCAGGGCATGTTTGAGAGATTGCATAGCTTCATGCCAATCACATCCAATACAGAGCAACGACAGGCATATCGAAATGCCACGATGACGGGAGTATTTCTGTCCTCTCTTGACCCTGAGTACTATGCAGCCCGTACTCAACTTTTGACTGACGAGACTATTCCGCCAATGGAGGAGGTGTATAAGCGATTGATTAGGATTACTACTGCACCGACACCTACAACACAGAATACACCTTCAGTTATGGCTGCTATTCGTGGCAGAGGAGGAGCATCACATTTTCGGGGTTGTGGACCTCGTGGTCGAGGGGGAGGCAGACACCGTGGTCCCTGTGCTCATTGTCACCGTCCAGGCCACTCTGAGGAGACATGCTTTCTCAAGCATGGATATCCAGCCTCTGCACGTGTTGTTGAGCAGACTGAAGCTGCAGCTGCACCCCTCACAGATGCTCGCTTTGATGACATCGTCTCCAGACTTCGTGAGATGATGACTACACTTACGTCTCCATCTCCAGGTTCTACGGATGATGCCGCTTCGACCAGAGCATCCTCTAGCTCATCAGGTACTCATTTTGCGCTTACCAGTACTACTTGCTCGGACTTGACAGATTGGATCATAGATTTCGGAGCCTCCCATCATATGTGTGGAGACAGAATGCAGTTTACTACATACAGACCACTTGCACCAGGCCGATCTGTTGTCATTGCCAATGGGGTCAGATTACCCATTGTTGGTAAGGGGGAGATTGCTCTAACACCTTCTTTGAGTCTTCAGATTGTCTTGTATGCCCCTGACTTTCAAATGAACTTGTTGTCTATTAGCCAGCTTACAAAAGATTTACATTGTCGTGCCATCTTTGACCCTTCTACTTTTGTGTTTCAGGACATACTGACTGGCAGGATGATTGGAAGTGACCGTGAGCAGAGGGGCTTGTATAAGCTTGCTATATCATCATCCGCTGGTGTTGCAACTCTTCCCTCTAGATTCGTGTCCCCATTTCTTTGGCATCTTTGATTTGGCCATCTTCCTCTACAGAAAATGTGTCATGTCCTACCACAGATATCTACTCGTTCTGCATTGAATTGTGAAGCCTGTCAGCTTGGAAAACACCATCGATCTTCGTTTCAGGGTCGTCCGAGTCGTTATAGTAGTCGGTCTTTTGAATTGTTTCACTTTGATATTTGGGGTCCGAGTCGTGTCCCTGATCTTCAGGGACATTGGTATATTATATGGTTTTTTTTTACGATTATTCGAGACTATCTTGGATGTTCTTGTTGAAACAGACATCTGAAGCTGGTTCTATTATTCGGAAATTTATTGCTGAAGTTAATAATATCTTTTTTACCAACGTCAAAATAATTCGTACAGATAACGCTTTGGAGTTTTCAACATTACATTTGTCTGATTTTCTAAGTTCCCAAGGCATTGTTCATCAAACTTCTTGTAGCTACACTTCGCAACAGAATGGTGTGGCAGAACGCAAACATCGCCACCTCCTTGATGTCACACGGACTTTGTTGATTCATAGTCGTGCCCCTCATTCTTTTTTAGGGGACACGGTTCTTACTGCTTGCTACTTAGTGAATCGTATGCCATCTACTGTCCTTGGAGAAAAGGTTCCCTTCTTGTTTGCATTTCCCAAGAAGGACCTATTCTCCCTCACACCTCGAGTATTTGGGTTTGTGGCGTTTGTGCATAATTGTACCCCTGGTCGTGATAAGCTCTCTCCAAGAGCTATCAAATGTGTGTTTGTTGGGTACTCTCGTACTCAGAAAGGGTATAGATGTTATGATCCGGTGGGTAGGAGATACTATGTAAGTGCAGATGTTACTTTTTTGAGTCTATCATGTACTTCTCTCCTACAGGTGACAGGTATCCAATAACAATGAGGGTGATATTGTTGTTCCTCCTCCTCCATCTCTCCCACTATCTGAACCTGACCAACCTTTACCTACACCACCATCTCCACCGCCACCTCCACCACCTGAGCCAAGATTCTTACCCATTGTTTACACTCGCAGGTCTTCGACTCGCTCTTCTGCTCATCAGCCGTCCACATCATCCAGCACACCTCAGGTATGTCATGATAACATTACACCTACTGATGGCACTGGAGTTTTACATCATACACAGGATGATTCTGCTGTAGAGGACAGTGGGGATGCAGATCTGGATATTTCTATTGCGTTGAGGAAGCCAAGAAGGCAATGTGCCACATACCCGATTGCAGCACATGTCTCTTTGGATCATCTCTCTGATGAGTACAGGAATTTTGTTGTTGGTCTTTCTGCGGCCACTATACTACGTACATATATGAAGGCTTTACAGGACAGCAGGTGGCGTCAAGCCATGAAGAAGAAATGGCGGCCTTAACATCATGAGGAACATGGACTATTGTTTCGCCTCCATGCGGTGCCTCGATTGTAAGCTGCAAGGGGATATTTTCCATTAAGCACAATGTAGATGGGAGTGTAGATCGCTACAAGGCAAGATTGGTGGCTCGTGGCTTTACCCAGACATATGGTATAGATTATCAGGACACATTTTCTCCAGTTGCGAGACACACGACACTTCGGATTTTACTTGCAGTTGCCATTTCCAGGGATTGGCCGTTATTTCAGCTTGATGTAAAGAATGCGTTCCTCTACGGAGATCTTCAGGAGGAAGTTTACATGCAGCAACCATCTGGGTTTACTGTTGAGGGGGAGTCACAGAAGGTATGCAGGCTACATAAGGCAATTTATGGCCTAAAACAGAGTCCCAGAGCTTGATACCAAAAGCTCTCAGAGTTGATTGAGCTACAAGGGTTTAAAAAATCAACTGCAAACCACTCACTTTTTGTTCAGAAGACACAGGGAGGTACGGTTGCCATCCTTGGTTATGTAGATGATATTATTGTGGCAGGAGATGATACTCAAGGCATTCAGATAGCCGAGAAGTTCCTAGGTAAAGAGTTTGTGACCAAGGATCTTGGCAATCTCCGCTACTTCCTGGGATTAGAGTTTGCCAGGAATTATCGTGATCTAGTTATGGCCCAGAGAAAGTTTGTCATGGACCTCCTTTCTGAGACATGCATGACTAGATGCAAGCCTGCTACGACGCCTATGGATCCAAGTATGAAATTGTATGATGAGGATACTGAAGAAGTTGATAGCAGGAGGTACAAAGAACTAATTGGGAAGCTTCTATATGTTACTATCACCAGGCCAAATATTATGTTTGCTGTAAGCAAGGTCAGCCAATTCATGGAGCGGCCCAGAAGGCACATATGGATGCTATCCATATGATTTTGAGATATCTGAAGAATTCACCTGGTTCGGAACTCTTATTCAGTAGGAATGCATCCTTGGAGGTAACAACTTGTGCAGACGCTGACTATGCAGGATGCCCCACAGACAGAAAGTCTACTTCAGGATTTGCAGTCTTTGTTGGACACTCCCTTGTCTTATGGAAAAGCAAGAAGCAGACTGTAGTTGCTAGATCAAGTGCAGAATATGAGTACAGAGCTATGGCCCAAGGGAGTGCTGAGATGATGTGGGTTAGATCGGTGTTGACTGATCTTACCATAGAAGTTCCTCTTCCTATGCAACTCTTATGTGATAATCAAGCTGCATTATTTATTGCAAATAATCCTGCATTCTATGAACGAATAAAACATATTGAGGTGGACTGCCATTACACTCGAGACTTGATACAGAAAGGACTCATATCTACTTCTCATGTGTCCATTGGAGATCAGACGGCAGATATCTTCACCAAGGCGCTATCTCGAAGTCCTTTACAGAAGTGTTGTTCCAAGCTGAGCATGATGGATATATATGCTCCAGCTTGAGGAGGAGTGTTAAGATAAATCTCGTGTTATGTCCTTTTTATGTAATTTCAGTTTCTCTGAGTACTTATCTTGTAATTAACCCAAGGGTTATTCTCCTATATAAGAGAGTCCTCGAGTACGTCTAAAGCATCGATTCAGTCTCTCCTAGCAATTCTTATGTAGAGGATCTACATCAAGAAGTTGGTCGGAAATCAGTATTTAAAGAAAGATTACCATCTCTTTTTCAGATTAGAGATCTTTATTGAATATTCAAGATATTCAATATGGCCACGGGACATAAGTCTAATCGTACAAAGGGACTTTCATATTAAGTGCATTCACAATCATTCATTTCAGATGAACATTGCATCAATGGGTCGCCACGGACTTCCAAGTCCAACAATACCACCAAAAATATCAAGGCTCCGTCCCCATTTTCTCATGTTCTTTTTTTTAAAATGACTTCTACTAATATGATTACATCGACACTAGCTAGGATGCAATGCCTCTTCTTTATCACATTAAGCCCTCTATTTTACATCTTGACTTTGTCTAAATGGTCCTTGGGATATAAATCTAATATAAGTCATCTAACTTGTGAAACATTCATTGTTTTATTTAATTAGGGAAAGGTTTCCTTGTGCAAGGTTCATTTTAGGGCGAACCTATTGTGTTCACCACACATAGTGACTACGTTGGGAGATTACCGCAGGTAGAACCCTTTAGGGTTGTCATTCGTGGATGTCTTTGAGCACTAAAGTCGAAGATTGCAAGTTGGTGGGTTGTTGGCCATGTGCATGTGGTGATAATTTCTCCGGCTTCTCCTCGAAGATGAGTATTTTCAGTGATTTCAAAACTTTTGCAAATTCGGGTTTGGGAATGGTGGACAATGATGTGACTGCAACAATAGTCTTTGACACCTTGGCTTGGGTTTTCTTCATTGCAGGGGTCTCTTCCCGTAATTTAGGTTACTTCTTATGTGATTTGTATGGGTCTTGGCGTACTCTCGATGAGATGATGTCGTTACTGTCGGGAGAAAACCTAGAAACAAGGAAGTGAGAAGTCATGCTAGTAGTTTGAGAAGACATTAACGACTTGAAGCATCAACATCTAATGCACAAACTCTGAGAACTTCAGATAACAGAAATAACTGCAAGAAAATATCAAACAAGAAGAAACATGGTTCCTTTTAGTACCACATGAAAAAATAACAATTGTTGAGATATTATTTATTTATTCTTTTATGTATTCTCTATTCTTTCTGTCTTCTTCATGTAATTTGTCCAACAGGTTTCTCCTATATATAAGAGAACCATAATGCCCCATGAATAAGCAAGTTATTGTTTTCTCCCAATATGGTATTAGAGCGACGGTCCTAGACCAGAGTTCTAATACCCCACTCGTACCCTAGCTGCCTCCCGATAGCCCCTCGTGGCAACCCGTGCCTCCGCGTACCACCCGGAGTCGTCGGGGTCGCCGCCTAGCATTTTTCGACACTACCACGTATTGCCCAACGTAGCCCAGGGCCTCCGCGCGTCAACAACGCTCCCGCCAGGGCCTTCAGCCCCTCCACACATGCCGCAACGCCTCTCCGTGTCGTCGTAGCGTGCCGCTGCGCATCACAGTGCATCCCCACGATTCTGTGCGCCTCCACATGCCTCCGCGCACCTCTGTGGTCCCTTCTAGTGCCTTAAATGATCAACATGGTTTTCTTCCTCTCGATCGCCAAACTGCACTTTGAAAAGGTCTGTTTTTTACTAGGAAATAAGATTTCAGACCTATAAATCACTTTTTCCGTCCCTGGTACGGATCTACGATTGTTGGGGGTCAAGGATTAACGAGGAATGGTGGTTTCAGATCTATAAATCACTTTTTCCAGCACTCTATATAATCGTGTAGACCTGCTCGGATCGGTCTACTTCCCCACTCGAGTTCCATTTTGGCATTCTTTCTTTATCATGTCAGAAAATAATGGTGACATCTTGTCTTTGCTCGGTGCCTTCAAGGGCCAGCTCACATCGTAAAGATGGATAGGACCAACTACGAGCTGTGGTTCGTGCAGTTTTTGACCTTTATACAATAACAACAACAAATCATTTTCCCACACATACAACTTCTTACGGGTGCTATCATACCTCCCATGGAGGAGGCTTACATATCTCCTCAACGATGGCTCCATCTCGCAATTTTTGACCTTTATGCAGTGCAAAAATAGGGAACACATTCTGACAAAGCTCGACATGACGGATAAGACTGGGGACTATCCTTCATGGAAGCAAGATGACGCATACACGCATGTTTGGCTCTCTGAGACCCTCACCACAGAGATCGCCAATGACATTGTAAACCAGCTCACTACCAAGGCAATGTGGGATATTCTAGCAGCCACATATGCCCAAGGAAAGAACGAGACCAAGATTATTCAGCTCCAGTTTGATACATACACAGTCAAGCAGAATGATTGTCCTCTACATACCGCTTCGAGGCATGTTTTGTTAGCAATATGAGCCCCGGGCGAACTATTTCTACAATAAATGTTATTGTAATGAATGAATTATCAATAAAAGTTATTGATTATTTTTCACTCCTTTTCTGAGATTAAATGAATGAATGCACTATAGGGTCCCTCTGTACAATAAGGGTTATGTACCATGGCCAACTTGATAATCATACAGCTGTTGATTCATTGGATGAATCATAGAGGCTGATGCTTGGATGAATATCTAAGGAGTTAGATAGAGGACTCATCAAGCATCATCAAATGATTATTAAATGATGATCTCCAGTCTGAGTAGGACATGACAATCCTATCTCATATGACTGATATCTGACTGACCTCTTGATGCAGGTCCTCTGCATGGGAATAGTGATTCAGAGGTGTCAGGTTAGTTGAGTTAATGGGTTGACTTGACGAGATCGAGATAACCAAAGACCTACGTTGATTACTGTCACAACATAGGCATGCATCCTCTGACCGGAGACAGATGTGTTGCTATATGTCTGAGTGTGTACATTTGGCAGACCAATAGGTTGATGACCTAACCAAGGTCTATACACCGGCGAGCTGGTGTGCATGTAAGGACATATGAGTAATACGATCTCTCAAAGGGATCATACAGGTTCACTTGTGAACCGGGAGACATGAGCTCACTCATGAGGTATTGGGACTGAACAAATTCCATGCATGGTCGTCGTGCTTTGGAAGCATGACATGAATTTGAATGTAAGATATATGCTTTGTGAAAGCATATGATCTATACCAAATCCCAATGACCAAGATTGAGAAACTTAAATGATCTAACCCTGAAGATGACAGTGCAAAAGTGATCTTTATCTTCAGAATGATCATAGGTCTTCCAGTATGCAGGATGTACATGTATTGGGAATACCTGAGGGTGATTTGATCATATACGATTGTATAACCATGACGCTTACATTCCGAGGGAGTGATGAAACAGGTTTGGATTTTAGTGACTCCTCTCATTAGAGAAGTGACCTAATCTTAGTCCATGAACTGGACATTGATCTGAATGAGATTCAGATGCAATGAAGATTAGGTTTACGGTCTTGATTTGATCAAGCATCAGTGGGAGGTCCATGGGATCTGGATTTGAGATATGATCTCAACATCCAAGTCACTATACGTGGAACAATACAATCGCCCTGTCCTTATCTCCAAGTATCTGCGGAGAGATTACATTATTCTAGAAGGGTTCAAGAATAATTCCATAAGATCTAAGCAATGAAGAGATGATGATTAAATGTGATTTAATCATATTGATATGTGAAGAAATTATCCAATTTAATTAAATGTGATTTAATTAATGTGGATAAGAATAATGTGGATAGAAATATACAATTATTCATAATATATTATAAATGCGATTTATAATGTATTAGAGAGAGCTAATTATAATTTATATGTGTTGATTAATTATTATCTGTAGTGAATACACATTGTATAATTAATTGACAATGTAAATTATATGTTGTTTTGGGTTGTGAATATGATTCACAATTTTTTAATGGCAAGATTGCAATATTCTCAAATATAATTATGAATTATTTTTGAAGAATAAAAGCCAACAAAAGTTGTTGGAAATAAATAAAGGAGATTTTCAAGGAGATATGCAATCTCATGGATTTCCATGAGATTGCAATCTCCATGGAATCTTCGGGCGGCACATCATTCCTATAAGGAATGTGTGGCCGTCCACTTTGGAAGGTACATGGAGATGAAATCTCCATGTATCTTCTCTCATTATTTATTGGTTTGATTTAGGACTAATTTATATTTGATTTTGTCAAATATATTTTAACCTAAATTTGTTCGTTTTACCAACAACAATCTTGACCATTGGATTGGCATAAATCAATCTCACCCATTGATTTTATATATCCCATGGATTGAGATCCATGGATCCCAAAACCTTATAAATAGAGAGGCATTCCATGCTCTCTCTTTACATGCATTATTGGAGCTCTCTCTTCCTCTTTCTTCATACACGACAGCCCTCTCTCCCTCTAATATTGGTGGTCGTCCACCATACCCTAGAGGAGGGAACCGTCGACGCCATCGCCACCGCGCCGTCGCTTCGATGTTCTTCGGTTCTCCGTCTTCTTGGTGTGCCACGCACACGAAGGAGACGTTCGATCTCGTGCGACGAGATCAGGAGCAACCGCGCTTGGATCAACTTCTTGGATTGCGAGGACAACGCGGTTCATCCCCGCGCTCGCAAGCAGTCTCGTCGACGATCGGACTTGAGACAGGAGGTCTCTTCTCTTAGAGACTCGATCAACCACGCTTCAAGAGGTATTGCATTATACTTGTTGTGGTTATAGATGAAACGATCTGAGAATGGTTCTCGGATCATGTGGTTTCATCGAATAAAAATTTTATAAATTCCGCTGCACTGAACAACTAGTACGACTAGTCGTTTTTCGTCGTATCCGATACGACGATTACGCTTCCGTGATGCGCTTGAGGATAATTCCATATCCTTCAAGTGGTATCAGAGCCTTAGGTCGACGGTTTCGAATATGATTTGAAAACCGAGGATGACTTGGGTTCGTTAAGGTCGCGAAAGTTTTCATCGCATTTGATTTCGCAGATCTGTTTAGTAAATAAAGTCGGCACTGTTTAAATTTTTTAAACACGAATTTAATACTAAATTTTGTTCTCCATTAAATAAGGAAACCATAGGATCTGAGTTTGCGTAAATCGGATTTCGTATGCTCTAGATATGGTTGTTTTAATGAACATGTATGCACTGTTGCGGGAACGGTAGATTTTAACATGATTAAAGAGTTAATTATTGTTATCATCTGCCTCGAAATGCGTGAAACATCACTTGGCTTCTGTCCTAAATCAAGTTAGCAATCTATGAAAATTGAGTTTGTCTAATTTGGATTTAAATTGATTGAGATATGTTAATTTTAGTGAGTAGGGGTCACTACTGAAATTACAGTCCTAATCTAGAACCAAGTGATTGTCAATTAGTGAAATTAATTGTTAATTTCATGAAATAATCTTGAAAATATTTGTGAAATATTGGAACTTGATTATTTACCTAATTGACTTGGCCTCAACCAATTAATTGATTAGATGTGATCTAAATAATAATTGGAAACCACAATCTTCAAACTTGATGCTTGAATAGGATTCGGGAATTTGTGTAGCAAATTTCCTTATAATAAAAAAGGTTTTGATTATTACTATATGGTACAATTTCAGTTGAAGAACCGATGATCATCTCAAGTACAAATTAATCAATTTGACATTATCCTTTCCCGAGGCGGATATGGTGTCTAGTCGGGGATCGCTGAGGTAGCGGGTTGCAACGTATGCGATCCGTCCCACTCCCGTCGGTACTGGCCATGACAGCGGGTAGGGCCGGGATAATGTCCGAGGGATTAAGTTGTATTTTTTCTAATTATTAAAATTCGAATTAACACGTATTTTGAGATATTACCATATACATATTCAAGTAAAATAATCAAGTTTGATTGATTGAATTGGATTGATAATTAATTTAATATGATTAAATTGATTATGTCCAATTAAAATACTCTAATATGATTAGAGTTAATAATTCCCTTGGAAGAATTAATTATGTAAATGTGATTCACGATAATTAATTAAAAATTTGAATATGAGGTGGAGGATCACATAAGTGACATCCATGGTCTCCCGTCAAGGCGAAGGGTTTCGTCGCCAGGGATTGTATGTGGAAGACGCCTGTCCGAAGTGACAACTCCCGTATGCAAGCGCATCTGGATCGGGCTCTTTGCTTCTCGAAAGAGTAAGGCCGTATGCGTAGTGACCCCAATATCGGATCCTCATATTATTGGGGCGATATTGGATTGCGCATAGCGAGTACTATTCCTGTTGACGGTTGGTTCAATTAACGATGGATCAACATCGCCTTAGGGATGGTAAGTGTTGGCTCTTCTTCCAATGCATCCACTCTTATGGCGTCGAAGAAAACCGACGTCTGTCACCACTGCAAGAAGCCGGGGCACTGGAGGCGTAACTGCCCAGAATACCTGAAGTCCTCAGACAAAGGTAAAGCCCCAGCATGTATGAAATCTACTTTCATCATTGAAACTAGCTTTCTACTCGGACGAGAATAAGTTGGGTTGTAGATTCTGGTGCTTCTGTTCATGTATGCAATTTGTTGCATTTGTTTCAGGAAACTAGGAATCTTGAGGAAGGGGAGATAGTCATCCAGATGGGATCTGATGCAAGTGTTGCAGCAGTAGCCGTCGGGACTTGTAGACTATCATTATCTAGTGATAGAGTCCTTATACTTAAAGAATGTCTTTATGTACCCGAAGTCAGAAGGAACTTGATATCTGTATCTAAGCTTGTTAGAAGCGGATATTCTTTCCTTTTCTGTAATAAATTAGTCATAAATCGTTATGATAAATATATTGCGGATGGTGTTTTGACTTCTGGTGGACTCTATGAGTTGTGCATTGATAAATGTATCATGAATGTGACCACCACTAATAAAAGCCCTAAAAGATCCAGAGAGGATAAAAACATCTCAAATGAGATTTGGCATCAAAGGCTTGGTTATTTATCTATTGATAGGATCAATAGATTGATAAAGGATGGACCTCTAGATTTTCTGCAGGTTCAACCTTTGCCCACTTGCAAACATTGCATTCAGGATAAAATAACTAGGACGCCTTTCCGTAACAAGGTTACAAGATGCGAAGGTATTATTGACCTAATACATATCGATGTATGTGGTCCCTTCAATACCGTGACTCGAAATGGACATCGATATTATTTGACGTTTATTGATGACCATTCGCGATACAGGTTCATTTTTCTATTACGTCATAAGTCTGAAACCTTTGAAAAGTTCAAAGAATTTAAGGCTTTGATTGAGAACCAAACCGATAGGAAGATTAAGCGGATTCGATCTGATCGAGGTGGCGAGTACCTCTCGGATGAATTCAAGGAATACCTTAAGGAGAATGGAATTGTTTCAAATCTCACTCCTCCTGGAACCCCCCAACTTAATAACGTTGCTGAAAGACGCAACAGAACCATCATGGACATGGTCCGTTCAATGATGAGCAAAGCATATTTACCTCTTAGTTTCTGGGGATATGCAGTACAGACTACAATATATATCCTGAATAAGATTCCTAGCAAATCTGTGCCTAAGACTCATCATGAGCTATGGTATGGAACCAAACCTAGTGTCAATCACTTGAGGGTTTGGGGTTGCTTGGTCCATGCGAAGAACGTGGACGCAAGTAAGCTAGAATCTCGCTCTCGTGAGTGTTACTTCATTGGGTATGTTAAAGATGGTATTGGATACCAGCTTTATGACCCTGAGACCCAAAAGTTTTTTGTTTCTAGAGATGTGAAGTTTCTGGAGAATGATTTCCTTAAAGGTCAAGACAATAATGAAGTAGAGGAAATCATTGAATTCCTTGAGGATTCTGAGCTTCCTAGACCAAAAACTGAGGAGATAAATAAAGATGAAACACCCATACCTCTTCGAAGGAGTTCGAGGATGGTTGCACCACCTGAAAGGTATGGATTCCATGTGTCAGGTGAAACTGACATTGATCCTACTTCATTTGATGAAGCACTCGCGGATCAAGACATGGATAGATGGATGCTAGCAATGAAGTCAGAAATTGACTCCATGCATAAGAATGGTGTATGGACCCTAGAGGATCCACCTAAAGGGGTAAAACCCATTGGGTGTAAATGGATCTTCAAGAGAAAGAGGGGACCTGATGGGAAAGTAGAGACTTTCAAGGCACGGCTCGTAGCCAAGGGCTATACACAGAGAGAAGGCATCGATTACGATGAGACATTCTCTCTTGTGGCTATGCTTAAATCCATCAGGACATTGCTAGCTATAGCTGCATATCTTGACTACGACATCTGGCAGATGGACGTCAAGACGGCTTTCCTCAATGGATACCTCGAGGAGGATATCTACATGGAGCAGCCCCAGGGCTTCATGACAGAGGATGGTAAAGTATGCAAGCTGAAGAAATCCATCTATGGGCTCAAGCAAGCTTCTCGTAGCTGAAACATCAGATTCGACGAAACCATAAAGAGTTATGATTTTGTACAGAATCCTGATGAACCTTGTGTATACAAGAAGACTAGTGGGAGCGCCATTGTGTTCATCGTGCTTTACGTAGATGACATCCTTATCATTGGGAATGATACATAGATGATGACCAGTGTGAAAATTTGGTTGTCCCATACCTTTGAGATGAAAGATCTTTGAGAAGCCTCTTACATCTTAGGCCTGAAGTTGTTCAGAAACCGAGAAAAGAGGATTTTTGGGATTGTCACAACATGGATACATTAAGAAGATTCTTGAACGATTCCGTATGGATAGTTCTAAGAAAGGATTCCTACCCTTAAGACATGGTATCCACCTGTCTAAAGGAATGGCTCCTCAAACTGTTGATGAAAAGAAAGCCATGGCTGGATGTCCTATGCATCAGCCGTAGGAAGCTTAATGTATGCCATGATGTGTACTAGGCCAGATATCTGCCATGCAGTGGGAGTGGTAAGTCGTTACCAATCCTGCTATGGAGAGCAACACTGGAATGTAGTAAAGAACATATTCAAATATCTAAGATGGACGCAAGATTACATCTTGGTCTATGGAGATGGTGATCAGGAGCAACCGCGCTTGCATCAACTTCTTGGATTGCGAGGACAACGCGGTTCATCCCCGCGCTTGCAAGCAGTCTTGCCGACGATCGGACTTGAGTCAGGAGGTTTCTTCTCTTAGAGACTCGATCAACCACGGTCCACGCTTCAAGAGGTATTGCATTATACTTGTTGTGGTTATAGATGAAACGATCTGAGAATGGTTTTCGGATCATGTGGTTTCATCGAATAAAAATTTTATAAATTCCGCTGCACCGAACAACTAGTACGACTAGTCGTTCTTCGTCGTATCCGATACGACGATCACGCTTCCGTGATGCGCTTGAGGATAACTCTATATCCTTCATGTTTAAGAAGCTTCAAAACATCATGCATGTTACCACCTCCATGGAGCAGCATATGGCATACATGAACTCCAAGATGGTTGGAGTTTTCTTACCAACATCGGATCGTATGATACATCACACACAGCTTCTTATAGGTGCTACCATACCTCCCATGGAGGAGGCTTACAGCTGCCTCAATAGGCTTCTTATCCCACCCACTATCACCATATAGATCTCCTCAACGATGGCTCCATCTCGCAGCAGGGATGTTCTACATAGTTTAGAGGGTGTGGTCCCTGTGGCAGAGGAGGTGGGCGTCAGCATGACCCCTGCATCTATTGTCGACATCCAGGTCACTCTGAGGACACATGCTATCAGAAACATGGATACTCTGTGTCTGCTCGCGTGGTTGAGCATATTGATCGTCCATACAGTTCGGCTTCTCAGGAAAATCCATGCCTTGATGATATTCTCTCCCGTCTGAGGGAGATAATGACTCATGTTGCCAGCATCACTACAGGTTCTACGAATGGTATAACTTCCGGTAGAGCCTCTTCGAGCTCCTTTAGGTCAACAGTTTGTGACCAAGGACCTTGGCAATCTACATTTCTTCTTTGGACCGGAATTCGCCAGGGATCGACGACATCTTTTGATGATCCAGAGGAAGTACATTACAGATCTTCCCTGAGACGGTCATGACTGATTGCAAGCCTGCCACTACTTCCATTGACCCGAGCATGAAGTGATGACACTGAGGAGGTAGACAAGAGGAGGCACATGGAGCTCATTAGGAAGCTCCCATATTTAACCATCACCAGGCTAGATATATCCTTTGTAGTAAGAAAAGTGAATCGATTCATGGAGCAACCTATACAAACACATATGGATGCAGTCCATATGATTCTGAGGTATATGAGGACCTCACCTGGCATTGGTCTTTATTGAACAGAGCCATATCCCTTGGCGTTACAGCTTGTGCAGATGCTAATTATGCGGGGTGTTCCAAGGACATGAAGTCTACCTCAAGCTTTACAGTGTTCATAGGGAGTTCCTTGGTGTCATGGAAGAGCAAGAAGCAGACAGTGATCACCGGATCTGGTTTAAAATCAAAGTACATAATCATGGCACATGCAAATACAGAGATGATGTTGCTCAGATCTGTTCTTACTGACCTAACAATTGAGGTGCATCTTCTCATGCACCTCCAATGCGACAACGTGGTTGCTCTCTTCATTGCCTACAACCCAGCCTTCCATGAGAGGACCAAGCATATCGAAGTAGATTTTCACTACACTCGAGACATGATTCAGAAGGACCTTATCTCCACTTCGCATGTTAGCTCTGGAGATCAGACACCAGACGTGCTCACCAAGGCCCTAGCCTATTTTGATAGATAGCCTCTATTTATTTCTTTTCTTTAATCCCATGTATAGTGGAATTAGGTAAACTTGAAGGTGAAGATCTTGATTCGTTGTCCTTTATTTGGTTATGTTATGTCGAGGTTGAAGGAGGTCCGGGATCTTTGAATGATGTGACAGGCATGATGATGCAGAAGTTCTGGGACTCTGGTCTTCCTTTTGAACCACCTGATGATGATTGTGACAACCACAGGTAAATCCTCTTAACATTTTGAGCTATAATGTTTGTTGATTTTTTTGTTGAAATGAATTTAACTTCTGTAATTTTCAGCGAAATCTCTGCATTATTGACAAGTGATGGTCCGGAATCAACCAGGGCTCCTTCAATGATTCGTGCAAATTCCTTTACCTTCAAGTTTGTGGATCAAAAGGGCCGCGTGCATAGATTCAGTTGCGGTATGGATACTGTGATCAAAATGGCCTTTTTTTTTGTAGATCTTACCGACAATAATCTTTGGCTGTCCTGAGATATAGGGTCAGACAGTTTAAGCGAGCTCGTTTCTGCAATCCATGAGAGAGCAGGACTGGCAATCGATCCAGACAAAATGCAGTTACTTGTTAGTTCTAAGATCAAAACATGAGAATTTTCTTTCCTGATACCTCTATCACTGCTGGATCTATGATGTGATTATGTTGCAGTATCAAGATGATGAAGGAGATAAAGTTTTGTTGATGACGGACAGCGATCTGGTTGGAGCTGTAACCCATGCAAGAGCTTCTGGTTTGAAGGTACATATGTTTGCCAATTCACTTCTTTTATTATTAATCTATTTTAATGATCCAAGTTTAAACCCGAGTTTAATCGATGAAACTAAATAAGAACAACTTAATTGTCTTAGACCCAATGGGATCCTATTAAGGATGCAAAAGGACGGATACTCTAATATAGGTCTTACCTTGTTCATATTCATTTTTTCAACATCGGATACAGATACAAATTTCAGATGATCTAAAAAATGTGATACGATATCCTTGAAAATTATGGGCGTGAGTATTTGTTAACTGGATATGGGTCAAGGCCTTAAATGTCGGTTTCGGGCACCATTTCGGTGACCGATCGAAATGGAATTCGGTCGAAATTCGACAGAAAATTCGATCATTTTTTGTACTAGGACCTCCATATTTCGGTCATTTCGGCCATTTCGGCCATTTCGGTCGAATTTCGATTTCGACAAGATATCGAAATTTAACCGAATTTCAATTGAATTTTGCCGAAATTCGATGCCATGAGTAATCATTGGATGTATACGATAAATTCTATCGTATAATGGTTATGTCACGTTCTTTTGATAGTTTGAATAATTTATATGAAAATTAATAAAATTAACACAGCCAATGGATAGGCAATGGGCAGTAGGGAGATGAATGAAGACAGAAGTTGCTGTTGGGTTATAGATGATATTCTAAGAATACTTTTTTGTTTAATTTTAGTTGTATTATAGTTATATGAACAATAAAATCTTATAAACGTGTAATATAAATAGAGGTTGGAAAGCTTGCACCAAGGCGTATGTAACTTTACATGCACATGTGTCACAAACACCCGTTTTTTTTAAATTTTTTTGAAATGAAATCATGTGGGATTTAGATCACCATATATCACAATGGTGTCATTGAAATTCAACTTAATTCGAGACTTTTAACTAACCCATCCATCAAGATTGTGAAATTTTAACCTCGGAATTGCCGAAATTGAGTTCTTCTATATGGAAATGTTAGGAATGTCTATTTTACACGAAATTAGAAACGCATGTTCCACTAATAATTCTTAGTAAAACCCCTGCGGTTTCATTTTTTAAAAAAGATGTGCGTTGTGACGCTGGTGCATGTAAAGTTATGTATACCTTTGTGCAAGCTCCCCACTCTCATATAAATATATATACTTCATTAATATTGTGCGTGTTAATGTGCATAGACTTATATTCAGCAGGGTGTACTTTTAATATCCATTGATGTCAGGTTCTAAGGTTGTACCTAGACGGCCTAAGGGAAAATCAGATACAAAGATCAGCAGGGAGTCACTTGTCATACAGTACGAGGGGATGGTCGTCCCTCCAAGCCGGAACTCTAGCAGGTGCGTTATTTTTGACGGGCGTCGGTTTGACGGTTTGCGTGAAGAGGTCTACATAGCTCCCATGCACATACATGAGCTGCGATATGGCAACCTGAGACAAGTGAATTCCGTGTAACCTCATAGCTTCCTTTTTATTTGTTTTCACAGAAATATAGCTTCTTTCACAGTGTACATGAGTCTTCCATTCTATTGTAAAAAACTGAAAGATCATTGGGAAAAAACAGTTTACGACATCGAAATTTGTACACGCAAATCTGATGTTTGATTACTGATGAGTAGCCCGGTTAGACATTATGCTGCGGCCCCCAGGAAGCGACTTCCGGTGGGTCGAGAATCTCTGGGGAACCTTGTATATGTCTTCTATGTTTGTGTATTGAACCGTGTTCTGGAACCACAAACTGTATTTAGTTCAGTAATCTGTTTTCACTGGACAGCTTCACGGAGCGCACGACGACGAGCACATCGCCCAGATTCCATCCCAGGGCAGCACTTTCAGCATCAGGTTGGAAGGAGTTGCTCGGGACCATCATGGCGGTTAATTGATTTATACATATGTAGTTTATTGTACATCGGATTATTGTTGCTTCGATTTTTGGGAAGATTTTTTTCTGGTTGATGAAAAGGTAATTCATCGATCGATTACAAAGGATAGAGAAGGGATGACCTACTCGACGATCTCTAAAAACCACGTTTGACACGGAATCGCGCGAAGTTAAGTGTGATATCAACAATCTGTCATGATAGATTGGAAATTCTGTCAGCTGAACTAAGGGTGGGGAATAAGCTGTCCTACTCTTGTTTGGCTCGAAGGACAAGAATAAGGAGAATAATGCGGAATAAGGGCACGTAAGTATTATTCTTTGTTCAATTGGCATATAAGAGATAAGGAATAATGTTTGTAAGTTAGTAGACAAGGAGGGATAAGGAAATAAGGGAAGAGGAATAATAGAGTGGATAATGAGAAATAAGAGAACAAGGGAGAGAATAATTGAGTAAGGGAATAAGGGTTTATTCCAATCCCTATTACCTACCAAATATATCCTAAAAAAGAGTTTCCATCAAGTAACTATTGACATTGAATCAAGATCTAAAAAATCAGACCGGATCGATCGGTTGGACCAGTTGGATCGGGAAATGATCCCGACCCAGTCAGTTCGGTCGATTTTATTAATTAATTTTTTAAAAAAAGAAATAAAAATAGGGTTCGATCGGTGGTAAGACCAGGTTGACCCGGGTGGTTGGATCTGGTTGACCTGGATTGACCTAGTTTTGATGGTTTAATATATCTTCAAAAAATAAATGTTTAAATAATAAAATAATATGTTTTTTATCACTTGAGCCCTTCTTAACTTCCATTAACCCAGTTTTGATGGTTTGGTATATTTTCAAAAAATAAATATTTAAATAAAGAAATAATAGGTTTTTTATCACTTGAGCCCTTCTTAACTTTTGCAAGTTTAGTTATATCCCTATGTTTTTTGGAATATAGCTCGTGCCACTACTTTCTTAGAGTAATTTTCTAGAAGCAATTATAAATAAATTATTACAATATTATATTCATATATAATGCTAGAAAACGTGACTACCTCTTGTAGAGTTTTACTCGAAATAGACAATCTTGTTATTCTATTGAAAGATTTGATATTTTAAAAGATCATTTCATTGATATATAAATACATCTTTACATATATGTATCTGGTTTATTGGTTTAAAAATGAGTTTGACCGATCGGACCAGTAAATTAAGACCAGTCTGATTTGTTTCGAATCTATAAGAATGATGATGACATGTTAACATCATCATCGGTCCAACCTTATTAGACCAAATCGAAAATTGATCAGTTCCATGTCTGATCCGATTTTTAGAACATTGCATTAGATGATAGTCTTGAACACCATGTCAGAAAAAAGTCAATAATTACTTGTCAAATCTCACATCTCGAGGGATTTGGGGGAACATTGGGTTCTAGCTTCCATCTCCAATCTTGGAAGTGGATCAACATTTCTCAACCACTAATCATGGTTTGCTTGCAATAATCTAAATATATTCGGATTCGAATAGAGAGGGAACGCGTATATAAATTAAAACACGAGAAACATCAGTATATTTGCATAAAAAAACCAAAAATGAAGAGGAAAAGAGGCAATATTCGGTTCTAAATGATGTTTTATGTCAACAATATAAATGTTTATATATTTATAGTCATCTGAGGTGGCAATGGTTCTATGGTGTAGTGGTTAGCACTCTGGACTTTGAATCCAGCGACCTGGGTTCGAAGCCCGGTAGGACCTTTATGCTATTTTATGAACATTTTTTATTTAGCTTTTATTTTCTTTTTTGCTATTATCGATTATGGTGTCCCCTTTTCTTGTGAAAATATTAGCTCATTGTATCAGATTATTTTTCAAAAAAAAAAACCGTTTCACACACCAAATGCATCTTGCTCTTCCATGTACATAGCAAAGACATGTTATTCTATTTACTAATCTAAGAATGCGCTCTAGCAAACATGCATGAACATGTCGTCAAGCATGAATGATCCCATCATCAAATATGGCATACGTTTGAATCAATCACAAGCAACACCAACTATGCTCCATCGCGACCATGAGAACGGTCTAGGCATCTCTGAGCATGGCCTTGACACTCCAAGATTTCCAACCATGTTCAACAATCACCACAACAAATTACTTCAGTAGCCATGGTAAAAAAATTTTGAGCTTTGTTGTCTTAGTAATGCTATTTTATGAACATTTTTTATTTAGCTTTTATTTTTTTGTTTTGCTATTATCGATTATGGTGTCCCCTTTTCTTGTGAAAATATTAGCTCATTGTATTAGATTATTTTTCAAAAAAAACCGTTTCACACACCAAATGCATCTTGCTCTTCCATGTACATAGCAAAGACATGTTATTCTATTTACTAATCTAAGAATGCGCTCTAGCAAACATGCATGAACATGTCGTCAAGCATGAATGATCCCATCATCAAATATGGCATACGTTTGAATCAATCACAAGCAACACCAACTATGCTCCATCGCGACCATGAGAACGGTCTAGGCATCTCTGAGCATGGCCTTGACACTCCAAGATTTCCAACCATGTTCAACAATCACCACAACAAATTACTTCAGTAGCCATGGTAAAAAAATTTTGAGCTTTGTTGTCTTAGTAATGCTATTTTATGAACATTTTTTATTTAGCTTTTATTTTTTTGTTTTGCTATTATCGATTATGGTGTCCCCTTTTCTTGTGAAAATATTAGCTCATTGTATCAGATTATTTTTCAAAAAAAAAAAACCGTTTCACACACCAAATGCATCTTGCTCTTCCATGTACATAGCAAAGACATGTTATTCTATTTACTAATCTAAGAATGCGCTCTAGCAAACATGCATGAACATGTCGTCAAGCATGAATGATCCCATCATCAAATATGGCATACGTTTGAATCAATCACAAGCAACACCAACTATGCTCCATCGCGACCATGAGAACGGTCTAGGCATCTCTGAGCATGGCCTTGACACTCCAAGATTTCCAACCATGTTCAACAATCACCACAACAAATTACTTCAGTAGCCATGGTAAAAAAATTTTGAGCTTTGTTGTCTTAGTAATGCTATTTTATGAACATTTTTTATTTAGCTTTTATTTTTTTGTTTTGCTATTATCGATTATGGTGTCCCCTTTTCTTGTGAAAATATTAGCTCATTGTATCAGATTATTTTTCAAAAAAAACTGTTTCACACACCAAATGCATCTTGCTCTTCCATGTACATAGCAAAGACATGTTATTCTATTTACTAATCTAAGAATGCGCTCTAGCAAACATGCATGAACATGTCGTCAAGCATGAATGATCCCATCATCAAATATGGCATACGTTTGAATCAATCACAAGCAACACCAACTATGCTCCATCGCGACCATGAGAACGGTCTAGGCATCTCTGAGCATGGCCTTGACACTCCAAGATTTCCAACCATGTTCAACAATCACCACAACAAATTACTTCAGTAGCCATGGTAAAAAAATTTTGAGCTTTGTTGTCTTAGTAATGCTATTTTATGAACATTTTTTATTTAGCTTTTATTTTTTTGTTTTGCTATTATCGATTATGGTGTCCCCTTTTCTTGTGAAAATATTAGCTCATTGTATCAGATTATTTTTCAAAAAAAAAACCGTTTCACACACCAAATGCATCTTTCTCTTCCATGTACATAGCAAAGACATGTTATTCTATTTACTAATCTAAGAATGTGCTCTAGCAAACATGCATGAACATGTCGTCAAGCATGAATGATCCCATCATCAAATATGGCATACGTTTGAATAAATCACAAGCAACACCAACTATGCTCCATCGCGACCATGAGAACGGTCTAGGCATCTCTGAGCATGGCCTTGACACTCCAAGATTTCCAACCATGTTCAACAATCACCACAACAAATTACTTCAGTAGCCATGGTAAAAAAATTTTGAGCTTTGTTGTCTTAGTAATGCTATTTTATGAACATTTTTTATTTAGCTTTTATTTTTTTGTTTTGCTATTATCGATTATGGTGTCCCCTTTTCTTGTGAAAATATTAGCTCATTGTATCAGATTATTTTTCAAAAAAAAAACCGTTTCACACACCAAATGCATCTTGCTCTTCCATGTACATAGCAAAGACATGTTATTCTATTTACTAATCTAAGAATGCGCTCTAGCAAACATGCATGAACATGTCGTCAAGCATGAATGATCCCATCATCAAATATGGCATACGTTTGAATCAATCACAAGCAACACCAACTATGCTCCATCGCGACCATGAGAACGGTCTAGGCATCTCTGAGCATGGCCTTGACACTCCAAGATTTCCAACCATGTTCAACAATCACCACAACAAATTACTTCAGTAGCCATGGTAAAAAAAATTTGAGCTTTGTTGTCTTAATAATGCTATTTTATGAACATTTTTTATTTAGCTTTTATTTTTTTGTTTTGCTATTATCGATTATGGTGTCCCCTTTTCTTGTGAAAATATTAGCTCATTGTATCAGATTATTTTTCAAAAAAAACCGTTTCACACACCAAATGCATCTTGCTCTTCCATGTACATAGCAAAGACATGTTATTCTATTTACTAATCTAAGAATGCGCTCTAGCAAACATGCATGAACATGTCGTCAAGCATGAATGATCCCATCATCAAATATGGCATACGTTTGAATCAATCACAAGCAACACCAACTATGCTCCATCGCGACCATGAGAACGGTCTAGGCATCTCTGAGCATGGCCTTGACACTCCAAGATTTCCAACCATGTTCAACAATCACCACAACAAATTACTTCAGTAGCCATGGTAAAAAAATTTTGAGCTTTGTTGTCTTAGTAATGCTATTTTATGAACATTTTTTATTTAGCTTTTATTTTTTTGTTTTGCTATTATCGATTATGGTGTCCCCTTTTCTTGTGAAAATATTAGCTCATTGTATCAGATTATTTTTCAAAAAAAAAACCGTTTCACACACCAAATGCATCTTGCTCTTCCATGTACATAGCAAAGACATGTTATTCTATTTACTAATCTAAGAATGCGCTCTAGCAAACATGCATGAACATGTCGTCAAGCATGAATGATCCCATCATCAAATATGGCATACGTTTGAATCAATCACAAGCAACACCAACTATGCTCCATCGCGACCATGAGAACGGTCTAGGCATCTCTGAGCATGGCCTTGACACTCCAAGATTTCCAACCATGTTCAACAATCACCACAACAAATTACTTCAGTAGCCATGGTAAAAAAATTTTGAGCTTTGTTGTCTTAGTAATGCTATTTTATGAACATTTTTTATTTAGCTTTTATTTTTTTGTTTTGCTATTATCGATTATGGTGTCCCCTTTTCTTGTGAAAATATTAGCTCATTGTATCAGATTATTTTTCAAAAAAAACCGTTTCACACACCAAATGCATCTTGCTCTTCCATGTACATAGCAAAGACATGTTATTCTATTTACTAATCTAAGAATGCGCTCTAGCAAACATGCATGAACATGTCGTCAAGCATGAATGATCCCATCATCAAATATGGCATACGTTTGAATCAATCACAAGCAACACCAACTATGCTCCATCGCGACCATGAGAACGGTCTAGGCATCTCTGAGCATGGCCTTGACACTCCAAGATTTCCAACCATGTTCAACAATCACCACAACAAATTACTTCAGTAGCCATGGTAAAAAAATTTTGAGCTTTGTTGTCTTAGTAATGCTATTTTATGAACATTTTTTATTTAGCTTTTATTTTTTTGTTTTGCTATTATCGATTATGGTGTCCCCTTTTCTTGTGAAAATATTAGCTCATTGTATCAGATTATTTTTCAAAAAAAAAACCGTTTCACACACCAAATGCATCTTGCTCTTCCATGTACATAGCAAAGACATGTTATTCTATTTACTAATCTAAGAATGTGCTCTAGCAAACATGCATGAACATGTCGTCAAGCATGAATGATCCCATCATCAAATATGGCATACGTTTGAATAAATCACAAGCAACACCAACTATGCTCCATCGCGACCATGAGAACGGTCTAGGCATCTCTGAGCATGGCCTTGACACTCCAAGATTTCCAACCATGTTCAACAATCACCACAACAAATTACTTCAGTAGCCATGGTAAAAAAATTTTGAGCTTTGTTGTCTTAGTAATGCTATTTTATGAACATTTTTTATTTAGCTTTTATTTTTTTGTTTTGCTATTATCGATTATGGTGTCCCCTTTTCTTGTGAAAATATTAGCTCATTGTATCAGATTATTTTTCAAAAAAAAAACCGTTTCACACACCAAATGCATCTTGCTCTTCCATGTACATAGCAAAGACATGTTATTCTATTTACTAATCTAAGAATGCGCTCTAGCAAACATGCATGAACATGTCGTCAAGCATGAATGATCCCATCATCAAATATGGCATGTGTTTGAATCAATCACAAGCAACACCAACTATGCTCCATCGCGACCATGAGAACGGTCTAGGCATCTCTGAGCATGGCCTTGACACTCCAAGATTTCCAACCATGTTCAACAATCACCACAACAAATTACTTCAGTAGCCATGGTAAAAAAATTTTGAGCTTTGTTGTCTTAGTAATGCTATTTTATGAACATTTTTTATTTAGCTTTTATTTTTTTGTTTTGCTATTATCGATTATGGTGTCCCCTTTTCTTGTGAAAATATTAGCTCATTGTATCAGATTATTTTTCAAAAAAAAAACCGTTTCACACACCAAATGCATCTTGCTCTTCCATGTACATAGCAAAGACATGTTATTCTATTTACTAATCTAAGAATGCGCTCTAGCAAACATGCATGAACATGTCGTCAAGCATGAATGATCCCATCATCAAATATGGCATACGTTTGAATCAATCACAAGCAACACCAACTATGCTCCATCGCGACCATGAGAACGGTCTAGGCATCTCTGAGCATGGCCTTGACACTCCAAGATTTCCAACCATGTTCAACAATCACCACAACAAATTACTTCAGTAGCCATGGTAAAAAAATTTTGAGCTTTGTTGTCTTAGTAATGCTATTTTATGAACATTTTTTATTTAGCTTTTATTTTTTTGTTTTGCTATTATCGATTATGGTGTCCCCTTTTCTTGTGAAAATATTAGCTCATTGTATCAGATTATTTTTCAAAAAAAAAACCGTTTCACACACCAAATGCATCTTGCTCTTCCATGTACATAGCAAAGACATGTTATTCTATTTACTAATCTAAGAATGCGCTCTAGCAAACATGCATGAACATGTCGTCAAGCATGAATGATCCCATCATCAAATATGGCATACGTTTGAATCAATCACAAGCAACACCAACTATGCTCCATCGCGACCATGAGAACGGTCTAGGCATCTCTGAGCATGGCCTTGACACTCCAAGATTTCCAACCATGTTCAACAATCACCACAACAAATTACTTCAGTAGCCATGGTAAAAAAAATTGAGCTTTGTTGTCTTAGTAATGAAATTTTGGCCACGATAAGGCCAAAGATGGTTTACCTTTGGATATGTTAGATATGTTATTTGGCAATCGCAAGTAACTTAGTTGCAGCGATCACATTGTTGGTGTATTTCTTTAACTACTCTGCTTTGAGCAATGAATTTTCTGCGATGTATAGTTCTTTATATATCAGGTAAATGACATCAAAAACAATAGAAAAATGATGATAATTCCATGCATGGGAAATCAAGATTGTCAAATATGGATATCACCATTAGTATTTAGATCTTACATCCAACAAATATGAATAGAAATAGCGATGTCATATGCTACAGTTTGATAAAAAGGATTGTTGAAAAGTAAATGGATGTGGATATGGATATTGATTTTTATTCTTGCGTATTATTCTATAGTAAATGCATGCATGCATGCATCTAGATTCCTAAGATGTTTTTCTTTTTTAGAAAGCACATCGCATATTGATAAAAAAGTTCTTCCTCAGAAGTCCGCCTAGTGTTGCTATCCATTCTGCTTCCCTTGTCAAAACTCATGCCTTGCTATTTGACTTAGATTTATCACAATGTACAAGTGCTCTTTAATATAGGGTTTGCTTTTAATGTCAAATATTTTGGGTACTAAACAAGTTTGAAATGTTTAATAAATATCTCGTATACAAATTATGTTCTTCATTTTTTAAGTAATTGTCTCAACATAAGTTGTTTACAATGTGCTTAGATGACACAATCGATCCATTGTATAGAACATTTGAACTATTTTCTTGATGAAACATTAAGTCAATCCCATGCCTCATAGAAAGGCTCAGTTGGTTTCTATGAGAAGATGAAACATCATGTCTAAGATCGTTTTCCTAAGAATTGGACAAAACTTCTTAAGAAAAGTTTCATATAGGGTTACCTATGTTTACAAAAGTTCTTAAGAAAAGTTTCCCATATGATGCATACATAATCAAACTACAATTCCAAATGTTTAGATAAATGTAAATTAGATGGTTGTATAAGCCTAGGGATGAGGACCATAGCACTTAAATTAAAAAATGGTCATTACCCACTAAACATCAACTTGAATCTTCATGGAAATTAATATTGCATATATGTGTGATATTGATATGAAAACAAGATTTACCAATTGAATAGCAAGGACAATCCATGGTGTGACGATTTAATATGAAAATAAGATTTACTAATTGATTCACAGAAGCTAGACACTGAAAAGGTGAAAAACTTGTTTCTACACCATGACATTCTACAAGCTTCTAAAATGCTAACACATGAGATTGATCAAACAAAATCCATCGTTCGTGAGTCGCCAAAAACTTTAGTCACGTGACCATCTATCGTGTCCTTCCCCTAACGAGTTTCCTGACCCTCCACAACTGTTATTGTCCCCACCTCCCCTAATCTAGCCTTCGCTCAAAGCCTCGTCATGACCTCCATCCCCCAAAAGACCCTCTACTAAACCCTTCTCTCCCATCATGCTTGAAATCTCCCTCCCTTTAGACTAGATAAAGAGCCATCACCTACCCCAAAAGTGCATTATTAACCAAATAGAAAAGAAATAAAAAAGAATAGGAAAAAACAAAAAAAAAGAATAGGAAAAAAACAAAAAAAGAATGTTGTGGTTTGGTCGACAAATTAACAAGGGGGAGGTAGGGAAAAATAAAGAAAACACAAAAATGACTTATTTTGTACAAAAAAATGACACTCAAATCACTATTTATACATGACTAAATCCAACATTTTCCCTGAGTTCTTTCACCATTAATTAGATAATAACTATACATATTTATAGAAATTCTAATAAATATAATAAGGACCAAATCAGTGAAGAAAAATCAAACCCAAATTCTCTAAAGAAGCAACTTCCATAATCCATATATGTTTACAGGGAACTCTAAGTTAACCAATCTCCATGCTAAACTTTAATGTAAAAATAATAGTATTATTAAAACTACTTTAAAATTTTGTGATGAAAGGTGTTAGTTTGTTCAGGCATGGTAATTCAACATATACGCTAAACCAAAATCTTTTCAATAAAATTCAAATAAGTTTCTTCTAACTTGACTCATTTTGTAACCTGTAAATAAAATCAAAAGCAAAATACAAAAATATATGTTAAAATTCACAACGTTCAAATATCCATAGAACTCAAATCCTAGTTAGCACAAACCTTGAATTTGGATGGGTTGAAATCTAATTCTTACAAACTCCAAGTCTATTATACTCATAATTAGAGTTCAAAAAATAGAATTATCTCTCTAATGAAGGTGCTTTTACCTAAAATTAAGTTAACATGTAAAATGTGGGTTTTAAATATAAGTACAACTGAGTTTTGAACCTATTCAATTTGAACGGAGTTATTTATTGCTAAATCAACATAACAATAAAATTCACAAAAGTATAAATTCAATAAACATAGTAACTTATATATAATATAAAATAAATTTAACTTTATAAGTTTTAAATTTTACTATTCATAATAATCTAAAAAAGAATACGATTTTTTAAGATATTAAATGATTTTTTAAAGTATAAAAAAAATATTATATATTATACGTAATAAATAGATTGGTAGAAATATTTCAAGTGAACATTCAAACATAAAAAATAAAAATTATAATAATCTTAAAAAATAAATAAATTTTAGAAAAATAAATAAAAAATCTAGTATATTCAATTTAATATGTATTTTCTAATAAAAATGGTATTATATCTAGATGTTACATATAGCTAAATTTCAAAAAATATAATACAAAATTTACATGAGTTGAAATTATTTTCCTTAATTCCTCTATTAATAATTAGAAATTTCCAAAAAAAATAAAAATCTAAAAACCAATTGTAAAAATGTAAAATAGTTTAAAAGAATATTTTAAAAAAATATTAATAATTTAAAACTAGATAAACCAATTATAAAATTTAAAAAATTGAATACCACTTAATTCACTTATATTGTTTCAAAAAATCTAAAATCAATCAAAAACTTTCAAACAAAAAACATTAAACATGTCAAATGTAGATATATAAACATTTTAACCTAGTTTCCAATCCTAATATCTAGCCACCTTGAGATCGACATTTAGATTCATATATCAAGTATAAAAAGATTGCTTATAACACATAATTTTAAGTTATTGAACAAGATAAATCTTCAAAATTAGCCAAATTTGGATTTTACATGGTAATCAATTTGAGATCTCTTATTATCTTGTTAATGTAATAAAATTTTAAACTTCAAAGTTTTTCTTGTCAGTGGTTTGATAATGATAAAAAGTAAGAGAAAGAAAAAAAAGAATTTATATACGATTCTTTTAATAAGATAAAGTAATGATTTGAGCTCAAATATAGATTTTAACCTAAATTAATCTACCAACTTAAAAGTTTATATGAATATTATGATTATAATTCATCTTCAGTTGCATATACGTCTCTCAATAGATTACCATGTAACAATTACTTTCAAACCACTTTAGTCGATTAACTATTGTCTTTAGTTGACTAAGGCAAACCTTTAGATACAATCAGTTAACTACTAAAATCTTATCTTGATTTACTCACCTTTACACTTAATCGACAAAATTATGTTATATGAATAATAGAATGACTAATCAAATATTGATTTACTAAGAACTTAGATAATTTTCAAAGTAGGGTTTTTATCAGTTGTGCCCCTCTGAGATATTGCAATACCAGTTATGTCCCTCTCTTTTTTGGAAAATCTGGTGTGCCCCTACCTTCTTGCAAAATTCACAATTATGCCCTTTTATAATATCATTCACGTCCCTACTTTACCTTAATAGAAGGATAGAAATGTGAATTTTACAAAAAAGGTAGGGGCACAAATGATATTCCAAAAAAAGGAGGGGCATAACTGATATTGCAATATCTCATAGGGGCACAACTGATAAAAACCCTTCAAAATATTGTTAGCTTACCATGATGTTTTAGTTGACTAACTTCCTAATTCAGTTGTCGTGAGGGTAATCATGCACAATAGCTCTACGTGAAGATTTTTTCTCCAAAAAGTCATTTCTCAAAAAAAAAATCATTATGTAGTTAGTCATATGATTTTTTTGGTGTACTAATTAAACTTGTTATTGCACAATTCAATGTCTCGTGATATTTTCATAAAACATGTTCGTAGGAAAATGGAAATGGGGATGAAACATACCTCTAAACATCTTTACTTTAAAACCAATAATGAGATGGAAGGATAAAAAGGATGATACGGGATATCGAAGCCTCTCTTATATAGGCTTCTACCACCATTGGTGATAAATCAAATAAGGGATGGGATTTAAGTTGAATAAATATCGAACAGACCTTTGACCACTAAGATAAAATAGCAAATGGTTTCGGATTTGAGCGAAATTGGAGGATGTGAAACATTAGCAGAAGATATAATCCATAAGGCTATATTTTCAAAATCCAAAACGCAAAGAATTTTTTTGAGGATTACAACACTTCTGTTGTAATACCCATTACAGTCGAGGATCCACCCTATCCCATTGTCATTAAAGCAACCATGACATAGTTCCAAATGTCATCCAACTCAAATAAAGTGCAAAGGATGTGACAAGTTAAAAGGATATTAACCATATCATCAAACATGACAAATGTCATAGAGATTGACTTTTACCTAAGGAAGCCTCCGTCTTCTCCAAAACAAATGTCATAAAAGATAAGTTTTAACATCGATGGGTCTGTTTGGTAATTGGGTTGGGCTGGGTTGGAATAAACTCATGTAAATAATAGTTGTTTGGATGGTTAGGAATGTTGGAAAGAGTTGGAATGATAAATGTGATATGGCGTGACATTGATTCTGTGGTATATTAATTTTTTAATGTTTATAATACATTTTTATGTTATCTTTTTTATTTGATCGTGGTTAAAAATATTATAACAAAGAAATTGCACGATCCATATAGCTAATTCCAACACAATAATGGAGGGATATGCCACGTTACCACGGGGTAACCTGATAACCAAACGAGAGGTTCGAATCAACCAATATATTGATGGCATGTGACCAGTGATATGATGTTATAGAGCAAACAATACACACTTGTATGCAACTAGATAATATATGCATTCCATTCTTTGTAAAAGATTTTGATCCTCATTTCCACCACTGAAGGAAGAAGGGGAAATGAGGAATGGTAGCTAACCTTATGATTAGAATCAAAGTTGGGTACCTAAAACTTGATATTAGATTAATTAATCCAAGCACAAGTTTTGTGCCATCATTTGCCAATATAAATAAAAGAAGCTCTCCATTACAAGAGATGTGTACATGGAAGCCCAAATTGCATATCCACATCATACATCTCTCAAAATTCAACAGAATGAGTGGTTTATAATAAGAAATGTATGATTAAGTTATACTCGTTACTTGCTACTAGCTTAAGGATATGTTGCATGTATACATCTTAAACTTGGACACATAATACTATATAATATCAAACAAAATTGTATAGATAGAGTATGTCTACATACCAAACAAATCTTAAATTTCTAAAATAATTGGCATGTAATTATATAAGAATTCACAAAAACATCCTGTAAATAACTATATCATATGACACACAAATAACCATATTGTAGAGATGTGAGAATAATATGTTCAAAATTATTCATTAAAAGGTTACGAATAAAATGTCAAAATCTTGAGAACTAATAAGAAGCTCGTACTTCAGATGATCTTATGTGGTTATTTTTTCAATAGTCAACAAAAATTTAAAAAAATAGAATTTTTGATCCATAATACACTGGAATTGAAGCTTAAATGTGATCAATTTGTCATTTGTTTACAATCACATACAAATTTAAATTTGAATAAAGATGTTTAGAAAAACAATAATAGAAATATCATCTGAAAAGCCCTAGTACAAAAGTTTTTATATTGGGGAATGCAATTAGAGATTGCTATTGGGAGTTAAAAGAACGTCACAAAAAGTAATGAAATATGAGCTTTAAGAGAAACATGGGACTGTTACAATTTAAAGGGAGCATGAATAAGACGAGAAGCATAGGATTGCAATAGTGGAGATGGAGCACGAATAGTATGCATATTTGAAAGCGTAAGGGAAATGGATATATGAGGTGCAAGAATGTGTCGAATGAGGCATGATAGAGAAAGGGAGAGAAATAATGAATTTAGGGTTGTGATGGAAGTTACTTTTAAAAAGGAGGCTAAAGAGCATGTAAGGTTGTCGATTGAACAAAGGTGTGTCATACAAGTGTAGTTGAACAAAGAGGATTGGGAAGGACAAATAGGAGCATAAAAGGATGTGTTAGTATGGTACAACACATAGGTAGATGGGCTACAATAACGAATGAAAGATTAGTGAAGCTTAGTCGTGGATTTGCCTTGGAAGGACAAGGGATGATGGGATGGTGGAGCGATGTCATTATAGAGGCATGTTGTGAGCATAGAAGCAGACGACCGCAAGGATCTTGTGGTGAGCACAGAGTTAAAGGACTGTGAGGATCTAAGTTGACACGGATGAGACAAAGGGAGCATATCCTCTGTTGTTACAGTACCTGTTGTAATGCAGCGGAGCCGCTCGATGGTGACCCTCGGAGGGGGCCGGGATGGCCGGTGCGCATCTCGATGCTCATCAAACATCTCCCATGCATTACAGATAGTATTGTAACCATAGAGGATCCGCTCTGTGAGACGAAACATCCAAGCATGGAATTGATGGGAAGGAAGAGCCCAAGTATGGCATCAACGAGAAGAATGTGTAAGGGTTGTGGAGGTTTGAGGGACGATTATTGTGATGGGAAGGATTGTAGGTCGTGAAGGATTCGTATGTGCATGGAGGGCACAGGTCCCTTTAGTATCAAATGTGGATCTTCCCTCATGTATATCCTGCCCAAATTATATACCGGTCTATAGCAAAATCTGAAAAGTATTGCGTTATACTTGTACAAACTATGATTTCATCTTGAGTATTTTATTAGTGTTTGTGATATCCTACATGGATCAAAACATGGAGATCATTGAAAGATTGGTATCAAATTGTTTAAGGTAGTAAAGTTGAAAGAATGAATTTTAACTCTACGAACCTTAGAAACTTGTTAAATTACATATACGATCTTTTGCACAATGTAATTACCTCATCGACCTCATAAATTACTCCAAAAACTCTCACGAGCTTCAAACATATTAACGGTAGGGAAGTTAACAAAATTACAAAATCGATGGAAGGAATTATATTATTCAAAAGTCGAGAAGATAATTTACAAAATTTATAAAATTTGTGGATTAAAAAAATAAAAAAATTACATGTAATTAACTCTACGTTAAGACAGAACATGACCAGGTCGTCTCCTCTTCTCTTCTTATTCATTACCTCCCATTCCTCTTCTCATCCTAATTTCTTCTCCATTGTCAGATCTCACTATTTCTCTCTGAACGGAGATGTCGACCTTCAGCGGCGACGAGACCGCCCCCTTCTTCGGGTTCCTCGGCGCCGCTGCCGCCCTCGTCTTCTCCTGTAAGCATTCTTTACTCTATGGTTAGGTTAGGGTTAGGGTTTTCTCAGCATCTCATCTCGACATCGGAACCAGGCATGGGAGCGGCGTACGGTACGGCCAAGAGCGGCGTCGGGGTGGCGTCGATGGGCGTCATGCGGCCGGAGCTCGTCATGAAGTCCATCGTCCCCGTCGTCATGGCTGGTGTCCTCGGCATCTACGGCCTCATCATAGCTGTCATCATCAGCACCGGCATCAACCCCAAGGCCAAAAGCTACTACCTTTTCGACGGCTACGCTCACCTCTCATCGGGGCTTGCGTGCGGCCTCGCGGGCCTCTCCGCCGGTATGGCCATCGGGATCGTTGGGGATGCCGGCGTTAGGTATGTTTTCATTGGAAAAGTTTCGATCTTGCTGTAGATTTCCGGATATGTGGATCATGGTTAGGAGATTACCTGTATTTAGATCAACGTTTGCTTCTTTTCAAAGTTTGTGATTGTTGTCTTTACCTAAGTCGAATTGCACCAGCATGGGGGAAATTAACTACGGAATATACACGAATCAATCGATGTTGTCTTTGACTTTTAATAGAGCTTATACCCGTCTTATAGCCGTTAGGGAGGTATGCCTTTTTTTTTGTGCATTCGCGGACTTTATGTATACATGAATCCATTGTGGTTAGGTAATTGCTTCTGGAAGAATTGTGCAGGGTTATCACCTGTATGGACTAAGACCTAACAGAAGTTATAATCACCTTGTACTTAAGTAAAATTTTCTGTTGTTAGAGGTTCCTGAAGGTGATTTGAAATTCTATGCGTGGTATTAGTTGAGGACAATTTTTACAAATTCCTTGCTGCAGGGCCATATGTTGAATAAGTTACTTTAAGTTTAAGATAACTCTTCTGCATTACACTGTTTTTTTTCATTTCCTCTGTATTTCAGGCCCATTTGTTGAAAAAGCATATCTTGGCCTTGATTGTATTTGTGGAAAAAGATGAAGAGAGAACACGATGAGATGATTTATTCAAGAGGTCGTGGGATCCTTATATAGAACGGAACCCTATAGAGCTCATAATTGGAAAAATACATAAGTAGCCTCCAGAGGGGTTTACAATAAAATAGGCTAAACATAAACACATCACTAACACTCCCCCTCAAGTTGGAACATATCTATCGATCATGCCCAACTTAAAAATTATCCACGAGAGGTGCTTCGTCGGTAAGACCTTCGTAAATACATCTGCGAGATGAAGATCTGTCATGATGTGTGGAGTAGTAATCTTCCCTCGTATGGCATCACGAACAAAATGGCAATCAATCTCTATGTGCTTAGTCGGTTCATGAAACACAGGATTCATAGCAATGTATGTAGCGGATTTGTTGTTACAGTATCAGTATCAGGGTAGGAAATGTCGTGATATATTGGTGATATATCGCCAGCACATTGGGTATCGATTGGGAGGGGATATCGATATCATCTCTTCTTTTGATTTCTTGGATATCGGTGATACGATCTCGATAAATCATCAATATATCGGGTGTCGGTGATATATCGACAATAAAGGGAATCTGTCAGCTCAACTTTCCACACATATCACCCCATTTCGCTCCAAGACTGATGCCAACTCCTCCCAAGGTTCTCCAACACCATTTCCTTCCTTCTTTGAGGTAAACACTAGATGTTCTTCATTTTTTATGTTGAAGGAGTGAAATTTCTTAGGGGTTTTGTTCATATTCGTTAGGTATTGCATATTCTTGAGTTTGTTTGTAAGAGTTGAAGTATTTAATGAGATATAAGGGGAATTAATTTGAGATTTTTGAGTTTTGTGTGAAATTAAGTTAAGTTATGAAAGGAGAAACTCAGATGGCTTGTTCTAGACATAGAAAACTAGATTTTATGTTGTGTAAAAATTAGTACTTTAGTAATTTCTTGAATTAAATATTAAATCTATAATTTATTTTCGTGTTTTGTTTCTCATGTGTGATTTGTCATGAGATTGGTCGTCTCAACTCTAGATCTAGGATCATTGTTTCTTAGAAATAGAAACGTATAAATATAGATAGTAGGTTAAAAATGCAAGACTACGCATATTAAGCATGTTAAGAAATAAATATAATGAATCCAAAAATTAAAACAAAAAATAATTAGCAAATAATTGATTAGTCTCCTCATATGTCTCATGAATGTTTGTTGTCTAATGTCTTCACAGGTTTCAGACATCAAAATCATGGGTTCATACTATGGTTCAGATTCTGATGATCAGAGGGATAATGGAGAGATTGGTTAGAAGTTTTACATCTATCCAGATAGCAACAAATCAAAACTACAGTTCAACTTTTGTGGGAAGAAGTTGGGAGGAGGGGATTACAAGGTTGAATCATCGTCTTGTTGGCAACAATTAGAATGTTGCCAAGTGCACGCATCGTCCCAAAAATATGAGGGACTTGGTGAATGCTAACTTAGACGGAAAGGACAAAGATGTAGAGAGGTCCAGAAAGGATGAATAATTCAAGGAATTCATTTTAAGAAAGATCTTGATGTCCTCTTCGATTCAGATGATGATGACTTTGTCTACTCTGTTGATATTCATATCGCAGTTGTGAGGGGGGTATGCAGAAAGGCAACAAAGGAATATATGAGGAGTGAGTTCGAGATGAGAGAACTCGGTGGTGCACGATGCAGCTATTATGATGTCGGTGGCAATGGGAGTGGTTCTGGAGGTGCACCAGTACCACCACCCACCAAAAAACACAAGGGGAAGGGAGTTGGGCACTTGTTAACGAGTAGCGGGTCCATGCAATACAAGCCAAATAAGGATCCGAGGCAGATGATCGTGAAAGGCATGTCCACAAATGTTGGGGGGAGAGTTGGTAAGGCCATCAGCTAGATCTTTCTTGGGTAGAGCATTCCAGCAAATGTTGCTAGTGGACCATTTTTGCAGCATGCCATCGACGAGATCGTCATCGCGAGAACAAGTGATGCAAACGAGATTCGACGCGTCGACGATAAATAAAATAATTTGGGCGGTGGAATATCGGTGGAGAAAAGGAGAGGTTGAGAAGAAGAAAACTCGTCGGAAATGAGGGGTTGAAGAAGAAGAACCGTGAAGACCACGTGGGTAAGGAGAAGGAGAGGAGATAGAGAGGGAGATAAAATCTCAATTTTAATTATCACTTGACTCCCTAAAAATACTGGACTACCATCTCTTTATATAGGAGAGATGGTTTACAAAAATAGTAAACAAATTAAAATTGACAACCAACTTTATCTTAATTGGACTCTGACAACTTCCAATTGACCTCTAATTACTTTAATTAGACTCTAACTAATTAATTGACCAAAATTGCAATTAAACTCTACGAAATAAACGTTGAGATCACATGCGATCTCAATTATTTAATTAAACAATTTCGACAACCAAAAAACGTAAATAAAATTGACGATTAACTAATTAAATAAATGTGGCCCTATAATTCGGGGTCACGCTGCATCAACTCTCCTCCGCTTTTAAAAATTCGGCTCCTGACGAATTGCGGGATCTGCAAGCTTGGAGGATGATTCAGCCTATTCCGTCGTCTTCTGGAAGAATTGATGGGGCGCGAATGGCGGGTTCCATCCGCGGGCGGGGATGATGCGGCCGTCGTGGTTAAAGAACATGTGCGGTGCGAACGGCGGCGGCGTCTTGATTGTTGGCTCCTTCCCGTGATGTTCAAAAAATTGATGTGGCATGAAGAATAGGGTCCTTGGAGAAGCCATAATGAAGCAATGGCACAAGGAGAGGAGAAGAGGAGATGTGGCTAAGGAATGAAGCCATGGGGACCTTATATAGGGAAAACCCAAGGCCCTAATCCTATTGGGATAAGGGGGAACCCCAATTCTCTGATTTCCAGCCTCTTTTCTTAATTATTTCTGCCGCCAGGGGTGCGGGTGCAATTTTCGCACCCCTTCATTCTTCTCTTCTTGCATCTTGCTTTGGACCTTTCTGCAAATATGGATTTTGGGAATTTTGATTCTGCAATTTTTTCCAATCAAACTCCAGCCCCACACGTTGTGGGATTGATATCCCATGGATTTCGGGCCTTCCGTTAGGGTTGGCTCCCCATCCTTGCTCATATAGCGTGGCCAGAGGCGGCGGCTGCTGTCGGGGCTTCGGCGGCGCAGGAGAAGGGTTGGGGCGGCGGAGCGGTGCTGTCGGCGCGGGGTGGAAGATGGCGCTGGATGGCGGAGACCTGGAGTGCGCGTGGTGGAGGCGGCGCTGGGAACGGCGGCGCGGAGGGGAGGGAGGCCTGGGACGCGGGCGTTCGGCGAGAACGAGGGAGGGAGAGGATGCGGAATCGGGAGGGGAGGAGAGGAAGGCGGCGTTATTCCGAGGGGGAGGAGAGAAGGCCGAGGCACGGGGGGTAGAGGGCGGCGGCGGCTTGCGATGGGAGGGGGAGAGGTAACAGGCGGCGGGGTTGGGTTTACGGAAGGGAAGGGCGCGGGGAGAGAGAGGGTTTCGAGAGGGAGAAGGGGAGAAAGAGGGAAGGCGGCGGGGTCTGGGAGAGATGGTGGCTGGAGAGGGGAGAGGTGGGAGGCGATGACGTCGGCGAGGGTGGAGGCACAGGCTGATGGCGGCGAGGTCTGAGGGATTGAGGGGTGCGGAGGTGGGGGAAGGGACGGCGCCGGCGAGGCTGGGGACGGGAATGGGGTCGCCGGGACTGCGGGAGGGATCGTCGGTGGGGTGGCGAGGCTTTGGACGGCCTGAGGAGCCGCCGGAGGGGCTGGGACTGTGCTTGGGGCCGCCGTTGATGACGGATTCAGATCTGGACGTTCCTGGACAGCGGTCGATTCGTCTTCTTCGGCGATGTTTTCTTCGTTGGTTAGCGCGTCCAGCCATGCTTGAACCTTCAGGGATGCCGGAAGACGTTTTTTGAACTTCCGTTGACGCGAACGTGCATGCGGCCCATGAGATGTGCGGTTGAGATCAAGCTTGAGACGCCAATATGCCACGGGATCGTTGAATCGTAGGAACGACTCAATATCCATGCTCTGATACCAATTGATGCAAACGAGATTCGGCGCGTCGACGATAAATAAAATAATTTGGGCGGTGGAATATCGGTGGAGAAAAGGAGAGGTTGAGAAGAAGAAAACTCGTCGGAAACGAGGGGTTGAAGAAGAAGAACCGTGAAGACCACGTGGGGCAGGAGAAGGAGAGGAGATAGAGAGGGAGATAAAATCTCAATTTTAATTATCACTTGACTCCCTAAAAATACTAGACTACCATCTCTTTATATAGGAGAGATGGTTTACAAAAATAGTAAACAAATTAAAATTGACAGCCAACTTTATCCTAATTGGACTCTGACAACTTCCAATTGACCTCTAATTACTTTAATTAGACTCTAACTAATTAATTGACCAAAATTGCAATTAAACTCTACGAAATAAACGTTGAGATCACATGCGATCTCAATTATTTAATTAAACAATTTCGACAACCATAAAACGTAAATAAAATTGACGATTAACTAATTAAATAAATGTGGCCCTATAATTTGGGGTCACGCTGCATCAACAAGAGTGAAGGCTCCCACTTCCAAGAAGATAATGAACAAATATCTCGGGATGGAGAAGGGGGAGATGAATGAGTATATCACTGAGATGAGGAGGAGATGGCCAGAGTACATGGTGACTTTGATCTGCGATGGGTGGACGAGCTACACGAGGAAGTAAATCATCAATTTCCTCTTTAACTATGATAGGAAGATCATTTTTATTGAAGTCCGTTGATGCATCCGATCATGTGAAGGATCTCAAGTACCTGTTGAAGTTGATGAAAGACATCATCAAGGATGTTGAGAAGGGGAACATTGTCTAGATTGTCATGGACAATGGCAGCAACTTCAAGAAAGCATGTGAAACAATAATGAATTCTAGCAGCTTCGGTATTTTTTGAACACCGTGTGCTGCATATTGTATCGATTTGATATTGAATGACTTCAACAAGAGGAAGCTTGTCTCAAATGTGGTGGAGCCAGCACTGGCCATCACCACTTTCATTTACAATCATTCTAAAGTGTTAGCTTTGATGAGGCAGATGTGCGATGGTGAACTAGAGAAGCTTGGTATCACATGCTTTGCAACCAATTTTATAGTGTTGCAGAGCTTTAACCTACGTAAGATGGGTTTGATAATCATGTGTTGTCGAGGGGAATGATTCGAGATACTCGAAGCTTGAATAGGAGGGAGGAAAGTGGAGACATTGATCAATGATCTTCACTTCTGGGATGACATGACACGAGTCACGAAGATTATGGATCTGGTTATATCTGCACTGCAGATCATGGATAGCGACAAAAAGCCAATCATAGGAGTGATATGCAAGGCAATGCGTTGCATGAGAGAGAAGGTTCGAGAAGCAATTGGAAAGAAAGGATACAAGGCCTTGTTCAACATCATTGATGAATGTTGGACCAAGATGCTTTCGCATCCAATTCACAAGGAGGGTATGTATACGTAATAAATGAATCTATTCTTTAATTTTTGATAACATTGTTGATGGATTAAATTCTAAGAATTATGCATCCTTGTGCCTTGTGTCCAGCTTATTTCGATCAAGGTTACAGAAATCGGTAGTTAGTATTCAATTGGCAGGTCACTGACTAAGGATTAATCGACAGTCGGACAACTAATCAGATTTAGGCGGTCATTAGTCAGCTTTGATTTTCTTAAATTGTTTATTTTAAATATATATATAAGGTTTTAGAAGACTTATCTTGGGATTGTAGCGGTAGTGCAAACGAGATGTGGGAGGCAGTAGCATCTTGTATCCGAAAGATAGCTAAAGAGATGCTAGGCGAGTCAAAGGGAGGAGCTCCATGTCAAAAGGAGGCTTGGTGGTGGAGTGAAGGGGTGCAAGAGAAGCAAAAAATAAAAAGAGCTTGCTTTAAAGCTATGTCTAAGGATAGAACGAAGGAAACTGTCATAAACTACAAAATAGCGAATAAGGAAGCAAAGAAGGCCGTAAGCGAAGCTAAGTCAAAAGCTTAGGAAGTTTTGTATAAAAATCTCGACTCTAAGGAGGGACAAATGGATATATTCAGGTTGGCCAAAGCAAGAGAAAGAAAAACCAAAGACCTTTCTCAAGTGAGATGCATTAAGGACGAGGAAGGTCATGGGCTTGTTACTCAGAAGGATATAAAGACTAGATGAGAGCAGTACTTCCATAAATTTTTCATTGGGGAAAGAAATATAGATATCACTTTGGGTGATCTAGCTTGTAGTGAAAGTTACTTGAATCGTGCATGCTATAGACGGATACAAAGAAAGGAAGTAGAGGAGGCTTTGAAGGTTATGAGACCTGGAAAAGATGTAGGACGGATGACATCCCTGTAGATGTATTGAGAGTTTTAGGTGAGCGTGGTTTGATTTGGCTTACGAATCTATTCAATGTTATTTGGCGAAGCAAGAAAATGCCTGAAGATTGGAGAAGGAGTATCGTGGTGCCTCTTTATAAGAATAAAGGAGACATTCAAAATTGTTCAAATTATAGGGGTATCAAGCTGATGCGTCACACTATGAAAATTTGGGAACGTGTGATCGAAAGAAGGTTGAGGCAAATTTCCAATGTGAAAGAAAACCAATTCGGATTCATGCCAGGTCGCTCAACGACTGAAGCCATCCATTTGCTGGGGAGAACAATGGAGGTTTATAAAGCTAAAAGGAAGAACCTCCATATGATCTTTATTGATTTGGCGAAGGCTTATGATTCTGTCTCACGAGAGATATTATGGAGAGTGTTGGAGAAGAGGCAAATACTTGTCCTATACAGTAACCTCATAAAGAACATGTATGATAGGGCTTTATCTTGTGTAAGGACCCCGTCTGGGAAGACTGGATATTTTGACATCAACATTGGTTTACATCAAGGTTCTGCTTTGAGTCCATTTCTTTTTACTTTGATTATGGACGGGTTGACCAGTCACATTCAGGATGAGTTACCTTGGTTTATGTTATTTACTGATGATATTGTGTTAATTGACGAGACTAGAGACGGAGTAAATGAGAAACTTGAGGTCTGGAGACATGAGTTGGAGACTAAAGGATTTCGTATAAGTAGGGCTAAGACGGAATATATGGAGTGCACCTTTGATGGAAGCAATGGTGAAGGAATCGAGGTGAAGATTGGTGACGATAACATTCAGAAGAGAGATTCCTTTAGATATCTGGGATCTATTCTGCAACATGATTGGGAAATTGATGGAGATGTTACTAATAGAATAAATGGAGGTTGGCTAAAGTGGAGAGGAACCTCTGTTGTTCTCTGTGATAAGAAAATTCCTTTAAAGATTAAAGGAAAGTTTTACAAAGCAGCCATGAGACCTGCTATGCTTTATGGATCTGAATGTTGGCCTATGAACCATAGACATGTGCAGAGAATGAATGTAGCAGAAATGAAAATGTTAAGGTGGATGTGTGGACACACACGTAAAGATCGGATTCCGAATGATGCAATCAGAAAGAAAGTTAGCGTAGCTTCCATCGAGGATAAGATGCGAGAAAACCGCTTAAGATGGTTTGGACATTTGCAAAGAAGATCAGTTGATGCACTAGTTAGGAGATGCGAGTGTTGGGATGTTGAGCCGGCTAAGAGAGGGCGAGGACGGCCCAAGAAGTGTTGGAAAGAGACCATACGAAGGGATCTTAGTTTTGTGGATGTAAGCATGGGATTGGCCCAAGATAGATCTGAATAGAGGCGAAGAATCCATGTAGCCGACCCTATTTAATTGTGGGAAAAGGCTTTGTTGTTGTTGTTTATTTTAAATATATAAATTATTTTTTATACATATATTCTTATATATTTGCATAGATATATACATTTTCTATACTATCATGATGAAACAAAAGAAGTAATTGACTTTAAATGTAACATTAAGCATATTAGATAAGTTTGCTTTTGAAACAGCAAAAAAATAATAAAATAAAAAAGCTCTATGTAAAAGTTGGCTGACTAGGCGGCCCGATTAGTCGGGTTGACCGACTAGGCCTAGTCGAGTTGGCTATCTCCGACTCGACTAGTTGGACCGACTAGTGGCCTAGTAGGGCGACTTTTACAACAGAGATTTCAATAGACATTCCATTAAATCCATTTACACCTTGGGCAGAATCCTCGAGGAGGATGTCTGGGGTGCGGGGGGAGGTGGAAAGTTTTGGGAGATAGGGTAGGTGTGGGTTTTCACAAGTAGGATGGAGGAGTTGGGAAGCAATGGGTGGTGATGTTCCTATGAGTTATCAGTGAAGATCCTCTTGGGGAATGTGAGGGGAGTGGTGAAGGAAGATAGAGGAGATGCGCAGAGAATTTTATTGAGTGGATGGTCGACATAGTCCTCCTTTAGGAGCCTTATTTTGTATCATGCGATGGGGATGTGGAGGGAAATTGGCAGGGCTGGTGTGGACTACTTCATGCCCAAAGGGATGGTAGCGATCGGTGGATCAACTGTTTGAAGATTAATCAGTTCTCAGTGGTCCGTGGAAGCCTTCCCGGTTTCAGCAATTACCGATGTTATTAAAGGTGTGAGATGCTCAGCTGCAACTATAATCTGAATAAAGTGGTCTGAAAATAGAATTGGCCAGCACAACTAACCAAAGGAGGAGCCTTCAAAAACAGATTTATATGGATTAGGTTGTCCATTTTTTCAGATGATCACCCCTTGTTTCCTCAAAAAAAAAAGATAGAGATATGTTATTCCAGACAACATGCAATTAATCTTCAACCATAGTTGAGTCATAGTCAGTTAGAAAACATAACAACATTTCGAAAAATGCATGAAATTGAATATATAAAAATCTTTAGGGTGTGTTTGGTATACGGGTTAGGGTGGGTTAAACTGGTAGAGGGTAACCCATCTTTGTGTTTTGGTGTTTGGATAGAGGGTAGTGGGTTTGTTGTGGATTTGTTGTGATATGATTGTATTGAAGTTTGGAAAAGTGAGTAGTTATTGTGATGTGATTGTATTAAAGTTTGGAAAAGTGAGTAGAAGTGGAGTAGTTTATAATTTTTATATGATATGATGGTATAATATATTTTTTTTATGGAATTGATAAACGAGAATTGATTTATTTGATGTATTAAAAAAGAGAAAAGTGAGACCCACATAGGAGAGATAAGGAATGGGCTAAGGTGGCTATCGAGTGAGGTCGACCGACGATCAGCTCAGCGTTCATTACTATTCCACTACCTCGTCAACGCATTGTCTACTGAAAAACCAGAAACAGACAGGCAAGAGAGAGTTCGTTCGGGATCAATTCAATCACAAGGGCAAGATCCTTGGCGGCAGGAGAGGATGACTACGCTTGTGTGTCAACTTCACGGGGAAGGAAAGGTTTTGAGTAAACATCCAGCAAAGATGCCCTCTTCAATCCTTCAAACCTCCCATTTCCTATTTGTTTTAGAGTGATGTTAAGATTCTGTTATTTTGACGCAAGATTCATTGAGGAGATTCATTGGGAAAAGAAAGACAATAGAGAAGTATATTTGGTTTCACAGAAGTTTTAATTTTTTTAGCATTGCATGCACAAATTATGCAGTAATTTTCGAACAAAAAAACCATTAGTTTCCCCAAATTAGCTTACAAATAGATGGCTTATTCATGATAAAAATACGTTAAATGTATTTATTTTATACCAATTATATAAATATAATTAAACAAGACAAAATTTTGCATTGGTGTTATAGCAAATAAATCTACAATTATATATATATATATATATATTCATGTATATTTCAGATACAAATACTTACATTATCTATATTTGTTTTAAAATGAATACAGATGTCAAAATCAACATAAATCAATATGGTGGTGGATCAGATATATCCACCATATCTATCTCGATTGCATTCTTAACTCTAGTCATCTATCTATACACACGTTCTCCATATATATATTATATATATATTTAAAAATGGATAAATATTATTAAGATCAACATAAAATTGATACGGTGGTGAATCGGATATGGCTATGGCTATATCCATTTTTGTTTCATCCTAATTCTATACTCCTATCATACGCGTGCAAGATATATGGAGCAACCATGAAGATATTTCAGAACTTCAGATGTTCAGATAGGATCAAAAAAGGATTTTAAGGGAAAAGGTTGGTAAAATTGCTGATAGAAGACCATATGAGACATGCACTCAAGGTGGCCTCGGTTTTTGAAGAAGAGTACTTTATACTTCGGTCTGAAGGAAGACGTGAAGTTAGAGGACGAGCCTTGTGATTGTGCAGGAAGATTGAATCGGTGTTGGTGGGAATTATTAAACAAGATCTTGCTCTTTAAAATGCAAATCTTGTAGTATGCACGATAGGATATAAGGATTTTGACCATTGAAATCATCTTGAATGTGTCGGATAGAGTAAAAAATAAAACCTCCTGATCATAGAGCTGACCTCCCTGTAGAATCCCGTATGAGGCATGGAACCCAAAAACTCATCAGAGCTCAAAGTTCTAAGAGGCAAATGAATCAGCCACTTCACTACATCAAAGCTGATAAGTGATGCTGTTAAATGCGATGTCCAAATTCAATCTTGAATATGAATACAATCAGCACTCATGGCATTCACCATCATCATTGTAGTAAACCACCAGAAGCCCGTGAAAGATCAAATAGCTGACCGTCTTGGTAGAACGATGAATATGATCAAGTATGAGACGAACCCAAAGACTTCCTTGCCTTGTGAGGCTGCAAGGATCCATCTGGTACCATATGAGAACAAAAGAGAACTAGAGAAGGTACACGCCCTGTGTACCTTCTGCAAAATCCAAGCCCTATTTCTCTTCTTTCCACTAAAACCACTTTTTTCTGCCTCTCTGTTTTCTTCCATGATATGACTGTTTGTACATGCTGCTCCAGGAATGCATTTCTCTCCTGCTCAAGATTCTAGATATAGAGAACAAGGTGTCTTAGATAAGGAGTTAGTTTGGTTGTTGAATAAAACCCTGGGTTTTACCAACTGCATAAGTATGGATAGATCGAAAATTTATAGAGTGAATTACAAAAAATCGCCTAAACTATGTACCCATGTTAATGTCATACTATTAAAGTAAAAATGTTGTAATACCCGAGCTTTAAGATTCGTTTAATTATGATCTGAGGCTGAAGGATAGCATTAAATCACAATAGCTCAAAACTAGACTAAAACAAATATTGAAGATCATGTACCACATTGTTACTTCTAAAAAGTTTGGATATGACATTGAAATCAAGTGTATGTATGGTTTAGGAACTTTCTTGTAATTTGCTCAAATTCTTATCACACCCTCTGCGCTTCTACGAATATGGAGAGAGGAGGCACGTCATATGCTTCTTGACTGTCAGACTGAAGACTATTGAAGACAGAATGAGCTTAGGAAAATCGGTATAATGGCGACCTAGACGAGGTGGAAGTGATGACTGGTATTAGGAATATTTCTACTATACGCAGTTTGGCCTACATATAAACGATCGTTGTAGGATTTGAGTGGATTCTACCCAATGCCCGAAATACCTGAAGAATGTTTCTACTATGACGCAGTTTGGCCTTCTTATTTTCGTTTTTTGCAATTTCTCTTACCTAGCATTTTTTAGGGAATTAATTATCTAGTATGTTTATGTCTGTAGACAGCAAAAAAACTTGATTGAAGTTCTTGTCTGTGATATCACCTTCATTTTTATGATCCGTGGCGAGATCTTGTCTGCATTATCAGTTGATGATCATCGTTTTTATGTCATGCAAAGAGCATTCAGGTAACGTGGAGATCTTTAGATTAACCCAGTCACTGGTTCTATTTTTGCTTCCTGACAGAGCTAATGCACAGCAGCCAAAACTCTTTGTCGGTATGATTCTTATTCTCATTTTTGCGGAAGCTCTCGCACTATACGGTCTCATAGTCGGCATTATCCTCTCATCTCGTGCGGGTCAATCACGAGCAGAATAAGAATGCGAAGTAGCTCTGTGCTTCACTAGGAGCTTTGCAACATATATGTCAATTGAGATGGTGGATGGGTTTTTTTTGTAGGTTATGTAATTGTTGATCTACTTGTTCTATCTCATATGATGCACTCGGTATCTTTCTCGACCTTTGCTTATTCATTTTGTCTATTTATGATGGGCACTCCACTCTTCTGTCAGCTGCGGGCTTTGCAGAACGGTTTAAAAAAAACGTAAATATCGTGAATACTTCCTCTGTGCCTGCTTTCCTTTCTGGGTTGCAAGAATCTTTGTGCATATTGAGCTGTGTTTTTTTAGTGTTTCTTTTTCTGCGGAAAGATCATGCCATCGTTCAGTTGATAATAGATGGAAAAAATGGATTAAGAGAGTACACGGTAACTGTTAAGACCTCGCAAAGGATGATGTATAGGCTGGATGAACAGACAATGAAGAACAACTAAACAAGACAAGGAAAAAAGAGCACTCCATTTGTCTGACGAGGGACAAGCACATATGCAAACAGTGAGGATGCATTTGATTGGAGGTTTTTATGGTGGATAACTTTTCTTTGTTTTGGTGTTTGGTTGAAGGGTTTGGTGTGATGTAATTGTTTGACATTGGGAAAAATGATTAGAAGTTAGAGCAGTTTATTATTTTAGATGATAAGATGGTATACTATATTATTTTTTTTTTGTTGGAGTGGATGAATGTGAAATGAGTTGATTGATGTATTAAATAAGAGTGGTTTTTGGATGGATCCCACAAGAGAGGGAATAAAATATGGTTGTGGGACCCATCCGGGTGGGAAATGAGGGTTTAGGGCTAGTTCCCAAGGGGAAACCCCCAAAACAGGGAATTCCCATCCAAAATCCCTGAAAGGAACAGATCTTGATTGTCATTTTAGAGATGACCTCCAACTGGGAAATTAGTATAGATGGTAAAATGAAAAGAGGATTTCATCTAGCTGTATATATTTCTGGTTACGGTGAGCCAAACTTTGTAACGTGATGGGTATGCACATGGATGCGAGTATGAGAGGGAGGCCTTGTACTGTTGAGAGAGAAGAGTGGGGGATGGGGGTAGGATCTCCTCACAAGCAACAAGTAAAGATACAATGAAAGGTGGCAGAGATGAAACTTGCCTCCACTGGGATGATATGAGGTGATAGTGGTAGAGGAAGGTTGTGGAAGAGTTGGAGGCAGGGTTACTAATCGAATTGAACTGTAATGAACGAATCTATGTTCGAGTTCTGTTCGATAGAAAAATTCGAGTTCGGTTAGATAAATGTTCAATAGGATATGTTTAAGTTCGTTTCGAAAATGAACGAGTTCAGTTTGATAACAGTTTGTTAACAAGTTAGCGTAACTCATCTTTGTTTATATGAACGAGTTCGAAATTGAAGTTCAATAAGCAATAAAAATAAAAAAAATTATTTGAATTAAAGTGATACAAAGCACAATAAATACTCTAATTTCTTTAACCTCAAAATTTATCAAGTATATAAATACAAAGTTACACACACATGTATGTATGTATTGAACTTTCAAACTCCTATTGAATGAACATAGGATATGTTCATGTTTGGTTCATTAAGCTATCGAACTAACATTTGAAGTTCATGTATAATTCGTTTAGAAATGAACGATCATTTTTCAAACTATTATCGGACAAACTTTTATCGAATACGAACATGTTTTGTTCGAGGAACAGCCCTAGTTGGAGGGGACATGACCATGGCGACCAAGGAGAGAAGGCCTGAGGCTCCTGTTCATTAGAAGTAGGTAGCCAACACATCCAGAGTCGCATCTTTTTTAATAAAAATAAGAAAAAACACATTTTAGAGGACCAAAATAACTATAAGTCGTAACATCCGCCAATGAAAGATTATATATATGACGTATGCATGGTAACATTGTGCCATTCAACCGTCGGTGTGCCTGGCGGTGGTTGGCAGGCTTGCGTTCTTATATTTTATATATTTAATTTTCCTTCTGCCATCGTCTCTTCGAGAGTGATCCTCCCGAGGATGGTTCGCCAATTAATTGTGGAAGCCTTCTTGTATCGAGGAATTTCCTATCGAGGGTACGAGGGAAAATTAACCCCCAAATAGGCATGGAATGATAATATTGCTCAGATTAGACAAATTTCGGCAAACAATTTGCCACAGCAGTAAATGGTTTGTCGTAGTTGACATGGCACCGCCTCAAACACCTCCTTCCTTGACCTATGTTGCTCGCCCTCCACCTCCTCTCCTCCACCCTCCCCCTCCCGACCTCACTGTCCTCTCCATTTCACTGCAAATCCAACCAATGCATCCGCAGGTTGAACAAGGTTGTAGAAACGACCTCGACGAGGGCATAATGATGTGGCACCCTGTTGCTGCAAACCGTCCACACATCGTCCTTCTTGAAGCATCACCCGTCCTGATACCTGTCGAATTCTTAGAAGCCCGAGTCATCGGCTAGCATCGAAGCGGTGTCCCTGATGGGGCAGTTCCAGTCCAACGGAGGGCCTCGTGTTGCATCTAGGTGAAGGTGGGTTCGATGGGCTTGTGGGAGAGGCGTCCAGCATGGTGACACGATGGAGGACGTTGTGGGCGGGGAGGGGGAGGGAGGGAGCGGTAGGGTATGAAGGGAGGGGCGATGTGGGTGCAAAGGGTGGCGAGGAGGTGGGTGAGGCTCGGCAGGTCAGAGGGGGAGGGCTGAGGAGAGGAGGTGGATGAGGCGGAGGGCGAGCGGCAGAGGTGATTAAGGAGGATGGAGGAATTGAGGTGGCCCACCTCACCTATGGCGGCAAATGGTTTGCCAATATGCCCAATCTCGGCAATATTATCAATCCAGGCCTATTTGGAGAATTATTTTCCCCCGCATCATTCCCTCCATGGGAAATTCCTCTCTTGTATCCGTCATCAAGTCTCTGTCAATCGCTTCTTACTCTTACTGATGGATTGCAATCCAATAAACAAACAGCACCCTCATGAATAATGTTATTGTATGCATTTCTCATAAACACTTGCTGGCAGAGCTCCCTTCTGCATATAACACTGCCTGATGCTACTTACCGACGGCCGACCTCAAACAATCTTGCCTTCCATCCTCCAGCATCCAAGTCTACCATCCTAAGCAACACCATGTTGTTTGTTGAGGATTTTCCCCCACAGGAATAATTTTCGGATTGGGCACGGGATGAAAAAAATTCCCAGAATGGATACGAATCGGCAAATGGTTTGCTGCAAGCTGACATGGATTCGCATGGCATCTCCCTCTCTCTGACCTTTCCCCCCTTCCCCAACCTCAAGTCCCCCTTCCAACTCCCCCTCTGGTGCCCTCCCCTCCTCCTCCAACCACTCCCACAACCTCTCTGGACCCCTCCCCACTCCCTTGCCCTCATCCAGTCCCTCTCCATCCTCCGCCTCAACTCCAACTCAACCAGTCCTCCCCTCAAGAACCTCAACCTCTCCCGCAACTCCCTCTCCAAGCCCATCCCTGTCACCCTGCCTTCTCCTCGCCTACAGTGTGTCCGCCCTTGATGCCAACCGCTGATGCATGGTTGAAAAAAGGTTCCACTGTGCAGGTCATTCTGTAAAGCATTATCTGTTCTAATTTACAAGTTTCTCCAGGTCATTTTGTAAAGTATTATGAGTTGTAAGAAAATAAATTTCTACAGGTGATTTCTAATAACTGTGATGCATCACGATATGAAAAAATGTCTCATTCTCACTGAAATCTTCAAGATAAAAGCTAGTCTATGTAATGAGATTAAGTCTAATATTATGGTCAGAAGCTACTTAATGTTTCTGAACTCTCAGCAGAGGCCTTGTTTTGTGTATGATAAAATTTAGTATGGGATTGTTAGGTGAGAAGTGTTTTCTTAATTGGTTATTTTGTCCAGGGATGAGCAGCATCAATCTACACGATAGAATACACACATATTACAATATAGAATAAAATGAACATGACATAGATGTCATGTTTCCTTTCCTAAATATGCTTATTGTATGTGTCAAATGAGCTAACTTGGCCCATAAGAATTGAGTCGGGCTTGCGCTGAAACAAAAGAGAAAAAACACGGGCCTTGGGCCTACCCAAGGCCCAAAATTTTTGATGGGCTTGGACCCTTAAGGGCCCGGCCCAGCCCATGCCCATCCCTACCGACAACTATGTAATACCGCATCAATAACCTTTCTAAACCAAGGAGACAATCTTGGTAACCCAAGCATTGCCTGCAACACCCATGTGCTACCACCACAAGCAATGCACTGAAATTTATATCTTCCTTGCCAAGGTCAAGGATCAGGACCAGTTGAAATACACACGCCAACGAATTTCACTCCTTAAATTAACCCATTTAGAAGATTAGCTAGCAATAATAATCCCTAATAATCTGAAAACAGAAAGAAACCGCATCTGAACATAATTAAGCAAGAACAAGATTCAAACAGACAAGTGGAAGAGAAGGGAACAAATTAGCTTGAGTAAAATTCATACCATTATGAAAAGACGATCTTAAAAGAACTAAAGGACGGATCAAACAGCGATCAGATTTATAAATGAACACGTAGCTGGCAGAAATTTCACCTAACAAAAAGCCCACAGTTATATAACTTGATAAGGAACAGGCATCCCACCTTTATACGAAGGAACGTCGGAGAATTCCCTATTGTGACCGCTTCCTCGATTTCTATTGTTTCACTGAAGAAGTGAAGGGACGCCACATGACAAACACATAATAGAACATGAATACCTCTGGCCTCAACATTCGGACCCCCATTATTACGACTGATGAATTTCAAGTTCTCCTATATGGGCTTCAAACCAGATTAATTAAAACAATGAGTAAACAAAATTCAAACCGTCAGGTTTCTTTACGCTCAATGAGCCTACTGCCTCGTACCTCAATCCAGTGACGATATCACAGCATCAACAACTTCCTGTGTGGTGCTGGTTCCTCCTAGATCTTTGGTCCTAAATTTACCTTCCGCGATCACGTTCTTGACGGCATGTTCAAGCCTGTCCGCAAATGATGGAAACTGCAAATGTCTAAGCATCATGGCCGATGAGAGAAGCAATGCGACCGGGTTAGCATTTCTTTGTTCCACGATCTTCTCATTCCCAACATTACCAGCTGAAGCACCTTGCTCAAAGACGGCATGGTCTTGACCAACATTGCCTATTCACACACAAAGAGATCAAGCCCATGCTGAATTATCACAGAATAACTATCGCAGAATATCCATTTGAGACGTCAACAGAATTTATGATAATAATGAGAAAAATGACTGCAACATCAGGGGAGTAAATAACTGTCATCAAATAAAGGTTTGATAAACATTCAGCCAGCCAAATCAAGTAAATTCTATAGACAATAACATGAAGCTCATCGCCTATTTTTTTATTAATTTATGATGTGAAAATGGGAATAGCTCGATGATTGCTGACTAGGATATCTTGCTCAAGACAGACCTTGGTAATTACTAGTTTAATGCTTTTGGCCGCATATATCTCGCAAATTTACCATTAATTTGGCAGCATACCCTAAGACCAGTAGCAAAATCTTTCTGATTATATTGTATGATATAAAAACAAAACAGGCAGTGGCATATACCATTATATATCTCGCAAATTTACCATTACTATGCTCATGCTACATGGCATATAGAAGTGCCTACATTGCATATAGAAGATGCACGCCCATGTTTCTGGCAGGAGTATATCCAACTTTGTAAAATTATTTCTGGTGTTGGTTATTATAGTTCCCAACAGCTAACTCGGAAATTGTATAACTTTCTAAATGCATCGATTGACATTGTTCACATGCTAAGCATTGTTTGTTGCAAAAATGCAACGACGACCAAATCAAGTTTTCTTCCATGTGTGATTCCTTGCAAAGGCTCGGCTCTTCACCGAGTAACTTCTTGCATCACATAATGATGCAGCCCCAATCCAAGAAGCGAAATATTCTAGCAAATTTTTTATATTTTCTTGTATTTTTTGAATTAAAACCCGGGGCATGTCTTTTAATGTAAAGATGGCTCTAGATTGGGATTGTTCTATGTAAAGCAATGAATGAAATGAATTTATTCCCTTTGGATTTGATATACCCATTATTTTCTTTCCCCTCTTAAACATCCAATCCATTCATGTATCCCCTTTTTCTTCTTCATGCGTCTTGATGTGCGTGATTTCATCCCCTCACCCCAAATTCCTCCCTTTATACCCCTCCATATTCATCAATTAAATTCATGCTGCATCATCAGGTATCATAATTTGGTCAGCAAGTCGCGCCCTTACAGCTCAACGATCCATCGAGGTACTCCAAGACCTCCAGAAGAAAAAAGGTTGCATCAAGTCTTCTGGTTATCGCACATTAATGATTCTTGCTTAATGATTCACGACACACTAAGCTTGCTATAGGATGAATTAGAGCCTTCAAAAGGGAGTAAACAAGCAAGTATCCAGAGAGTCCTCCCAAGCAACTCTCCTTGAACCCTCATCAACTCACAATCTTGTTTCTTCAAAAAAAAAACTCAGTCGTGCCCTTTCTTTTCCGGAAATTACTTACCCTGTCTCACCTCCCACGAAGTCACTCTCTTCACTTTTTGTCTTCTCACTTGTTTTCTTCCCCTTTTTTGTCATTTTCCTTCCATCTTTTCTGATGCAAACACGATTCAGCGTCGACGATAAAAATATGAATATTTGGGCGGTGGAATTTTGGTGGAGAAAAATGGAGGGGTTGAGAAGAAGCTCGTCGGGAACACAAGAGGTTGAAGGAGGAGAACCACGGAGATCGCGTGGAGAGAGAGGGAGAGGAGAAAGGAGAGAGATAAAAATCTCAATTGATTATCAATACTTGACTGCCTAAAAACATTGGACTACCATCTCTTTCTATAAGAGAGATGGGGTTACAAAAATAGAAATTACTTTAAATTGGACAACAAACTTATCCTAATTTGACTCTGACAAATTTAAAATTCAAATTGACATCTAATTGCTCTAATTAGACTCTAACTAATTAATTGACCAAAATTAAATCTACGAATAAACGTTGAGATCACAGGTGATCTCAATTATTTAATTAGACAATTACGACAACTTAAAAACGTAAATAAAATTGCCAATTAAAAATATATAAATATTTGGCCCTATATTTGGGTCCCACGCTGCATCAACTCTCCTCCGCTTTAAAAATTCGTCTCCCGACGAATTGCTTGATGTAGGTGCGTCGTTGGAGAGGTCGTCTTGGAAATTGTGGCCTGCAATTAGATCTTTTTTCAACATTACGTTTGTAATTTCTTTCCACGGAGGGGTATGTCTGCAAATATTCTACCCCTTCACTTGAAAGAACTCCATAGTTTAATTTATCTTCCACTGGGCTCTTTTGATGAATACTTTTTGGAGGAGGGGTCCCCTTGTAAATCTTCCAAGTCAATATTTTATCCCTTATTTTCAGGGATGCACCTGCCGAAAACAACTTGGTTAGGGTTCTACACACCCTTGATAAGTGGCGGCGGGCCATGGCGGCGATGGAGAGCCCAGGGCGGGGCGCGCGCCCCCGAGTTCGATCGTGCTGACGGTTTGCTGGAGCGCGACGTTTCGCGTGGTGGTGGCGGTGGCTATACTCGCACGGAGGTAGCGGCAGATGGAAGGGGGTGGCAGCGGTGACTGGGCGGTGCGGCAACAAAGGGGGTGGGGGGAAGGTCACGACGCAGCGGGAAAGAGAGGGATCGGGGAAGGGGTAGGCGGGCGCGGTGGCGAGGAAGAGTTGCCTGCGGGAGGGGTTGTACGGGGAAGGAGCAGGGGCACGAGGAGGCGGAGGTGAGGCGAGGGTTGGGGAAGCCGGGGTGGGCGTTGGCGGGTCTGGGGGTTGGGGTGTGGCTGCCGTGGTTGTGGGATGGGGCCCAGAGGGCGCGGGAGGGGGCGGAGGTGGTGGTGGGGCAGCGGGCGGCACCGGCGGTGCTGGGGATATGACCGGGGCCGTAGGTGCGGCGGTGATGGTGGGTGGGGTCCGCGCAAGGGTGGAAGGGGTGCGAGTCGGGTTCGGGGGATTTTTTGAGTCTGAAAATACCTGAACAGCGCTCGGATTGCCCCTTTTTCCTCCCGAAATGGCCTGGACAGGAGTCGTCTCGGCATTTTTCTCCTCTGAAATGGCCTGGACAGCGGCATGTCGTTGACGGCAAGATTTTCCTCATCAAAGATCTGGACAGCAGCCGGTTCGTCTTCCACGGCAAGTTTTTCTTCGTTAAAACACGCGGCAGCGGCTTCGACGGGTGGAGGCTTTGATTGGTCGTCGCGGAAGGCCTCAAAGTTGGTCACAAGGGCTCGAAACTCGAAGTGGATTGTGGTTTGCAAGTGATGCAAATCACGTAACATGCGCTCCGTCTCCTTGTCGTAGTCGTTGTTGGCTCGTCGTTTTCTGTCGGACGAGCGATGGTCCCTTGATGCATGTCGGCGCGAATATCTGGACGGATCGTCAGATCGTGGGGACGATCTGTAAGCCATGCTCTGATACCAATTGATGCAAACACAATTCAGCGTCGACGATAAAAATATGAATATTTGGGCGGTGGAATTTCGGTGGAGAAAAATGGAGGGGTTGAGAAGAAGAAGCTCGTCGGGAACACGAGAGGTTGAAGGAGGAGAACCGCGGAGATCGCGTGGAGAGAGAGGGAGAGGAGAAAGGAGAGAGATAAAAATCTCAATTGATTATCAATACTTGACTGCCTAAAAACATTGGACTACCATCTCTTTATATAAGAGAGATGAGGTTACAAAAATAGAAATTACTTTAAATTGGACAACAAACTTATCCTAATTTGACTCTGACAAATTTAAAATTCAAATTGACCTCTAATTACTCTAATTAGACTCTAACTAATTAATTGACCAAAATTAAATCTACGAATAAACGTTGAGATCACATGTGATCTCAATTATTTAATTAGACAATTACGACAACTTTTTTTTGAGGCTCCACAATTACGACAACTTAAAAACGTAAATAAAATTGACAATTAAAAATAGATAAATATTTGGCCCTATATTTGGGTCCCACGCTGCATCATTTTCCTTTGTTCATCTTTCCCCATCATTTACACTCTCCCTACATTAAAAACAAAAACCATCCCCATTACCAACACCCATAACCCGGCAATCACTGATGCCACCTCAAACACAACTACTCCCACAACAGTCACTGCTCTTTCCAACAATCCCCCACTCACGTCCTCGTACCTCTCTGGCTTGCCACCACTGCACTGATCATCCAATTCACATTTCCCATCGACATCTATCTTGTTGCTCGCTTTCCTCGGCCCTCAAGATGTTTTTGTCTCCTCTAGAATGGATAGCATCATCACAACTATGACCGCCATCGAAACTACCATCTTTGTTATGCTCACTACCCAATCTGTAGCCTAGAGTCAGTCAACGCTTCCCCTTCAAATTCCAGAAATCGATAAGACCTATGGTGACCAACTTAGGACCCTCGTTTACTTACAGGATCTATGTTCTGTACACTAAAGCTTCTTGTTGATCACACGTGCTTACCGCCGATTCACCATCGAAGTGATTTTTCAGTCGAGAAGGGCCCGCATATTGATTATCTAGGTTGCTTCTTCAGAATTGAATGCATAACATGTACCAAGTGATCATTAAAAATCTCTCACACGAGTCTAAACTTTCGCCTTCAATCTTGTACTGCCCTTCTTCTTCACCACTACCCAACATTGCCATCAATTTAGGGCTTGGGCTGCCACCTCATTATTAAAGTTTCCTCATTATAGGAGCATGAACCAACCACTGCGCCACCACCTTTGCCCAGCTTCTCGATTGGCTATTGTTATTCTCATCGACACCACCCGATCTCAGTGTACCTAGTGTCACATGATTCCAACTCCCACCTCCTCCAAGAACCTTAATTTGTTCAAAACTTATGAAGAGCTAACATTCAAGAGATAAGAGGTGGTTTTTTAGGAGAACGAGGGTGTAGTCCCAAGATTAGAACCCACCACAAATTTATTAAACTATAAAAAAAGAAAACAAGTACAAATGTGTTACAACCAGAAAATCTCAGACATTCAAAATTACATGTTATTCCACAATGACACCAATGCCCTGTAGTGCTTGATGCTGGAAGAAGTGGGTCCATGCCGGACAGAATATGCGTCCAAAAGGTAGTTGACTTGCTGATTTCCGGAAGCCCGGAAAAGCAGCCCGCAAATTTCCACTCTTCCAAGCATGAACTCAAAGGTCCCGGAAAAGCTTTCAGAGGTCAGGAGCGAGCTAAGCGAGCAGGGACCGCTCCAACACCCTCTCACAGAGAAACGAACGCCCTCGGAAGATTTTCTCATTTCTAGCACACCAAATGGCCCAAAGCAAGGCAAAAGAACCAGCCGCGTCCTCCTAAGAACTTCCACAAGCCCCTCTAATTGAACTCCAGTACGACACATTGTCCACATATAGAAGCCATGGCACAGCCGCCCGCTCCCATACTGTGACTGAGGTATAGCAATCAAAAAAGAGAGGCCCATAATCTCTTGCTCAAGGATGCATATCTCGCATAGGATTTCCTCGGTACCCAGCAGCCTTGCTCTGCGTGTCTTTGAAAGCAGTCGCACACATCTCGCCAGCCACATGAAGACCTTAATCGGCATAGGAACCCTGCTAACTCAAATAAGTCTGTAGTCCCAAACGGCCTCCTCCTGAGCAGCCCCGTGCGTCCTGTCGAAAGACCGATATACCTTCTTTACCAAAAAAATTCCCCTCCTTTCATACAAAATGGTCCCTGCCCTCGTTGGGGGCCATCAACCTCTGCCAAGTCCCTCAAGAGGACCATGATCTCATTGCACCTCTGATCCGACAAAGCAGAAGCGAAGGTTAGGCACCAAGATCTTGCCGACCAAATCTGATGCACAGCATTCATGTTCCCTGCAATGACGAAGAGATGCAAGTACTTCTCACCGAGATGACCTATCGCCAACCAATCATCCTTCCAGAAGCCAAAGTCGTGCCCATCGCCTAGCACCGGTCTTACGACAACACCCAACTCCGACAAGACACTAGACATCCCCTTCCAAAGCGACGAATGACCGTCTGCACGCCTCCGCTCTCCACGAACTATTGACCCCATAGATGCTCCGCAACACCTTGCAAATCAGGTCATCGAACTTCCCACAGATTCTATGGGCCTACTTCGCCAGCATAGCCTTATTCATGAGCTCCAGACTACGGACACCCAGGCCTCCCTCCCTTTTCTTCATCGTCACGGTGTTCCAGCCCACCAGTTGCATTCCCTCACCCTTTTGCCTTCTGTCTGATCAAAAGAAATGCTTCATCATTCCCTCCAACCTCTGTCGCACCCCCACATGCACCAACCGTGTAGAGAAGAAGAAAATCGGGATAGCAGATAGAGCGTGTTTGAGGAGGACCAGTTTTATCCCTTGAGAGCGTTCTCGCCTTCCAACCCACCACCTTACTCTCGACTCTGTCAATAACCATCTTCCACTCTGCCACCCGCAACCGTCCAGCAGTCAAAGGGAGTCAGTCGAGCCTGAGCATCCTCCTGCGTCACATCAAACGGGATGACCTAGAACTTGTCGCTCTTCAACTTCAGGTTCGAGACCTCCCCAAAGATATCCATAATGCATAAGGCATTCCTCGCATGCCCCAGGTCCCCATCAATGGACAAAACCATGTCGTCGGCGTACTACAAAAGAGATAAGAGGTTGGTACATAGCAATATTAACTTCAAGTTAATTTTGAAAGCTGGAGCTGAAAAATGACATAATGCGGACATATCTATACTTTTTAAAGATCGCAAACGAAACTTCCCATACATGACAATCAGAAAACAAAAAAGGGAGATCAATGAAACGATAGGGAATAACTCAGCTCCACATGAGACAAGTTTCTCGTGAAGAGTATCGATGCAACCCAATCGAAGACAAAATATTTTAGCATTTTTCTCTTTTTTCGTTTTTTTTTTGTATTTTTAAATTAAAATATTAGGAACATCACTTTTGATGTAAGAGTGCTCCTTTTGGTTCAAGAGATGCCCCTTGATTCGGCTTAACTCTATATAAAGCTACCAAAACATTTTTTAATGGATGTGAATAAATGAAGTGATTTTATTACCCTTTGAGTTTAACATCCTTCTTACCCTTTAGTTTCTTTCTCCTCTTAAAGCATTCAATCAAATCCCATATCTTTTTCATCTTCCCCTAACGTGGCTTGCATGCTCCTCTTCATCTCCTCATCTCGAGTTATTCTTCCCCTAAAGTGGCTTGCATGCTCCTCTTCATCTCCTCATCTCGAGTTATTCTGCTACTCCCCTTCCAAAAATCCATCCCCAAATTCAGATTGCATCTAAGACAACAGCAACAAAGCCTCTTTCCACATTAAGTAGGGCCGGTTACATGGATTCTTTGTCTCCATTCAAATCTATTTTAGGTCAATGTCAGGCTTCGATCCAAATAGCAAATATTCCTTCGAATAGTCTCATTCTAACACTTTTTATGCCTTCATCGCCCTCTCTTAGCTAGCTAAACATCCCAAATATCACATCTTCTAATTGTTGCATTAACCGACCTCCTTTGCAAATCGGCAAACCATCTTAAGTGATGTTCTCGCATCTTATCTTTTATCGAAGCTGCACCAACATTCCTTTCGATCGCATCATTTCGAAACTGATCTTTTCGTGCATGACCACATATCCACCTTAGCATTTTCATTTCCGGTATTTTCATTCTCTGCGCATGTCTATGTTTCACACACCAACATCCATATCCATAAAGCACAACAGATCTCACAAGTACTTTGTAATACTTTCCTTTGATTATGAAAGGAATTTTAGTTATTATCTATAACAGATGAGGTTCATCTCCACTTTAACCAACTTACATTCATTTTATGGGTAACACATCCATTAACTTCCCCATTATGTTGTACCCTAAGTATATAAAAGAATCTTTCTAATGAATGTTATCATTTCCAATCTTCACCTCGATTTCTTCACCACTTCTTCCATCAAATGTGGACTCCATATAGTCTTAGCCCTACTTATATGAAATCCTTTAGTCTTTAAGGTATTGTTTCCAAATCATAAGCTTCTCATTTACTCCATCTCTAATCTCGTCAATCAACATAATAACATAGGCATGTCTCCTCCATCGTCTTTTCAAGTTTCCCATATACACCAAGGTATCTCATCATGAATGTGACTCGTCAACTCGTTTAGTTGTCTATAATCAAAGTAAAAAAGAATGAACTCAAAGTTGAACCTTGATACAGGTTGATGATGTTATCAAAATAATCGATCTTCCAGACCAGATCCTTACACAAGATAAATCCACATCATACATATCCTTTATAACGTTAACGAGAAGGGTTGCGTTACGCAGCCGACAGCTAGTAGCCTGTGTAAAACGATCGGAGGCAAATTCCTAAATAGTGTTCTCTAACTGAGAAAACTATTTTTTAGACATTTGCCTCAATACAGTCGAACCTTGTCCTTTCAGAGGTTGCATCTAGCATACATAAATCCTACAAGTGTTCTGTTATATTTATATTGGCTATGGCAATTCGGTGTCACATAGATGTGCACATTAAAGCATTGACAATATAAATCTAATGTGAACTAAAAATTAGGAAAAAAAATTTGAGGGGTGAAGAGAGGAAATTGGATGAAAAACTAGGACCATGTCAAGCTGTGTGAGAGGAAAAAACCATAAGGAGAACTGGATTGGAGGATTATAGAGGAGAAGAAGAATTCAAATGGGGAAGAAAGATAAAGCCAAAGACCAAACTAAATTTGCTCTCCTTTATTGCAAAGACGTAGGTTGCTTTATATAGAGAAACTACCCATTAAAAACAACCTTTCATTTTTTTCAGAAAAAAGAGATCTTTCATCCAAAAGACATGTCCGAAGACTGGCTTTTGGTATATTTACAATGTTTAAAAATATAATAAAAGTAAACCTCCAATAATTTTAGAAAAATTCAATATTTCTTCGGATTGTGTCAATTCTCCTCCACTTCGAAAATCTCATCTCCTAATTAGTTGACTGCTATCCAATGATAAGGTTGATAGGTGCACATTTTCTCTTGAAAATTGGGAAATCCATCCACAACGTAGGTGTGGCAAAACAAATCCCACTGGACCTTAGCGTCCATTCGAGTTTCAATTCGGTCAACATGGCATTAGTTATTGGGCATGCCAATAATTTTCCATCCATTTGGAGGAAAATCTTAAGCAAGAGGGTTTTAGATATACCCTTTTTTGGAAAAGGGGGTTAGATCGTGAAAGAATAATGGCAACTTTATAGCAGTTCCCAAAATGAATTACCAAGAGGAAAATATCTTTTGTATGCATACCTCCAGGCATTACACCAGTGCCACCAGCAATACCAGCTGCTGCATTAGCCACTAAATTTCCATATAAATTAGGAGTAACCTGCATTTTAACATTTTTTTAGATGAATAGCTGCAGTCGAAATATAATGCAAAACCTCTTATAAAATTATGGAAATGACTTAATAAGCCAAATTTACATATTTTAAAATGATTGTGATTAAGCAACGGCAACAAAGTAGGATGCGCATTCTAAAAAGACGTCCTTAGTATGCATCACTCGAGATGGAGATGGCTCAGAAGTACAACAAAATAACAGAAAGAGTAATAATGCAGAAAAAATGAAATCACCAAACAAACTTCCAAAGGTTTCGATTAAAATGATACAACCCAGATACAATATCAGATACTTTCGAGCGACAAACAGTTTGTCCAACGAAATGAAGACGCACACACGTGCATGTGTGTTATGTGTGTGTGCGCGCGCACGTGTTTGAGATATATAGTTCTCTCTAACTAGCACAAGTCAATCAATAAGGTTGTAGTAAACATATTTTACTGGAAAACCTCTGGAAGTATCAGACGGATATGTTTTTTTTCTGAGGATGTTTACGATGGTCGCCACGCAAGATTTACTACAAAGAGGCAGAAACAGCCTCCATTTTTTTAGGGAACAACCTCCAGATGTTTACAAGAAACAAAATGCTAAAGGAAAACCCCCGTCCCAACTCCAACCCAAACCCAGAGAACACAAACAAAACCTGACCAAGCATTACCACAATACAGATAAAAAGTGCAGTATAAACACCACTATTCTGCCTAACTCTAGCACGTCTAAAAAACTACTTGCTCAAGCTACTTTCTCTAAAATATCCACAAAGTGTGAAAGTAAGAATGAGCTTTTTTCCTGAAGATGTATCGTCCTGAATAATGTTAAAAAAAAGGCTGTCAGAATAGCTAAAAAAGATATATGTGGTTGATAACCATAAACAGATCCAATCATTCATGAATTATACCCATCCTATGAGAATTGGAATATTTTTTTCAAGGGAAGAAACAATGACGGCCAGAGGTCATGCGCATTCAGGTGGGGGTTTTTTAGGCAAAAGGCAGTAGGCACTCAAAAGGTGAACACCTTAACTTGTATATTCACAAACTCACGATTACAAAGCCCACGAATCAGATAAACCTTTTGAATGCCCAACTACACTATCTATATAAAGACTATGCTGACAAAACACCACGGCCAAATCCGGGATCCTATCATTACCCAAGATTCTCCGATTTATGTCAATAGAATCCCAAAAGGTAGAAGCATTGTCAGAATCCACCCTGTTATGAGCCCCATCTCGGATTTTTTCCTGAGTTAGCACAAGTAAAAATCAGGTGATCCACATCCTTCAAAACATCTGATAATCACAGACACAAGCCCCAAGCCAATGAAATATCTTGACTCACAAAGGGACCTTAAAGCTCCAAATCCTCTTACAATCAAGCGTAAAGATCCAAGAATCGAAAACCATTGATGCAGAGAACCTTATAGACCTTATCGACCGAGAATCTCCTATCGAACAAGTCAAACAATCACGGCTCTCGGAAGGTACCTCAATAATAGTTCCAGGAATTTGAGCATCTTCATGAACTTATCCGTCCTTTCATTCGATCGCCCAGAGCAGAACAACGAGGTCCAAACACCATCGACCACCCTGCGACCCACATTCCTCGATCAGTAGCCATGGCGAGTAGTCGTGGGAACCGTTAACCAAGAGTGCCCTACTCGTACCAATCATCATGCCAAAATCTGAAACGGCTGCCATCCCAAATAATATGCAACATGGTGAAATCTCAGGCAAAATAGACACAATCCCGTTCAACTAGAGGGCGAGCTGACAGCATCAAGCCACATAAACTGGAAAGAAGTGACTCCATAAATCTTCAGCACCAACCTATAGAGAAAGCCTTTACTATGCCCCTATATACGCAAAATCTACTTGGTAAGCGGCACCATCTTATCTCTTTCAAGCTAAAAACACATAATCCACCATCATCACAAGTTGCATCACCACCTTCCACTCACCGAAAGAACGCTTGAATTCCCCCAAAGATGACCAAAAGAACTGCTTCATGAAAGATTCAAGAAGTTTCTGCACTCTCGTTGGCAAGACAAAACAAGAGGGGAAAATTTTGAAATAGTAGAACTAACGTCAGCAGCGATAGTCACCCACTCCTTGTAAGACGAGTTGTCTTCCACACGACAAATCCCTTCTCAAGATTTTCCACAAATGGCGTCCAATCTGTAACACACCGAGGAATGCTTGAGTCTGCAAGCGGCAGACTCACCCGCAGCATCTATAGAATAGCCTTACAAAGGTAGACTTCCTATTATTGACTGAAGCCCATAGATGTCTCAAAAAATATCTCTGAGCGTTAAGATTCCCTTCCATTTCAGGGGTCCTGCATAGAAAATTAAACCATCTGCATAGTAGAGTATCGAGAAAGAGAACTCATCCCAATTATAATCCGCACAGAACTCGTCTTCTAGACGTTAAATGCCAATTTCAGTGTCATTACACAAAACCGAAAGACCGGCATGTCACTGATATGTTGCTATAATCGTCAAAAATGTAGAAATTGCTATTAATTTTGATTTAGTTATTTTTCAAAAAATTGATTTTTTTTCCTTTGAAAATTAGGGTATACAACCTTTGGGCAATAAATAAGATGAAAATACATGTGTATTTGCTAAAATAAATATTTAAATACAAGTTTTATAGTAGTATTGTTGTAATCATTGCCAAGGTTTTAAATATCGATTTCGATTTCGTTTCGAGATGGTGAAAAAACGAAACCATTTCGAAATTTTGGCAAAATTTCGCCAATTTCGGCCAAAATCGGCCTAGATTTGTGCAGCATATATCGAGATTTCGATTTCGGTAGGGTGTCGAAATCGAAATTTCGTCGAAATTTCGCGAAATTTGGAACCCTGTTGATCATTGCACGGGTTGATATGCAGTATTTACTAACGATTGCAATTAGAAGTTTAGTCATGTAGAAATCATAAATAAGTTAGAAACTTGCAACAAATAAAACAACCTCCAAAGCTCAAATTCATAATATACCAATACAATAATACAAATACTTATCACCTAAATAAGGTAAGAAAGTTCGTCAAATAATACAAGTAAAACTCATTTTTTAAAATTTAAAACTATATTGAACACATCCAAACTATACTATGTTAAACATATAATGCTATGAACTTGTTATTGAGAATGTCAAGATGCCTTGAACTGTAACTGTACGTTCAACCAAACACATTATATAGCTTGTTGTAGGACCTCTTCAAATGCTGGCGGAGGAAGCCTGCCATCTAGACGGAGGTCTCGTTGCATGGTCAACCGTCAACATGGTCGGCGAGTCTAGGGGAGCAACCCCTCTGAAGGGCTCGATGGCATCCCGACACGAAATTAAGTTTACTGGATCATGTTTAAGTTGGTGGTCATGTGATATTTACTTAGGGAATTGAATCTCATTTTTACATGTATGATGCATGTTTTTTCAGACATGTATGATATATGTTATAACCATGGCATCAAATTTCAGCAAAATTCAATCGAATTTCTGTCGAAATCGAAATTCGACCGAAATATGAGAGCCCTAGTACAAAAAATGACCGAAATTTCGATCGAATTTTGACTGAAATTCTACTGAAATTTTGTTTCGGTCAGTCACCAAAATGGTGACTGAAACGGACATTTAGGACCTTGGTTAAGTAACATGTATGCTCATTGGGTAGGCAGCTGGTGCGATATGAGCGAAATGGGGAAAGGAATCACCCTTATCTATCTCATTTTTTCCTTACAATCATGATTTCAGATTTCGCAAAATATCACCGTCTAACCACATCTCACCGCAGTAAAGAGAAAGATTTCTAAAGAATCTTGATAATTCAATCGCAGAAAAATGAGAAAGAAATAGGATGGTGAAATTTCACCGAAATTTCGGTTTCAACATGAGACCAAAATTTCGAGCGAAATGCTGATATGGGGGCCTTCCTTCACAAATGTTGCTCGATTTGGGCGAAATGTGACCGAGGTGAAACTTCGTTTCGACATGGTGTCAATACAATATCCAATGTCAAAATTTTAAACCTTGCTTAAATTTTTGAAGGAAATATCTATTATAAGAACATTATACAAGTGAAATGTAATAATCAATGAGGGCTAGGTTATAACAAATGATGTGAAAAACACCACACTTCTTACGCGATTAATGATACTTTTTTTCCAGTAATTGTCAAGATCTTATATATACCTAGTTGTCATCCAAGACCTCCTATACGTAGTTCACAAATAAGATCCTCGTGAAGAGAGGTGGAGATGATACATGGTTGGGGGCCCCGCAACAAATAGACGTTCTGAAGCAAATATTGTTTAGAGGTGCTTATTTCGCACTCAATATATAGCTCACTAAATTCAAGATTATGTGGAGACAAATCTTGATGACCCTATAATCCTAAAATTCCCACAGAAACTTTAGTAAAAAGATGGACATGTGCAAGTTTTTAAAAAAAACGTGTCTCGAGGCATTGAGGCGGTTTTCCAAGAAAAATGTCTCGAGACATCTGCCTCAAGCAGCCCAGGTGAGGCGTATGCCTCAAGGCACTGAGGTAGTCCTCGAGGCGCTCCCAAGGCACCATCTTGGGATGCACAAGTTTGGCACTCAATTTTTCATATTTTATATATTAATTTTATGATATCTTAAGTATAAAATTAATTGTTAACAATCTAATTTGTTGTATACTCGATATATTGTATATCTAACAAACTATGTGTTAGTCATATAAAAATTTCATTTCGAGACGGAGGCATTGTTCCCTGCAACCCTAGTAATGGGGAGCACACCTGCCCCCCCCCCCAACCCCCTCTTCAAGCTCGCCAACCGATCAACGAGACCCCATACTGGCAGGGTATGGCACGACAGGGGGTGTATACAACGATTCTTCAACTGGGTTTACCAAATCAAATGGTTAGGATTTAAAGAATATCAATATACATATGTTAGTCATATAACATAAACATAGTGTATGTTGTGTGTGTTAATAATATGTGTTAGTCACATAACTTTGCTTCACCCATGCACATAAAGGGAGACATTGTGTATTGACAAGAACATCACCCCGCCAATATTAATGGAGGTCAATAAGCTTTACAGTGTATGTGATGACACTATGAGCTAGGATTCAAGCAAATCATGCAAAGAATATTATATGTTCTCATGTTCATGACATATATGGTGAATATATTGGGGAATATCTAAACTTATGATTTTATAAATATATATATATATAATTATGCTTAATTGTATTTTATGCCTATTTTTTCTATAAAGGCTTACGCCGCGCCTCATCAACTAGAAAATCACCTCAATCAGCCTCATATTTTTTAAAACCATGCCCGTACACATGTAGATCAAGGGCATCGACCATAGTCATGATCTTATGCTTAAGATGGAAGTGTTCATACGGTAAATGTTGCCTACTTTACATGATGTGCCTTCAAGCACATTTCATAATTCAAATAATGCATGGTGATCAAAAAGCACAAATTCCCTATGTACTAAAAAGTAATGAAAGTGTTAAGCTTGAACTACAACATAGAATCACATGCACCATTCAATTACTCACAAAAAATCCTCTGAATGGCCTAGTCTAAAGGCACTTCCAATATAGTTTTGATTAATTTTGTTAATGATGAAACTATCCTTCTCCAAGTTCCATATTTCTTAGATGTTAGTGATTTAGGGGAGGCAACAAGACTAATGCTTTCATCGACATATCCCTCACTTGCTCTTGCATTTCCTCATGTTAAATTGGACCCCCTACACCATCAGTGGGTCCTCCACCTATTGACCATGTCTCCCACCTCCAATCCATCATCTCTAAACTCAAGTCCCTTACCTCCGCCATCAACACCACACTTCAATCCCCATCTCGTTACTTCTAACCCAACCTCCCACACCTATCGTACACTAAGGAAGGTTTGGTAAACTCACATAGGAAATTAGGTTAATGTAATGTCTTGCAAGGGTGGGAGACCCTCGAGTGACTCATCCAACATGACACAATAATGCTCATCCAAAATTTGGGCAATTTCAAGGGTCAAGTTCAAGAGTAGGATAGTCGTTTTTAGCCTCTTTTGTAAAAAGAACAAAAACAAACAATTCTTGGATTTGTTACACGTTGTAAGAAGTCTGGGTCGACTTAGGTCAGGCTAACCCAAATCGGCCTTAAGCTTGGGACGAACTTTAAACAATTTTCTGAGCCTTCTATCAACCCATGTTATAAAATATGAAGAATGCGGAAGCGGAATGATAAACAGAGCTAAAGTACAAAAAAATAAACATGGAACAAGAGATTTGACGTGGAACCCTACTCCGTGAGGAGCGAGATGAAACCACGGGAGAAGCCCTCTAAGGGGCGTGTTTTTCTATTGAAGTTCTCAATGAGTACAGGAGGTCTGGGGCTCCTTATATAGCCTTCCCAGAGCCTCCAAGTCCCACCATTGGGCGGTATGGGACTAAACACAGGATGGGGTAAATGGATCTTCTCCAGGATCCATTTACCCTGCTACAACTCAATAGGCGCATAGAACTAATACTCCAACACTCCCCCTCAAGCTGGAGCATGCAATGCTCAGCTTGGACAAACAGAAAGATACTCAATTCAACGCTACAAGACACTACGGACAATATCAACCCAACGCGCACATTGCTGCAGTCGAGGACGTTGCTTCTCATGCCGTGCAGGTGAGGAGGACGAACGGGCTAGAGTGTGAGTCAACTGAAGACTCGGAATCTGACCGTCGAGTCTGAAACTTGCGCCTGAAGTCTCCTCGTCGGAGAACTGGGTCTCTCCCATCTGGCTCAGAGAATGGTGCACTGCTCTGGTGTACCTATGATACCACATGAAAACCCTTGCCCTCAAGGGAATGGTCCTCTGCTCTGGAGTCCCTATGGCTCACATGAAAACTCTGGCCGAACAACAACAAGAATGATGGGGACCTCTGACAATGATGGCAACATATGCACATCTGAAAATGACCGCAAACATATGCGTGTCTGAAACTGGACTCGAAACCTTCTGTCGTCGAGTCTGAACAACTGATCATCTGTAGAGTCTGGAAAATATGGCTGGTCTGGAGACTGGCATCTGAATCTGGATTTGGATTTGGATCAAGACCTGTGACTCTACATATATACTCCCCCTTTCTCCCATACTAGTCGGAATACATGACATCGACTATGTTGGGAGAAGACAAGATAACATGGGGGTAAACAAAAAATACTTGCGGCTTTTCATCAATCAATTTTTTAAGCCGTCATTCTTTCCTTTTTTTATAAGTCGTTTCAATCATTTTTTTTAATCGGCTTTCGCAACTCATTTTTTTTTTGAAAAATGCGTACGTCTTTTCTTTGTATGGGGCTTTTTTTTCAAAATACTTGCGTACAGCTTTTTTTTTTGGTGTACGCGCCTCTTTTCCTGATTTTTTTTCGAAAAAACTTGCAACCTCCTCCTACTACTTCCCCCCTCTCTCTCTCTCTTTTTAATTAGGCCTTCAAATCCCCCCTTTTTCTTCAATACATACAGCCCCTGTCGGGCTTTAAACTAGCCGCCGCCCTTTTTTTTAATAGGTAACACGGCCCAACAGGGCTCTAGGGTTCCCCGTTGGGAACCCTCTTCCCTTTTTTTTAAACAGCCGCCCGCCCCTGATGGGCCTCTTCATCTACCGCCGCCCCCGATGGAGTTGGAGGCTGCTGGGGCACTGCTGAAGGGTGGCTATCTGGAGCGTAGCCAGGGGATCACGCGCCAGTGGGAGGGGGGTGCGCCGCCAGAGAGAACATGGCGCGAGGGGCGATTGGGGATGCGCGGAGAAGATATGCGGCGACGCTGCGAGGAGAGGTCGCCCTTATTCAGACTCCATTCTCCGGCGACCGTGGACTCCGACGAGGATTGCACAGCCACGACCTTATTCAGTTTGGCCCTTTTCAGAGATGGAGCAGTTGTCCACATTATTGTGGCGGGCCAGAGTACTCCGTCGAGGAGACTCATTTTCAGTTGCAGTGACTCTGACAGGCGCAGTTCAGAGCACATGCTCTCCGACGAGGAGATTCAGTTGACTCACACTCCAGCCCGTTCGTCCTCCTCAACTGCACGGCATGAGAAGCAACGTCCTCGACTGCAGCAATGTGCGCGTTAGGTTGATATTGTCCGTAGTGTCTTGTAGCGTTGAGTTGAGTATCTTTCTGTTTGTCCAAGCTGAGCATTGCATGCTCCAGCTTGAGGGGGAGTGTTGGAATATAAGTTCTATGCGCCTATTGAGTTGTAGCAGGGTAAATGGATCCTGGAGAAGATCCATTTACCCCATCCTGTGTTTAGTCCCATACCGCAGGCTCAAAGTGGGCCCCAAACTCTTCTCAGGCCCTCCTCTTTTCTCCTTTTTTTGTTTAAAGAGGCAATCGAGCCCCCCGTTTCCTCATGTAAGTGACTAGGGTTCCTTCGTGGAACCCTTCATTTCGAGGAAGCCGCTCGATATTGGGGCGCCGCCTGAAGCTTTGCAAGGGAGATGGATTTGGGGGCCGCCGCCTCAAGATGAAGACGAAGCGGGGCGATGGGACGCGGAAGTCGCCGCTTGAACCTGCGCGCGCTTGGAGGCTCCACCCAGGATTCACCGCCTGGGGCGCATGGCGTGCGCGAGGGAGAGCCCTGACTAGGGCTGAGGGCCCGCGGGAATATGGGATCGGCATGTAGGGCTTCTCGACGAGAGGAGGGCTTCGCGCGGGCTGGAGCTGTTCCTGGAGATGGAAGGGAGGCGTCGCCGGAGCGCTCGCCGCCTGCGATCTGGGGTATCTCGCCGCCTGGGGGTTTCCTTGCTCATCGCACCCCGCTGGAGGCGCAGGGGGGGGGGTCAGGCACGGAGGGTAAATGGGTGCCGCCTTTGATGAATATGTGGCCCTACTGCTGGAGAAAGATGCGTCTCGGAGAGGAAGGGGCTTCGCGCGCCTGGGCGATCGACTGTCGCTTGGAGTAGATCGCAAGGAGATGTACAGGATCATTGACGGCACGAATCTGGAGTGCGGCTAGGGTTGGCGAGAAACCCGATCCCCTGGATCTGCTTGAGCGCCTACAAGAGATGGCGAGGAAGAGGCGCCTGTTGGAGGTTTCGCCTGGTGGATCTGTTGGGAAGCGCGCACGGCCTGCTGGACTGGTGCTTGATGTGGAGGCGCTGCCTGCGCCACCCTTAAGAGAACCTCTGCCTGGTGGAGTTCTTCATCGGCTAGCGAGAGAGGGCGGCGCTGCCGTATTTGGAGAACTTGGAGAACACCCACCAGGAATTTTAGGGTTTCAAAGAGGAAACCCTATACTCTTGAACCATAAATAAAACATCTCCACGAATAAAATCAAATCTCGAATAAAAGTAAATATAATGAAAAATTCCAGTTTCAGACACGCACGAGGATTTGCGTCACAGAGAAGAGAATCGGACTGCCGATCTGGAAGTAGAAGGAGGTGATGCTAGGTGATGAAATCTCAACATCCTTCAAGAACGACTGGGCATTCTGGGGTTCCAGAAAACCCTAGAAGCTTGGATTTTCCTCGACGATCGTGATCTTCGGATCAGAACATGGCACGATCCCAGAACAAAAATAATACTCCATAATAACTTTATACGAACAACTCACTAAAAAATCGAATCTCGATAACCAACATAAAATCTCCGAGAAACGAACCCGCTCTGATACCATGTTATAAAATATGAAGAATGCGGAAGCGGAATGATAAACAGAGCTAAAGTACAAGAAACATAAACATGGAACAAGAGATTTGACGTGGAACCCTACTCCGTGAGGAGCGGGATGAAACCACGGGAGAAGCCCTCTAAGGGGCGTGTTTTTCTATTGAAGTTCTCAATGAGTACAGGAGGTATGGGGCTCCTTATATAACCTTCCCAGAGCCTCCAAGTCCCACCATTGGGCGGTATGGGACTAAACACAGGATGGGGTAAATGGATCTTCTCCAGGATCCATTTACCCTGCTACAACTCAATAGGCGCATAGAACTAATACTCCAACAACCCAAATCCCATTTTGTTAAAAGGGTTTGGGCCTAGACCATGCACGACTTGAAATGGCCCAGCACAATGTTCATCCCTAGGTCCGACTCGTTGAATTCTCGAACCAACCAGTGTTGGTTTTTTTAGAGAAAAGAGAGTGGAATCCAAAGATGGGATCTACTGCAAAAATCCATTAAATATATAGGTAGAGAAAGAAAACAAAAAAGATGTACAGAAAAGTTACATCAACATAAGTCTGCCAGGTAATACAAAGAGTCCTACAATGCCCAAGAACCCCATCCACTTGAAATAGTTCCCTTTCAAAGACGGCCATGTTCCTTGCACACCAGATTGACCAAAGTATCGCAAAAGGGTAGGCGCAATCCTCATGGCCAAAATCACAAACCTGGCGAATGTCCTTCCAGAATAACGAGCTGTCATCCGAGGCTGGCCAATTGATGCTTGCCCATTAGAGGTGTGAACTGTGAAGCTGAAGATCCTTCACCAGTACAAGATCATAGGTTAACATTCTCTCTAATCAATCATGAAGTAGATCTAGGCACTCCTAGGTAGAAAGTTGTCGTAGTCGTGAGAAGGGAATCGCATGTTTCCCTTCTCCATTATCATTGTCGTAGATGGATGGGGGATAGTGATAAAGGAAATAGGAAACGGGTAATAAAGAGAGGGTGAGGGGGATCGGTGATAAAGGAAGTAGGAAACGGGTAATAGAGAGAGGGTGAGGGGGGATCAAAGTCGTGGGTCTCATGGTGATTGTTTATTCGCTAGATATTTTCCCCCCTTCCACATCTTCATCCATTCATATTCTTTAATAGCATGTTGAGGCCCTAAATCAGTTAGAACCTTCCTAAACGGCGACTCTAAAATCGAGAAACCAAAAATAAAATAAATAGAAATGTGTAAAGAGTTGCATGCTTTCTACTATTAAAAAATTGTGGGGAAGACTTTACTGTTATTTTTCAGGTTTTAAGTGTGTCACTTTTCACACAGAATGATGCTAGGTTTGCCCATATTATGAACAATAAATGCATGTTTATCTCAAAAAGAAAATAGATGCAGCAAATGCATGTGACATACAGATTTAAGGCAAGCAGAATGGAAGAAATAGGAGAGAAACCTACCATAACATCAAACTGTTCGGGCTTTGAGACAAGTTGCATGCAACAGTTGTCCACAATAATTTCATTGTATTTTATCCCGGGGTATTTTGTTGCAACTTCCCGACAAGATTCCAAAAAAAGACCATCTGCCAGCTTCATGATGTTGGCTTTGTGGACAGCAGTCACCTTCTTCCTATTGTTGAGGTAAGCATACTCAAAGGCATATTTTGCAATTCGCTCTGAACAAAACTTTGTTATCACCTAGTAAAGTTCCAGAATCAGGGAAGAAACAACACAATCTATCCAAAACATACCAATAATAATGAAACTAAGAATTCAAAAAAAGTACTACTTAGTCCAACTGATCACTACTAAGAGTAGTTGCTAATTTGTTGTTATTATGCTTATTTTCAAAATATAACATAGGAATATTTAAATAAAATCGTCCAAACTAAAATGCATAGAGACAGTGCAATGACGAGAATAATGTACGGTGTTATACAAAAACCCATTACAGCAACATGTATGTGATAATTGTTTTCCGTCAATAACCTGTTTGTCTATATTGTCAAACATTCCGATCGCCAATATAAAGAGCAATAACAAAAATGTCAACCATAATTTCCTCATTGATCATCCCTGGAATACATGGCATCGCATGTATCATTTCAGGATCATGCATAATATGTGATCAACCGTCCTAAAGCCTGTTCGACTCAGAACAACGAGGATTTGTGCAAGATATTGCACTAGGAACTCCTTGGTCATTACTGCGCGAACATCCACCTGAAACTTCACAAAGTTTTGCACTAATACATGGACAGTGCGTAATAATTAATGCATATTCCCCTGATAGCTTAAACGTGGCTATTGTCCAGAACTGAGAAGAAAAAAACAGAGCACCAGAGGCATATGCAGCAAATCCAAAGTGCCTGAGGTGCCTGAATTGGTTGATAACTACATAGTATGGCCCTCTCTATTGTCTTAGACAATATCCTGGCCGCATTTATCAATCTGTAAATGCGGTGAGAACAAAAGTACATTTTGCAAAAGCACTCAATATATACAGATTGCAATAACACCCTGCGATGGAATCCGGAAAACAAACTTATAATTTTAATATAGTCAATCACCACTATGTACCAGCATGGCATACCTAGATGTCAAGAAAGTAGACATCAAATATTGTGCATATCTACAGTTGCAGCCCTGAGTTGGATTTGATCAATAGAATGATTTACTTAACTTCCAATTGCTATTCTCTGGAAGTTGACAAATGTAACCAGTAAGCAATATCCAGAATCAGGTACCACAGATTCCTACCACATGCCACTTCATGATGGCGATTGTGAAGCTCTTTCCTCGTTTTATTACAGAACCCATTTAATCTTGTAGCACGGTCCTTGAGCATAGAAAACTCAATATTTGGGGGATCCAAAATGCAACCTTTACTTTCCCCATGTCAAAATCCATAAATTCAACAAACAATTTAGCAACCAGGAAGAAAGAAAAAACATAGCAGATGACCTTAAGAATCTACATGTCCCCAACACCACCTCGTTTATCAATCTCATCAACCTCGACCATCTTTACTGTGATATTATCCTCTAGTGAAATCCTATTCTTGATTTTGGAAATCTAATAATAACCCAGGTGTTTAGAAAAATCTATCTGGAGACTGGACTATATGGGTGCGAAACACAGACGATTCCCAATTGCATCGCCTTTGTTCGCTTTCCTTCTTTCCTAACCATATTGTTGGTCTGAGATCAGCAGAAATTTGCTTGAGATTTAATTTACTTTGCTATAAGATTCGCCATAGCATTTCTCCTTTCCTGACTCCTCTCGGATTGATAAATATCTTCCGACTTTTGCTAAAAAGGGAGCCCCACCTCTATTTGGTAATGTTGGGTCCAAAAAATCGACCTTTTTCACTTTACCGTCGTCCAAACACAGTACTCCAACCAAAAATCGACCTATTTCACTTCCGTGTTGTCAAAATCGAGAATTTAGCCAAAATTCGACCTTTTCTAAATTTCCCCTTCCCAAAACTCATAATATTTCATCAAAATCAAAACTCATAACGCAAAAACATAAGAGGTGATAAACCGATCGGAAATCACCTTGAGACTCTCGACGACACCGGGCACCACCTCGTGCTCGAGACCCGAATATTCCCCCTCGGTGTTCTCCCTGATGACCACTATGTCGACGTTCTCGTGCCTCGTGGGAAGCCCCTGCAAGTTAAAGCAGTTGACGAGAGACGCGAACAGATCCAGCTCCTTCCTGAGCTGAACGTTGAGCGAGCTGACTCCTCCGCCCACGGGCGTCCGCAACCCTCCCTTTAGGCATACCTTGTTCCTCCTTATCGACTCGATCACCTCCGCCGGCACCGTCGTCATGTCACCGTGGACCTCGTACTTCTCGAAATAGATAGGCGCGTGCATCGCCTCCATCACTTGCTCCACCGCGCCGGTCACCATAGGGCCGATTCCGTCGCCGGGGATGAGGGTGACGGCGCGGGGCGAGCCGTCGCCCGGCCGGGGCATGTAGGTCACGGATCTCCGCCATGGGAGGGGGGATGTGGGATTTTTAGGGTTTTGGAGGAGGTGTCTGAGGAGGGGGAGGGATCGACGCGCCATGGGAGATCAAGATGGTGGTCTTTAGGGTTCCAAGTTCCAACTAGAGCGGAGGAGAGAAGGGGAGGAGGTGGGAGACGGAAGAAGGAAGGAAGGTGAGGTCGATGGACGGTTTTGCCCATGTTAATCATGTGTGATTGATTAGTCAAATTCCTGATCGAGACTTTCTCTCTCTTTCTAAATTTTCTATTCTTGTATTGTTATGTGAAGCAGGCTTTTCCCATGTCTAATGTGCAACTAACGATGACCCATCAGGTATCTTACCTCACTGGCAAGGGTATTCCTATCACCTAAATGCCCCATCAAACATCTGACCTCAATATTTCTCGGTCAGGTTATTGATCGACGAACAATTTGCCGATCGACAAATCAGTTACTGATAAGTAAATAAAAATAATATATAATATTATTTTGAAAAAAATTGAATTTTATATTGTTAAAAATAATATATATAAATATTTGAAATGAGAATCAGCAAATGGTTTGCTGATTTTCATATCCAAATATTTTTATATATTATTTTTAATAATATAAAATTCAAGAAATCAAATATTGATCGACGAACAGTTGTCAATCGGCGAACCGTTCGCCGATCAATGTACTGACAGAAAAATATTGAGGTCAGATATCCTGACAGGGCATTTGGGTGATGGAGATGTCCTGTCAGGGAAAAATCTCACTAGGTTGAGCCACTCATGCAGGCTTCACAAGACTCAATCTAAGCCCATTAATCTAATGGGCTTTGGACGAGCCGGGGCTCGGAAATCTATCCAAGTCCAACTCAATTCAAGTCCGAAACTTAGGGACTGTACTTAACCTACACATCTGATAACAATACTTGATAATATCCTCAATATTCTCATTCAATGGCAATATTATTAGCACATTTTCTTTTAATATTTTTTTTAAATGTTCAAGCTACGATATTCTTATATACTCTCTTATTATGGATTTTAGGAGAGTATTATGCATTACGCTTTTAAATTGTTATTGTTGCAAACAAGAGTTATGGAATGCGAGGAATAACACCAAGATTTACGTGGAAAATCCTAATCTCCTTCTCAAAGGATTAGACTCTCTCTTCACTAGGTTGACCAGAAAGGAAGGGGGATAAGTACATTTTATAAGGCGATGGGTAAACGGTCCCTCATCCAAAGATCTGTTTACCCATTTAAATATTACACCTCAACACTCCCCCTCAAGTTATGCATACATATCGACCATGCCCAACTTGCCTACATTCTACTCAAAGTCGTCATAGGCAGCCCCTTTGTGAAGACATCCGCAATCTGATCATCAGATTTCAAGTAGGGAAGATACAACTAACCATCATCAATCTTCTCACGGATGAAATGTTTGTCTAGAAGAATAGCTAAGAAAAATGCACTTGATGGCTTGAGGATCCAACTTCCGTCTGCCAGGACCAGAATTGTGAACAAAACACACACAACCAAACACACGAGGAGTAAGCGCAAAGGGTGATTGTAAGTGGCAGTACGCACTGCATCCCCCCAAAAACTCTTGGGGACATTATGTTGAAATAAAAGAGCACATGTGATTTCTAAAAGAGATATGTTTTCCCACTCAACAGCGTCATTTTGCTGAGGAGTATAGCTGCAATAACGTCCATGCAAAATCCCTTTTCTCGAAGAAAAGTTTGAAGAGACATTTCCAAATATTCCTTAGCATTATCTGACCGTAAGGTTTTGACCATGGTATCATGCTGGTTTTCAACTATGAGAATAAAATCTCTAATAATTTAGGAACTTCGACTCTTCATTAAGTACACATAGGTATAGCGGGAGAAGTCATCGATGAACGTAAGAAAATATTTGAGACCTCCCAAACTCGTCACACTTGAAGGATCCCAAACATCCGAATGAATCAGTTGAAAAGGAGAAGTACTTCTACTATTCGAAATAGGGTAGATAGTTCTAGTGTGTTTTGATAACTGACACACTTCACATGAGAAAAAATCATGGTCCACTTTACTGCATAGACTAGGAAATAAAACAGAAAGAGTAGAGTAACCACGATGTCCCAAACGATAATGCCATTTCTTCAATTCACCAACATCTTCATGTATGTTACCAATAGCGGTAGTGATCCAAGCTGATACGATCCTAGCAGAAAGACGGTACATGCCATCAAGTACCAAACCAATCCCAACCTTCCTTGGAGGACTGAACGGATCAAAAAAAATTGGGATGAGACTTGGAAGCAGCGATTTTTTATTTTCCTTGGATGACTGAATGCTGAATTTGAGGCAACCAGAAGCCAACTCTGACAGATGGGATTGGGTCTAATATTGAAGAGATCTATCATACTATTGAGTCCGAGGAACAACGGCGTACTGTTATGAAAGATGATAAGGTATCTCAGTTTGAAAGATCTGCCTTGTTAACGAAAGGGGCAAGAGTGGGTATTTGAAGGACAAGAAATGTGGACACTGCAAGAAAACTGGGCACGGGATTGACTAATGCTGAGAACTTCATCTTGAAAGAAAGATTAACAAGGGGAAAAACTACGGGGGCGCACATGAACCCTGATCTCATCTCAAGGGATTAGGGTTCTCTCTTCACTAGGTTGACCAGAAAGGAGGGGGGATGAGTACATTTTATAAGGCGATGGGTAAACAGTCCCTCATCCAAAGACCCGTTTACCCATTTAAGTATTACGACTCAACATTAACAGGGAAGATCTCGTAAATTAGATGTCCATTCAACATAGTCTGATATATTCACATTAGTCAATCATTTTACAATGGATGAATAACAAACTATTTACAATAAAATTCATATCGTTCAATGTATATTATATATTAATTTAAGGTTATATATTATACCAAAGTAGCAATCGAGCTGGTATGGGCCAACCTAAACCCAAATGAAGCCTGAAAGATAATATAGTCCTATATGTTGGTCCAGGTCTGGCCCATTTCAATTTTGATTTTGGGTCAAGAGCTTTGGGTTTTGGATTGTGTTGTTGGGTCGGTACATGAAACACTCTTTTAAAAATGTATTAATTAATAAATATGTTGGTGATGGATGAATCAAAATCGTTAGATCCTAATCAAAAGATTGGAATGAAATTATATATACATACAGATCATTATTTAAATCGTATACTTTTTTCTCTCTTCTTTTTTATTCATTATCCATATCCTACAACCCCTCTCGTGTAGTCGCATGTGCAATAACTCAAGTGTGTACTCCCATTTATAATTCTAGATAATCCCCCCTCCCATGAAAAAAGGCTCACCACCCTGATGATGTAATTGTTAGATGTGACTCAACCTTTGATGGTGCATTATTATTATATCAAACAAATTATTTTAATGTCCCGAGCTTAGATCATCAGTTTGTTGTTGAAGAAAACTGGTTCTAACAACTTGTGGGGTTTAAGCTTGATTAGACCCGTTAACAACTACGTAAAATGCTTAAGCTCGAGTTGTCAATTAGTAATCTCACCACTTATAGAATGCACTCGCTCTTGTGAGTTTTAGATGTGGGATCATGTTGGGGGTTGGGGTATTACAACTTCCCCCACTTATATTCACAACGTTCTTGTTGCAGACATGACGCATCACTTATTTCCAATGAAAGTGGTGGTTGCAAGCTCCGGTAGCATGTCCACCATATCTCTTTCTATGGGTGTCTCCACCTTTCGGGTAACACTTTCCGCTATCTGTGGAAAATCATCCCTGATATCATTTGTAATGTTCCAATTTAGATCCACGATCCATTATCGAGAAAAGCTAATCTTGATAACTCATTGCGCTCGGACCGGTTGGATCCGTTGCTAACCACACAAAATGCTTAAGTTCAAGTTGTCAAGTTGAAGTTGTGATGCTACAAACCTCAATCATGGTCCCACATCTAAAACTCACAAAGCATCGGTGTGAGTTATAAGCGCTGGGGATTGGTGTTTAACAACTTGGTCTTGAGTATTTCGGGTGGTTGCCAACAGCTTCAATGTGTTCGAGTCCAAGAAGTTGTCAGTGCCAGTTTTCCTCGATAACAGATAATGGATCTAAGTTAAGAATATTACAAATGATATCATGTCCAAATTACCATTGATAGTGGAAATAGTTGCATGCGAGGCGGAGTCATCCCTACAAAAAAGATAGGAGGAAAAGTCTAACCCGTGCGTGCAATCACTACTGTCACTGGGAATAAGTTATGGGTCATGTCGTAACGAGAACATTGTGAATATAAGTGGGGGAAACTGTAACACCCCAACCCCAAAAATATAGTCACACATCTAAAATTCGCAAAGTGTGGGTGTGGGTTATAAAGATTACTACTTGTCAACTTGAGCTTAAGCATTTTAGGCGGTTGTCAACAGGTCCAATTGATCATGAACTCGATAAGTTGTCATAATTATTTTTCCTCGATAACAGACCGATGATCTAAATTCGTGACATTACAAATGATATCAAAGTGGGTTCCCTCTGGTAGTGGAAAGGGATACCCGAATAAACCTAAACTGGGAGAGTTCAATCGCCACTATCAGTAGGAATAAGTGACGGGTCATGTCGCAACGAAGACGTTGCGAATATAAGTGGGGGAAGTTGTAACACCGCAATCACCAAAGATAGTCACGCATCTAAAACTCACGAAGTGTGTGTGTGTGTGTTATAAGTAATGGGGATTTTTACTTGACAACTTAAGCTTAAGTATTTTGGACGGTTGCCAATAGATTCAATCGGGCACGAGCTCAACAAGTTGTTAGGATAGTAGCGGGGGCTTTTGAACATGCTCGTTATATTCTGACTCCATATTCTAAACCTGTTTGCTGAGAGAAGGCCCAAGCATGACCTGAGGGAGCTCCAGGGTCCGATGCTGAAACCTCATGTTGACGGCAGAAAACTGCGCGGGCGGTCGGCCTGTCCTAGTTGAGTTCTAGGGACGGCGGATGAGTTAGATAGTGAAAGTATGGATTCACCTGCTGAGGCGATAGACGAAGGGGAGCCGACCATGTACCACGAAGCAAGCTAGACTATGAGATTATCAAAAAAGCACCAACTGATAAGGAAATCGTGTTGACATCCAAGATGAGACGCGGACTACTCGCTTCCCACATTAAGCAATGTTATATGTATTTGGACTCTGAAGGTACTCCTACGAATCTTTTTCGTTTATAATGATTTATACTTTGTGTCAACGTTGTTATATTCGAGAGAATATGTGCTCTATTTTGATTCAAGGATTCTGTTGCACATCGGAAAGCTAATCCCCGTTGTAGGTTAACCTTGAGACCTCTAGTCTCTCGAATACTGCAAGTTTTGTTTATTCTTCGGCTCAAAAATATTTTCAAATTAAAATTAGCAACCTCCCCATTGGGATCATGAAAACTCTCTCGTTATAAACATACCAAAATAGCCCAAATGGAGACTGTGTTAAATGAGATTTCATTGGTTGGTTGGCAGACGGTTCTTCTATCCGAAAAGGATGGTGGCTTGGGTGTCCTTGACTTGGATGTGATGAACAAGGCACTTCTGACTAAGTGGGTGACACGCATTTGGGACAGTGGTTCAGACCTTTTATGCTCATTGGTGCGGAAGATTTATGTGGTTTCTAACACTCTCTCATGGAGATCTGATCAGGTGCGTACACCATCTAATTTTTGGAGGGGAATTTGCTCTGTCCTCCCTCACATCTCGTCATCTATGCGACCAAGTCTTGCTATTGAGGATGACTCTCGTTTTTGGTTGGATGATTGGTCTGGGCATGGGGCTCTTTGTGATAACTTTTCAAACTTGTTTGCTGTGGTGGAGATCCAACAAGTGTGAGTTTGGGAGTCGTGGATTGATGCAGCCTGGTCACCGAGATTTCGTGTAGAGCTTTCAGAGCAGCAGACGACAAACCTCTTGAGAATGAGGGAGGTAATTTCAGGGGTGGGGATTCCCGCAATTGGATGGGACCACTGGATTTGGAGGGATGGTCAATTCTATGTGAAAAGGGCATATAAAGTTCTATATACTTCTTTTGTCTTTGATCCTGGCATAGCTATGCCAACCTTGGGGCAGACTTGAATTTGGAAGATTCCTCGTCGAGTCAAAGTATTCATGTGGTTGTTAGGTAGGGAGCGAATCATGACGGGAGCACGCAGGGCCAGATTATTCTATGGAGCTAGTGACTCATGCTTACGCTGCGGGGAAGAGCCCGAGGATATCAATCATGTTTTTTTGCCTGCCCAACATCGAGAGCGATTTGGATGGAGCTTGCGTTGACCGGGATTGATGTGGAGAATTCTAGAGCCTTTTGAGATTCAATTGGTACGCCCCACATTTTACAGTCCTCAATGATGATTCTTGCAGTGGCAACATTGTGGGCAATTTGGCTTGCAAGAAATAATGTAGTCTTTCGAAGGGAGAGAATGTATATTGGGAATGTTCTTGAACATGCCAAGATCCTTGGGGATTCTTGGTCCTTGTACTTATGATACATAACTTGTGAATATAAAGTTGTTGGGTGTTGGCCTTCACGGCTTTGCACCCTTTTTTCTTCAAAAAAATGCAGATTATGCACCACAAAGAAGCAGTTGAAGAATGCTTTGACCGATGACGTTGTGGCGATCAATATCAAGTTGATGACTGTAATCCTAGGGTCTGTTTGATTGTTGGATTGGGCTGGGTTGAGGTGGGATGGGGTATCCTCATTTGAATAGTAGTTGTTTGGAGGTTGGGATAATTGAATGATAATTCTGATGTGATGTGACATTTATTATGTGTTATCTTAACTTTTTTAATGATTATAATATATTTTTATGTTAACAAGTTTATTTGAATATGGTTAAAAAATATTATACCAAAAAAATTGTAGGGTAAATACAAGCAATCCCAACCCAGGAATGCTGGGTTGGAGCGAGGGTACCTCGGTGTACCTTGGCAACCAAACCGACCCTTAATGTTTTGACCCATTGGTCTTGATGGTAGGGTAAGTGTCATGGGGACATTTTCTAAAGACCATCACGTAACTACGTAATAAAATAGCAGCATAAGTATCACTAACAAAGTTCCGATGTACATAAACGTAGATTATCCTATTTTCTAAAGGTATTTTATCACGATACAGTTCGGATGCAAGGGTAAGCTGTAGTGAGATAAACCTTTTTGAAGTGGTAAGTTAGTCGGATAACGAGTTTGTTATTGTGAGACTTTATTATAATGCCAATTAATTAGATTTTGAGAGAATATCAGGCTTCTTGATAATTACGAGCGGAATGTGGAAGCAATATTACAATAAAGTATGTGTGCAATTTAATAATAAGTTTTCACGTTAAATAAATAAATAAATGAAATTAAGGACTAAATAAAACTAAAATATGAAATTAAAGAAATAATAAATGAAATCAGCTCAAAAAGTAGTCGACATGAAAGTTTTGCTCTCGACAAGATCTACAACTTTCGTTAAGGATCAAAATCAAAATAGGTCATCTGCACAAAACGTATTTTTGGAGGTACTATGTAGATAATAAAATATCATATTTTTGTATTTTGTGTTTTTTGTATTTAACTTTGATTTTAATTAGTGAATTAATTTAAACAATATATACATAGTTAATCTAATTTTTATAGATATTTTTAGATTAGAGAATTGTAAAATAAAATCAACATAGATAAAATATGTACAAATTATACAATGTCAGTTTTTTGTATTTTTCTCTCAATTTTCCTGATTTTTACGAGTTTTGATTCTTTGTGCCAAGTTAGTAAATTGGCAAAAAATATAATAGAAGAAGAATTGGGTTAAAATAAGTAATTGTAAAATAGTAGGCTCAGATAAAGTTAAAAATAAGTTTTTTTCAATTACAGACTTTAGCCTTAATTTAACACAATTAGTGATTGCTAATAACTTGAGTTTAGGGGATTTAATTAGTGTTTTATTGAGGATATTTTGCTAAGATTTGCATATAAAGTAGATGAATAATGGATTCACCACATCCTTATACTTAGATCTTTACTTGTCCCCAAGCAATTTTTAGTGAGTTGGAAGGTTGAATCCTTGATTATGCAAGTGTGGATTCAAGACTTGTCTCATTAAGAGTCCTAGGTTTTAGTGGTCCTAAAATCCTAAGCTGAACTGTCAAAAGGAAACCGACTTCTCTAATTATCAGACTCTTTGTTTATACATATAGCATATGGGATACGAAACTTAGTACGTATTGCAATCATGAGAATCGAGTCGAAACATCACCCAAAGTCTTGATCCAAGAGACTCTCCTCAAGAATCAATTCTCAACACTTAGGGAATAAATCAGTCCTTGCATTCAATCTACCGTCTCAGTGGTTTGTCATACTTGAAAATATAGATGGAAGTTCAGATGATGGAGGGCATAGGCTTATGTATTTTCTTCTTTCCCTCACATTGGAACAGGGGTCTTCTCGAGTGCTTTATTACTTAACACATATATATTTGATTGTTGACTAGTCTGTCCATCGAGAGTTGTTGAGTCGTCTGTACTTGTTGTCCTGATAATACACCAGGGTGTGTCTTCTTTAAGTATCTAACACTTACATCCATACTTGTATCACTTACGGTGCAGAGCCCTTTTTGAGATACTAGCCCAACTCAATTGGCCTAGTTAGCTTTGGACCAAGTGGACACTTTGAAATGGTTGGGAGTGCTCGCCTTTGATTGAAACTCTTTGAATTTGATTTTGTAATTGAGAGCTATTTTTATTCACATATTTTTTGTAGGCTAGCTCCACTAATTTACCAAGTTGGCCCACATTGATCAACAATTATTTAATTTAATCACACCCTGGCACATAGGTTAGTATCAAAAGATAGCATGCGAACTTGTTCACATACTGGCTAGAGTTTGCTAACACTTAGGATCATGAAATCTTCATCGATTTTGTCCCATCCCCGAGCATCAATAAATCAGGTTTAGACTCAAATCTCAAGTCCCAATCCCTCAAATGAAATCTCGACTCATCTCATTATTCATGCAGTTGTGTATGTGATGTGTTGATCATATTCTTAAAACGTGGAGATTGAAAGTGCAATATAACTCTCATATCTTTCAAACTGTGGAAGTGTAGATTATTAAGTCTCAAATCCTAATGACCAAGGCTGGTTAACTATGAATCAGAGGACATCAAAAATCAGAATTTCCTTCATTCCTCAAGTCTTGAGTGTTAGTGAAAACGTCGGGGATAGAACCTTAACATAGTTTTTTTAAAAAAAATATTTTGATTGATTTTTTATTTTTTATTTTTGGTTTTTTTGAGAGAGTGACATAGTGACTAGCCCGAATTCGTTTGTCTAGTTGCATCTACTTTCAGGCAGTGTGGAAGTAAGTACGGACCGTAGAACGACTACCCATATTACTTCATAATGGTGCCTTACACAATGTCCTTTAACCACCCAATCCACCATTAGTCCTTGATCACCAATATTAGCACTAATTAATCAAGACTACGTAGAATAATGATAATCAAAGCTGCTAATCATGATTACTAAACATTAATCCTATATTAGTATATCTTGATCGTAGTTAAGGATTATTAATCATGATCGATGATAATTAATCGTGATTAGCACTAACTAAGAATCATTTGCAAAACCACGACCCTTGGGATAGACACGGGAAAAAACATGGTTGGATAGCCAATGGTTTTAGCGATGACTTGGCAAGTGACTGGGATTGTCCTACATAGTAGTATAGTGATGATTTGCTTGTCCTGCTGACTGGGATGACACGTAGGCACCCCAAAGGCCTATAAATACCTCACCCCTTCATTCTCTATTTCTTCCATTCCATCCAACATCACCCATGAGCTAGGATTGAGAGGTTGAGAGAAGTGAAGGGAGGGGAGGAAGAAGTGCTAGTGAAGCACTATCGGGAAGAAGATGAGAAGGAAGACGTACTGCTCCTCTCCTCAACGGCTTCATGACAGAGGTAAAAGGATCTTTTTAATTTCACGTTTTGATCCATTTCCTTGAAGACTGGTATTTTATTTTGCATTTCTCTAGATATAAGAGAAAATCTACTGAAATTATCCTTGTAAGATCACATGATATAAGGGGAGGCTCTGATAGAATTTTGAGAAAAGTCATGTTCTTCACGGTCTTCATTCATTCTTCGCGTTCTTTGTATTTTTCTTATGTTCTTCATGTTCTCCGTACCTCATTTGTGATTTAGACTCATAAATATAATTAATTATTTCAAGAGCTAATAAGCCCCTAGTTGGACACAAATAAAAGTAGATGGACTCCACTAAGAAGTTAACGCTATTAGCCAACAAAATTATACCTCTTTATTGTTGGGTTTTCCAACTAAATCAAAGAAATTTATTGACTTATATTATTAGATGCAAAGTATGCCAACCTGCTTATTCTCGAAATTTAGCGATGATTGATTAATGATTCACACCAAAAAGTATTCGATACAATTGAATCGACGTGGTGATGCATACATGCAAATGGTATGGTTTCTGAAATCATGATAAGTCAAAATATTTATACACACAAGTAAACATGAGTATATGTTTATGTAGAGGGCCATTCCAATAAGAGGCATCATTCTTGAGTTCAGGAAGGTTGGTATCTTTTTGTAGAAAACACGAGCAATTTAGTGGAATGCGTATACATTTTGTATTACAATTTCACATTATAAATACAAAGCTGCACACAGAACTACACATTATAATACAAACATTAAAAATGCACATTATAATATTAACCCCGTACGTATTCTACAAAATCATCATATTTTACAAAAAGGAGGCGGCCTTCCTGAACTCAGGAAGGACCGCGTCATATTGGAAGGAAATCATGCTTATACACACATACACCCATCGCATGATACAAAAAGGCAAGCAAAAGAATTATGCATAGAATTGTATCATGTGAAGTTAACATGGTTTAATTGGATCCAATGGTATATCATGTCATACATTAAGGTTGATTTGAAGTATATACTACAGGTTGGGCATGCAACCTTTACGTTTGTAATAGGAGCATATGTATAGTAGGCCAAACCTACGTAGTACACGATTGCCTGGATATGTTGAGCACACATAATAAATTTTGTGCAATGTGTGGTACTTAGCTGCCAATAGGCGGATTGACTGACTACATATGTGGTCATGCCATGTGGAGGCGCGGGTGGTTTAATAGAGTTGGGTTACGATAACATGTATTTAAAGCAACTAGTATATGTGATTAAATATCAGTCTGTGGTTTTAAGCTACCATATACTCAAGGACAGTGTGCTTCCCGACTTGTGAGTTTGCGGGTTTGGAACCTTGAAAAGTGAAAAAAAAAGAAAAAGTTAAGCTAGTATTGGCAGATTAGTTGAGGCACCATGCAGTGGCATAATCTCATTAGATCAAAGCAATCTCACACTTCGAAGTGTCCACAGCTTCGAAGTCCACGAGAGGTGAGGTAAATCACATGCATTAATCCCCGACGTTGGTTAGAAGGAAGGAGTCAAAAAGAAGAAATGGATTTGTTCTAAAATAATAAGTTTTTCTAACTTACCATGTTTTTTCCCTTTTCTCTTCTATGTTACTCAACACTCTATAATCTTAAACTTATGATTTATAGAAACCCAACAAGTATGCGTGATCTGTCGTAAGGATCTTCGCCTGTCAGCCAATCGACAATAGTAGCTTATATATTAAGGTAGTTTGTAGTCTTTTCAGTTCTTTTCCTTCAGCTTGATGTACATATAAAGAAATGACAACCCAGAACAGGGGTCATGACACCGAAAGATGAATAACAAAAGACCAGAGTTGCATGCATGAAGCGTGGATCAGAAAAACATCTTTTAGAACTTTCTCTCGGAGTATAGAGAGAATAGAGCTTATTGATATTTGTTGTGTCATATGATGAGGTATGTGATCCTATTTATTGGTATGGAGTTTCCATAGTCACTGGTTTTGAAAAAGTAGATGTTGTGAACAAATCGAGAGTGAAACCCACTTCAAGGATCTTCCTGAAATAGAAAATGATCCACTAGGTTATTTAAATGATCGATCGGGGTCAAATGATCGATTTGGTAGATTTAGATGATCAATCAGAATCAGAAGTTGATCGGCCAATGATCAAAATTGATTGATCATAATATAACCGTAAGGATTCAAAACTTGACAGGTCATTAAACAATGATTGATTGATCGATCAAGAAAGGTTGATCGATCAATAAAGGCAAATCGACCACAATCATGCAAGGTTGCTGGTCGAGCAGGGTTAATTGATCGTTGTCGGAAGGTTGGTCGATCGACTCAACATGTTGACATGAAAATCAAGGTCAAAGCCAATGGTATTAATTTGCAAGATGCATGGCCCATGAGGTCCCTTACAATATACGCCAATAAAAGTATTCATGACTCTCAAAAAGGCTTCATATTCTTCTCGAGATCCTTCCTTTAGCATAAACTGAAGTTCATCAACTTTGAACTCCGTTGAGCTTCATAGTTTCTTATTTATTTAACCATAATCTCCTCAGCTTTATCTTGTCCTTGTTCTGATAACTTTCCTGCTCTTGACCTAGCTTCAGTCTAACTGCACAAGCTCTGTCTATACGCACAAGTTTTGTTATTATCAAGATGTGCATGCTCACGTAGGAATTAACAATTTACAGAATGCATGTATTCACAAACCCACACATTGAACAAATGAATATTGAAGGAAACCTATTCACTTTAAATTTTAATATCAGATTGTAAATATCAAATTACTATAAGTACGAGAAGATTACATTTGTGGGTTTTGATTTCGGATCCCTCTTTTTATACATACAACTGTTATATAATACCCAATAATAACATATAATGTGTTTTATCTCCTTTTCTTCTAATTTAATCTTTAGTTTATTCACTATATTATATTCTGTAAATAAAATAAAAATAAACGTGAAGCCTTCTTCCACTTTAATTAGGGTCGACTACATGGATTCTTGCTCGAATTCATGTTGAAAGATTCAACTACTTTTTACGTTTGCTGTCGATTGATGAATATATAATTCGTCTACCTAGTATGAAGATGTTAGCAAAATATCATTAATAATTCATCAAATAAAACCTCTAAATTGGTATAAAACTCTACTAATAGTGTGTGAAATTAAGGCTAATTATTTTGTATAAGTAAACCACGATGTTCAATTAATTTATGTTTATTATTTATGTACAAAAACTAATTATTTTACTTTAATTCATTTTCATTTATAATATTTATAGTAAATTACAAAAGACCCTAAACTATACACATGATTTCAATTTCATACATGAACTTTAAAAAGTAACAATGTGGTACCCAAACTTTCGAATTTATCTCAATGTGGTCCTTCACTATAGAAATTTAGTTCATAATTTCATCATTTTAACCTTAAATTGCAATAGTCAGGGACCGCATTGAGACAAATTTGAAAGTTCAGGTACCACATTGTTACTTCTTAAAGTTCAGATATGACATTGAAATCGAGTTTATAGTTTAGGATTTTTTTTGTAATTTACTCTATTATTTAAATCAATCACTAAACTTGACATAAAGAAATAATATCCATGAAAATCATAAAATCAAAAGAGAGTAAAAAAGGTCTGACTTTGTATATATTATACATATTTTATCTTTGACATTTCAATTTCATTTTTTTTCTAAACCTATAAAAATCCGTAAAAATTATATTAATATTGTATATATTATATCTATATTAATACTTATTAAGAAATAATATAAAAATATAAAAAATAACAAAACATAAAATATGAGGGGTTAATTGGCATTCATTCTAATACCTCTACAAAGATTATATTTTGTACATATGACTTATTTTATTTTTGGATCCTTCATGAATGTTGTAGATCTCATTGAGATAAACAACTTTCGTATTTCTACTTTTCATTTGAAAGTTACTTTTATTTTATTTCTTATTTTTTTATTTTACTCCCGGGTCAACATCCCGATCAATACTCCACACCACATGATGCCTGCCTATTGAGCCACTTCAAATCCTAGTCACACCCGGCAGTTGGTCCGATCCACCTTTTTTATCTCATAGAGCCTTCATCATCACCATTCCCACCTAAGACCAACCTGGTCATGCGCTCCTCACGCACGCTACTCCCTCCTCCCCACATGTTTAGCTCATGTGCATCTTCAGCCATTGGATCTCAATCAGTCTAACTACACATGATCTTCGCCCCTTTCCTCCTTGACCACCCTCCCTTCGGTCGAACCCACCCTCTCTCTGACCGAAACCACAACTCCGATTACTTCTCTGATCCATCCCACATCACCTCCCTCTCTTAACCTCTGACTCTTAACCGGAACGCTAACAACGACCCAAACCCCTCTCCTCCGACCGTTACACCTAGCTCTGCCTCAGATTCGATCAACCATCTCATGCATGTACTCCCTCCCCTCTTCATCTCCTGCATGCGAAGCCTTCACTCCCCTCGGCTGAACACCAACCCTCTTTTCTCATCCAATCGTTACCTCCCTCTGCTATAACGTACAACCAACTCCCACATTAGAACCATCCACAAATTGAGAACCTCCTCCTCCAACTCCTTTCTTTGCCCCAGGTGACAGTAGCGGGCAAAGCCATTGTCGAGTGACAATGAGGGAAAGGAGAGGTGTTATCCGCCACCGACTTCTCCATGGTTGTGTAGCAGTTATGAGTTACAGAGCTCAGTGTTCTCTCTCGCCAGAACACTTTAAAGTGACGACTAGTAGAGGGAGCACATCTGTCCCATCCATGGAAAATCGACCACCTCATCCTCATCGACACCCACTCTGCCTTCCTCGATCCATTCACAACACCAATTAACCATCTCCCATATATGTCTGACTCTTCTTCTTCGTCGATTCTAGTGAAACCCAAAACCCCTTCGACCCAATCCATCTTCAGGTTCTTGCAAAGGACCCGAAGCTAAAACTTCAATACTGTCGAATCCCATTCCCATTGACCAAGTTCACCTCACCCTTCTCCATCTCCGTTTCCCCTCTATCTCCCAAGTCTTCCCCCTTCGGCCTTGCATAGGCCGGAGCTTGACTCCATTCCCATGCCTCTGTAATCGGTGCTCCACTCCTCTTCTCTTGTTCCCTTTTTTTGTTTGCTAACATGCAAAATCTCGTGGATTGGAGATCCCAAGAAAGCCACCTCACCTCCCATTGAGATCACCCCCATAGTTAAGCTTCGAGGTCCTTCTCTCCCCTTGTAGGTACATGACTTCAACACTTCCTCGTTGCATTTCCTGCCCCAACAACTATTGGTCTTGTGTCGGCCGCGAGGGGAGTCTCGATGTCAGCCTTTATGCCTGGAGCCAAAGAGGAACAAAGGAAGTAGAAGAAGGAGGAATCCTGTAGCCTACGACCTCAGTTCGATCGGGTTCCTCCCTCTTTCGGCCATAGATCCCCCACCCGAACCTCCCTGTCTTGGGTGGACTCGAATCAACAGGAAGCAACCATGTGGTGGCTTGAACCCCAACCAGTCCAAAGCTGACCAGTCACGTGCTCCCAACACATTATGATGAAACCTAGCATTAAAGCCCCTCGTGTTTCGTCGAATCACAATGAGGCCCAGTCACGCACATTGCGCGCGTGACTTGGTCCATTTTATGTTGACACCTCTCTGTCTCTTGGAAATTACGAAAAGCCCCCACCTAGGAAATTACAGAAGAGTCCCCTCTAGGTTCCATAATTTGCAAATTAGCCCTCCACATGTCTCAGAATAAATAGAAACTTCATGTTTTCTTGTGTTACTTTCTATAATTTTTATGCACAGATTTCTTATCTTTTATATGGAAATTATGTATTTTATGTCAATTTGAAGCTCTTTTCATGCTCTATCATTGCCTGTTAATTGAGGACAGAACACATCAATCTGAAATCAATATTTTAATTAAGGATTAAATTGAATACTTAATTTGACATAATTTTGCAATTACATTATGGAGATAATTGATTTGTTTTAACATAAGCTATATTGAGGAGATTACAAACTTAATTCCCTGATTATTAATGATTAAAATTGCTCTTTGAGGAATTAATTATTACATGAAAAGAGGAAGTTTGAGATTTGATTTGATTCGATTTGATCTTAATTTTATGCGAGGTTAAATTTATAGTTGATCTTTAGCATGTGATCTTGGATATTACTTGACAATCTTTCTTGGATATCATATTGAATGTGTGAATTATTTACGAGTTTAATTGATCGTATTTTTTAGGATTGAGATATATACTCACAGATCTATCTCTTTACTTATTTCTTTCTCTTTTTTTATTTTCTTTGTTTATTTTTAACTCTATTTTATTTTGATGAATGAATTATCAATACAAATAATTGAATACATAGATTATTTCAAAATGCGCAACTAAAGAAACGATGTTCTCTGAGTTTGAACCCGGTACACTTACCAAATAAAATTTATCACATATTCAAGTGTGTGATTTTTGATGAATTTATTTCGGCCTCCTATAGTACAACTCGACTCTATTAAGAGACGTGGAAAATTGTTCATCATCAGCTATTTAACGCAATCCCTACACGGTGGGGATTTGAGCCTTGGTTTTTTGGATGGTAGATACACCACACTATCACCCAATCATTAAAGTGAGAACATTTTACAAATAAAATATGAATAAAAATAAATCATGTGAAAATTTAAGATATAAAATAAAACATCTCATTATCATCAGTAATTTACGCTCAAATGTACACTTCTAAGTATTGCATAAATTATTTGTAGACCCAATAATCCCTAAACTAAATTTATTTGTGACACTAATATATTGTATTGATCTAATAGATATAATATCCATGTGTGCTACATGAATATATGAAAAAAAAATGAAATCCCTTCATATATACAAAGTATTTAAATTAAATCTTTATGTAAATGACATCCTATTACAAATTCATTCTTTTACAATATCATTGACAATTATATTATAAATATCTTCAACATCGTTGAGTCGAAGAGATGATCGAAACGAACAACTCAAAGCCTTCATTTCCATGGTCGAAGTAGTGACAAAACATTAAGGTAGCGACGAAGTTGGGAGACATGCGACGCTCCGCCCCTTATTCACGGAAGACGATATGGGTTTCAATACCCGGTTGTGATAATCGCAAGTGTATCGAATAATCAAGCCTATTTTTAAAGAGAGATTGTCTGTTGCTTAACCGTAAGGAAAACACAAAGACGGTTACATAAATGTCTTCGACTTGGTGGGAAATCAAAGTGATTTCAATAATTCATCGGAAGGACTTCTAGGGAGCAGAAACTAATGAATTATAAATTGTTTTCTTACAAATCATTCCCTAGAGCGAATAATTATTTTAGACCCGATTTTAACATTTATAACCTTTTGTTACGAGTCTTGCATTAAACAGCCTAAGGCTCTACAATTTAAAAATATGAATATTATATTTTGATTATGATCCGTGGAATAAACCATTTACTTCATAAAAAATCATGATATATAAAACCACGGCAGAATAATATTACCATAATTAGCTTCATAGCATATCAATGCATAAAGCTTTGGTTTTTTAAAATATCATCGTTTTCATGTCTAGATAAATACAAAAACAAATAAAAATTCATAAAAACTAACAAAACATAAAAATAAGAAAACAAACATTATCATTTGTGCATATAGTTATTCAGTGTATGCAATAGTTATGGTTTACAAATAGTTTACTTTTGATATTTGGAACAAATAAAAAACATGTACAATAAGGAATATCATTTTCAAAAATTATACCATCTCTTAAAATTTCAAATAAGTTAGAGTCCTTTACTTTTATAAAGTATATTCTAATATATTTATTTCACATATAAATATTAAGTATCTCGCATAAAGTACATAAAAAATCCAAAAAGGTAAAAAAATGAAATTCCGTTTTATGTTAAAAAATATGTTTTCAGTGACAATATTTTTATGTATTTAACCTTAACAACGCTCAAGTTTTGTTTTATTCAACATTATTTTCAAGAGAATTCAAATAAACATCAAAACAAAATTTTCAAAATTACTATAAACTTGAAGTAGTAATAAACAATACATTCTTTTAATATTCTTGTAAATCTTATATATCATTAGACTCTAACATAGCACAAAGAAAATAAAGTTTGTAAATCTGTCTTGAAAAATCAAATAGTTTTCGAAATTAAATAAATTATATAAAACAAAATTGAAAATTAAATAAATGTAAATGATTTCGAGCAAATAAAAATGGTATCATTACACTCATATCCATTTATACTTTGAAATTACACGTTGAATCCTTCATAGTATCGAAAACATGCACAATCATGAACAATTATTAACCATTGCATGGCATGGATATGTGTTAACTTCCATTCATTTTCTCCGTTGACTTTGAAAGAAAAATATCAGTTATTTACAATTTTAACGCATTTAAGTTCACGTTATTTATGAATGGTACCACTCCTCTTTCCTCCCCCTCATTATCTTCCATCTTCATCGAACCCCCTCCTCTCAATACTTCCGTTAGACGATTAAGCCCTTAGAGGTCCATTGATTAGTAGCATTTTATTCCATTATATGAATGAAAGAATAATGTGTGTTTTGTATTTATAAAAACCTCGTAATACTATTAGGGTAATATTCTGTGGGTATTTTGATATCATACAATCGTTGATCTAGAGGGATATATCGTAGAGGTTGATGTTGGGTTGCTGATCTAAAGAGTTAGAACAAGAACTACATAACTTATGAATCTCATGTTCATCACTCTAAAAGTCATGAATTAAGCTCAAATCCCTAAAATTCATCGGCATTTCTTCATTTATATTGCACAATTAGCATTCATACATGTTTTGATAAGAATGACATTTTATCACTTATTATTGCACAAAATAAGAAGCCAAAAATCCCAATCCAATTGATCTGTAAAATAGCCTAACTTCCCTTATTTTTAACTAATTCATGCTAACTGCAAATGACTTGAAACCACCTCCACTGTGTATATATCACTATAAGAATAAATAAAATACAAAAAAATCACTAACCCAAATAAGTGGACCAAAAATCCAAAGCCTAGTTCTAGGATTTCTAGACTAAAACCTCAATATCTTCCTCATCTAGTGTCCATTTGATCCTACTAACTTTTAAACTAATGTACATTCAAATACCTTCAAAACAAGACCAAATTCAAGTGAATCAGAGCACATATGTGAAAGTTAGGTTTTGGGTCTCTTTTGTACAGTTTGTATTTTAGTGATTTTTGACCTGTTATTTTATGTACATAATTAACCCATTTTATTTTATTTCTTTGTCATGTACTTTATTTAATAAAAGTTTTATTAAAATGCGTAAAAATTCGGATCTAAACTGAGCTTAAAATTAAAGAAATTAACTGAGTCCGAGTCTTCACTAACTGTATGTACAAAAATTGCCGTTTTCACATTTTATTTTATTTCTTCTTTTTTTAATTAATAAAAATATAAAAAATAGATTAATGTGTAAATATTTATCTTTGATTTTATCACATTTTTCCAGATTTTTATCTGGTTTAAAAATGATAAAAAATATAAAATCATATAATCAAGGTATTCTATGTACATGGGATACCCCAAAAACACCACTTTGCATAAATAATTGATTTTGGTTTTGGCATCTTCACGAAAGTTGTAGATCTCGTCAAGACAAGAAACTTTCATGAAGAAAATTTTTCGATCTGAGGTTTTTTATTATTTCTTTTTGAATTATCTTTTTATTTAATTTTATAAATTTTCTGGGACTAACACGTGGCGGCTCCTGGAGCCGCCACGTATAATCCATTTTTGATGGTTTTAAATTTGTTTTATTAAAAAATAAACAAAAAAATAAAACACGTGGCAATATCTCAGCCGCCCGATCTCGGCCGATCGGACGGCCGAGGTTCTTCGTCCTCCTCCCCCTTTCTTCCCAGATCAGGGCGGCACCGGTGCCAACCCCTCATCATCGCTGCCCTTTCCTTTTCCGTCTGCCTTCCTCTTACAACTCCACCGCCTCCTTCCAAATCAAGCGTTGACGACCACCACAACCCCCCCCCCCCCCCCCGCGCGTATCCCCGTCACCTCCGTGAATCTCGGCCATCCCCTTCGCATCTCGATTAATCACCCTTCCCCACGTGTCTCGCAGTCAATCAGATCGTCGGACCATCTCCGATGCCTCGTCAAATCTTCAAATCGATCATCACAACCGCCATCAAACCTCCAATTGATCCGATCTCCACCACCTTCCATCACCGGCCTCTTCTACTCCCCTATAAAACACAACATCCCCCTCCACGGACCTCCATCCGCCGACAGAACCTATAGCAGAGGAGGATCGGTGGTGATAGCCCGGCCCTCCACCTCCCTCGGCGAGATCCGAGTTCATGGAGCTCGTCACATTAGGGCCTCCGTGCATGGTGCTTTGTTCCGACCATCGTAGCCGTCGAGCCAACACGATTCCACCATATAATCTCTTCATCCATCATCGTTCAGCTCAACCTTCAACTCCACTAATGCGATTCCACCCTCGCTTTACCTTCAGCGTCGTTCTTCAACACCAGCATCCTGCAGCAGAGCCACGTCTCGACCACCAACTACGATTGCATCTCCACCCCTCCATTATACATCTCCCAGCTCCATCGACCACCGCCGTGCCTGGGAGCTCCCTCGCCTGCAGAAGCTTAGCAAACACCGCGGAAGGAGCTGCTCCACCAAAGCTCCTCCGCGCAAGAAGCATGCACCGTCCCAGTCTACCGAAGCTTCACCAGACACACCCGCCAGAGCTCTCATCCCTCCACGCATCGCGACGCATCTTCACCTTCAAAGGCTGATGCTCCATCGGGCCCCCTGACCCAAGGTCCTCCCACGTGCATGACACGTAAGGAGGAAACGTCAGCAACCAATCCCCACCCACGTGGTAGGCACGTGCGGGTGGGTTATTTGCATCGAATACCTTGGAAGTCTGCTTAATTTACACAGAAGCCCAGCTCAATGGTCATATGCCGTGCACATGACAAGCTGGAAGATTTGCACACATGCCCCTGGTGTTGTGCATAAGCGCATACCAGTCCCCGTCGTCCAAAGGGCACGCTCTATGCACTTGTCCCTCTCGAAATTTGGTTGTCATACCCCTGGGGAATCAGTATTTATATTTGAATCCCTTCTCTACATTTTTTTATTTTTATTTATTTATTGTAACTGCAGTGATACCCTTGTGGTCTCCCTCCGCTTTGAACCTCTTTATTGCATTATTTTTATTATTAAAAATAACAATGTGTTCTTCAATTAATTATCTATATCTTGGCATATATTTGACATTTTTGTGATATGTGATTAATTACTAATTAATTATTTTATGGAAAATTGCATATTTTGCCCATTTTATGCTTCAAAATTCACAATTAATTAACCATTTATCTAAAAATTGCCGAAAAATCATTGATTCGAGAATTGATTGTGTTTAACATTGTACCCAAAAATTACAGTGCATTCATTTCATCATAATTGTCATCTCGGTAAAGTTTCATATTTTTAGGACATTGTTTGAATGATCTTCAGATTTTAGTCCCCAAAATTGTCGTATTTGCATTTTGCATCCCAAAGTTGCTTTAAAAATACCAAAAAAAGACCGCCTAAAAAAACGTGTGCATACTTTGATAGTCAAATTTCTAGGTTGTTCCTTTGCCTCATTGAGTTTGACCTTGGAACTTGTCCAAGTAAAATAAACACTAAACCACTTTGAATAAAATTGATTAATTTGTTGTAGTTAATTTCTTGACCAATTCCGATTGCCCGCCTACAACGAAACAAAATTAATTTAAGCGCTCGATAAATTCACGATAATTAACGTAGGGTGATTCGCGACTCGTCAGATGGCGTCGCTGCCGGGGAGGCAAATGGCTTAGTTTGTGTCTAAATTTTTTTTGTTCGGTTTTCCGCATTCGGGTAGTCTGACCCCCGAATTTTCATTGTAAATTTTCCATCTTTTCTAGCATTTATTTTTATTTTATTTTATTTAGAAATTTTTAACTCACTCTCTTACATCCTCTCTCTTATTGTTTCTTGCAAGGTACCCGACGTACGTGGAGCGGTTTCTCATAAAACCGACACATCTTCACCAACTCCCAAAAAGCCACAATTAAATTGAGATCGAGTCGAGTCGTGAGAGAGCGTAGAGTCTAGGATTTAATTTTATACAATTTTAAATTATTCACTCATTTATAGCGGTGTCTGTTTAGACTCTCGCGTGTGTAACAAGATCTCAAACTTTTTTCTGTGGTGTGTCGTGGCTTGTTTCATTCTCCGATGAGGGTGGGGCCCGACTTGAGTGGTGCATAGGTTAGACCTGCACATACGACTACTAGACCTTCTATAATTTTTTATTATGCCCGTAGAACCTAGGACCGCACTTCACTTAATTGAGACACATAATAGATCGTTCAATTTAGTCAAATTCAACTCAATTCTCTCTGACTAATAGAACTTTCTGTTAGGTGCGGTTTTTATCGGCTTGCATTCATATAGATTAATATTTAAATTCTTGTATTGCATCCCACATGGAGATTGCGAGGAATCACAGTAAGTCATCTATCTGAGCATCCATCATTGTTTCATGTGCATCAACTTTTCTTGAATTTCTCCCTCCTGTTTTGTCAAATAATTTTAAAGGAAATCGGGACTAGACGGTAGACGTGTATTTGTGCTCACCTAATTTTTCATTGATCGCCTAATTAAAATTGGGACAGCTAAACAAAGTCAATGAAATTAACTCATACCTACTTCTCAACTTGCTTGCAACCTATTCCCTTAAAGAGATCAAACCTTAGGGATTGAAAACAAACTAGCTATTGGCATTTTCCTAAGCGCTTGAGTTTATTAGTAGATAACTTCCAAGCTTGCTCCCCCCCCCCCACACCCCCCTCGCCGAGAAAATGGAAGCAAATAAATAGTTGGAGTAGAAGCATCGGTCTTTGAAAGCTCATGCTGACAAGTGAAAACTGCTCATAGGTTTTCCCTTTGTTGGGGGGGGGTTGGGGGGTTGGGCTGGCCAGATTCTTTTGAGGTCAAAAACTTCTGCGAGAGAGCAACCCCTTCCTTGGATGTATTTATTTTTCTAAGTGAGCGAGAGATGACACTTAAGGCTAGAGCCCAACTCTGAATTTTCATATTGACTACTGATTCTATAAAAATGATCAGCTACTTCCCAGTGAGGAATACGTGTAGCTGGTAAACGGTCCGTATTTCCTTAGCAGATGGGTGTTTTAAAGAACGTTGCATAAGTTTATGTCCTTAAGTAATACGGGTAGCCGTTTTACAGTCCGTACTTACACCTATACTGACTGAAAGTAGGCACAACTAGTCGTAAGAATTCGGACCAGTCTTTAAGAAAATTTCCGGCACCTAACAGCTCGCTAATTATTTTCCAAGATTGTCTTATCACCAACTAAAATTGAAAAGATAATTGTCGAACTCTAACGGCTTCATTGTGTGAGTTGATGAACCTGGGGTTTGTTTTGTGTTTGTATTGGGGTGCGTGAACCGATCTCAAAAATCAAAAACTGCACGTTTGTGCCATCACTCTCCTTTCTTGATCTGAAGGAGTTAAGGTTTCTTTAAAAATTATGGAACTTTTGTCCAAGAGCCCTCCAGATTTATATTATGAAAATAAATTCGTCTCGGTTAGACCCATAGCTTTAAAACCTCCTCTAACCAGACATCATCCAACTTCCACAGGAGACTCTCACCCACAAACAGATCCAACCCTCTCTACAAAATCTGACCTACTTCATGAATGACAATCCTTTATATTCAGATCATACAAACAAACAACCGATTGAGGTTTACATTTCTTCGTATGTCAATCCTCTATATTCTGATCATACAATCCATCCTTCATATTATGTAAATGTCAATCCATCATTCAAGTGAGATTCTAACCACATGATGAATCCGATTGAATTCAACACTTCTTCATATCTTCCACCTTCTCCACCCTTGAACACGAATAAGCAACTATCACCTTGGATTGACCCATTACTCGTCTGAACTCACGAATCATTTGAACATCAAACCACTTTTGAGACACATGACAAACTCCAACTGACTTCAATCCCTCCTCACCATATTGTTGGAACAGGTCAATATTTCACAAATCACAACTAGTTTTGACCATTGAGAATAAAATATAAGCCCGGATATATCAAGAGGATTGGCATGCATATGACAATCTTCCATCTTGGATTAACCATGACAATCCCACCTTCAGACACGGCACTCATATAAAGAAATGGATTGATGAAATTGACGTACATAATCCCTATATGTCGACTCCACAGTATACGAGTCCGATCTTCATTACCAAAAGAATGGGTTCTACTCAAACCAACTATACAAACATGAATCACACCGTGTCGAGTATGAGATCAATAGTGACCCTCACATTAAGCATACTCGTTCCATGATTTTTTAGGAGAAATTTTCAGAAGACAACAAATCAAGACGTTTTGAGAGGATCTTCTCCCATCTCATACATGAAAATGGAGGTTGAAATGATTGGATCTTAAAAGAATACTCATGAAACTACACATACTGCTCCTGAAAAATCTTTGGAGAATGACATTTTGAGGATAATAAGAGATATGAATTAATGGAGGAAAAATTCAGAAAATTTACCCACCGACTCATTTTATTTTATGGAAGCTCGGGTAAGAAAGTGGAGGATAAATAATTGGATCTAATGTTGATAACCCCGAGGATATTCAGAAATCCATAGACAACATTCACCCTAAGGATGACTCTAACAAAAACACTCCTGGATATTATACCCCTAGGAATAAATCGGGTTCTGATTCTTACTCAGCTAATCAAAACCCCTTCTCATCTATGGAACACACCACATCACCACACCACATCGAAAAAACCAAAAAAAACGAAAATCCAAAAAAAATATAAAATTGAAACTGAAGAAGATCTGAAGAATTTGGATCCTGTTGTACGGGAAGCACTAGAGAAAAACTGATTTTTGAACTTCCCTTAATACAGGTCATTGAACACTTCCCCGACCTTAAAGGATTTGTAATGAACAAATTGATGGTGAAAAAGTCAGGCAAGATAAGAACAAAGACTGAAAGACATATCTTGTCAATGGCCACCTTCTTGGTGTTGAGGAGAAAAATCAAGAGTCGCATAGTGAAGCGGTTGCCCAGATTTGATTGTGGAATTAAAGACACAATATTTACACATGCTCGAATTGGCGATGACTCACCAATTAATATCCTCCCGACGTCTGTATTTAACGAGCTCAAACTCGAACCTATCAGAAAGATACGAGAGATCGTGATCGATAAATCGGGCAAGAGAAACCATTTCTGTCATCATTACATTCCAAGGTGCTCCGCTCAAAATAGACTTCACGATCATTGATATTGAGCATCAAGAAGAATTCACCCAATCTCCGATCATTCTCGGAAAGCCATTCTTGGCATTGGCTAAAGCAATTATTGAGTGTGAGACTCGAGAAATTAACTTTACAACATTGGGAGCACTTCGATCTCACCCAATCCTTGAGGAAACACGATATCCTGAGGCAACACATGAAGTCGTCAACAGCCATAATCACCAAGCGGTGGAAGAGCCCTATCCCGCTGATACACCTGAGATAACGACTGTTGATGAGACTATTGGTTTAGAGACTCTCACCACTACTCCATTTCATGCTTCTCTCACCATGGGAAATGACTCCGATTATGATCCTGAGACTTATGCATGGGCGCATCCTGAGTCAGCCGAGATCTCCTTTGATCACATTGATCAAGTCAATCCAACTTTGGAATGCTCCAACATTAAGTTAATTGATAACGAACATGCAGAGACTCTCCCCACTGTTCCATTTCCCGTTGCTCTCACTATAGAAAAATGTTCTATATGATCCTGAGACATATGCATGGGCTCGTCCTGAGTCAACCTTCTCCGACTACCTTGAACAAATCAATCCTACCCAGGAGTGCACCAACATCAAGAAAACCAAGAATAAACATGCGGGACAAACATCAACCAAGGAGAAAATTTTTAGTGGTTATTCATATGGAGACTCAAGTGTCAACACCTCATTCCCAAGACCGACACCTTCACGAAACAAAATGATTGCTCCTTCGTCTAAAAAGAAAGTCGCCTTTGACCTTCCGGAAGAGGAATCGTCTGATAATCCCTCGTCGGGTTCGGAAAGGGTAATCTATATGAATGAGGTTTGTTCAGTAGTTTTATAGTCCTATCTTTGCAAGGATCCAAAATTCAATTCTCATTGGACAGATCATGTTCCTCACTATTATTCATCAAAAACCGATTCTCCTAGTCTCATTAAACATATTGGAATAATTTCTTATGAGCTGATTGAATCTGGTGCTTCAGAGTATTCATCATCCGAGGACAAATCACTTGATCCCAAGAAAGAACGAATTCTAAGAAAACAACTGAAGAAACAGAAGACCAAGAAGGTCTGGAGTGCCTCCACTTTCAAATACTTTTCCTCTGAGGATAACTCCGATGATGGTTATCTTACATCTGACTCATATGCTTCATCTACTATCCAACATGATTTCTCAGATGATAACATTGATAATGGTTGGGAATCATATGTTTTGTCTCCTTCTTATCATTACTATCTCCCACCACAAGCTCACAAAAAGATCGGCTGAAAATGCCTTAATCACTGGCTACCCACCCTCCCTCCCGACCACATCAGTCACCCTGTACATCTTATTCCTTTACTTAGGTCAAGGTCTAAGTATAGGGGGGGACGATGCCATCTGTACATACCATTCTCCCCATCTTTCAATCGCTTCATTTCCACTATTCTTCCATACTTAGGCTGACCAGAGCCTAAGTATAGGGGGAACCGATGCCCACCTGTATATACTCTCCTCATTCACATCTCCTAATCACTCAGTTTCGCTCTTTTTTTATACTTAACATGTTCACAACCTAAGTATAAGGGGGCAAGACACTTCTACTATGTATAATTCATTTCTCTCTCTTACGCTTAACCCGAGCTATGTCTTCTTTCCGCTTCTTGTGCTCTGAGGACATAACACTCGCTAAGTATGGGGATGTGTATATATATTGTATATATATTTTACCCATAGCTCGTACTTTCGCGTAAGTCTATATGCATTTACAGGGTGGGTAACTAACTTTAAAAAAGCATAAGAAAGTTTTTGTTACTAACACCGACTGTGTCCAATCAAAAAATGTTTAAAAAATGGCTTCTTATTCATTTTTAGAAAAAAAACAACAAAAAAACCTTGAATATTTTTTTCTCTCTCAAAAAAAAAGAAAAAAAAAAGAAAAAAACCCACAAAAAATGTGTATGCATTTCACACACCTGCACTTCATCCAACATTACATACATTTGCATTTGTAAAAAGTCCTTGGGTTCTGAACCGAATTATGAGCAAAAACCGAGAATGGTCTGGACTTGACCTTAATCCACCTAATTTTTAGAGGAACTTCACCAAAAAATAATATTTTAGAAACTTCAGGTCTATAACTTAATTCTTCGAGTTCAACATGACAATGTGCAGTGTTTGACTCTTAGTGTCTAAGCTGGTCTCTTCATTCTGGGTACGACTCTGGAATAGAGAATTAATTTGTACTCTCGTACTATGCACTTAGCTCAACTCAGACGGGGTGTTGGAAGACTGTGTGAGTTTCTTTTCTGCTGCGTAGAAATCTAAAGACCGGAGTACGGGTTGAAATAAAGTTTCGGAAAAGGGATGGACGGCTGGGCACAATTTTTCCTAAGACCCCCCAAAAGGAGGATTTTGGTCCCCTCCTAAGGTACTTGAAAACAACGAGGGCTTTATGAACCCCAAACAATGAAATCCGTTATAGAATTTAATTAAGATCAAAGTTTATTTAGCAGTCCCCTTGTTTTAGATTTTTTTTATTCACTTTCTTGGATATTTTGCATACAAGTGCCTAATGATTTTGTGAATTCATATTTAAGTCCCAAATGCTCAAAATCAAAGGGAGATAGCGAAAAAAATTGTGTAAGTCAACTCAATGATGGAAATCTCACTCTATCTTTCCTAGCTCTCTCCATATGGTATGCAAATTAGATTTTTTAAACCTATCAACACGGCGATGTGCAATCGTCAAAATCACCCTAAACATTAGCTGCTATTAATTGTGAAGAACCCATATGTTAATTATTCAGATATGAATATGAGAGTATGATCTTGGAGACACCTCGGTGCCCGTCACAAGGGTTCCTTCTAACATTGTATGGTGCCTCTCTCAGTGAACGTTTTCAAGCCCAGATAGTTGACGATTATTAGTTTGACTAGATCCAAATATAGAAGCTTATAGGCACATGATTCTTATTAGGGTTTGGACTTGATTACCAAGATAAGAAATCATAAAATCTAGGGGCTCCATACACATAAAACAAATAAAAAGAATGTGAAAAACTCAAAACATCGGGAAACAAAGTAAAATAAAAGTGATGAAAACTTGAGAAAACTACGATGAGGCCCCTGGGTGAACAATCACCCGGGCAATGGACCATGTTAAGTACATTATGTCCAAGTTCATGTATTATTACAAATAATGATGAATAAGTGAATCACTCTCTCGCCAGCGATAAAATAAAAATATAGGATGTGTCTTCCTTATCACGCTTGCTGCCTCTCCAACTGGCCAGGGCAAGAACATCAGTCTCACCGTACTTGGTTGTCTCGACTCCCTAAGAGGTCGTCATCACATAGTAGGCCCTCACATCAAACAAAACAGGAGAGATATTAGCGCAATTAATCAAATAATTTTGTACAAAAAAATAAGAGCTATAATTATGCATAAGTGAGATAAAGAAAGAAAGGTGTTTTCTAGAAAAACAAAAGAAAAGTAAGTATGTACAAATTAGGCTACTTTACATTGGTCCCCGACAATGACACCATTTGTTTAGTCAGATTTGACGAGGGTCTAAAATAATATCCTCACGGAGGGCGAAGATATTTTATCGCCGAGGCGACCGATAACGAAACCCGAACTAAAACAACAAGTACCCTGAACATAAAATTAATCAATTAATGACAAAAATGTGGAGCACAATTTATTATAATCTACAAACAAAGATGTATAGTATGCAAGCATGTAGAGGTCGAATCACTTAGAGCAAACAAGGTAGCCTAATGATTATTACTAATAAAAAGGAATTATGTATACAATTGTCTTTTTCTTTTTATATGGGTCCTGGTTTTTTTAATTCTTGTATGATTTTTCTTTTACATTTTTTATTTTTCTTTATTTTTAAATTGTTGATTTTTAATTCCCTTTTAATTCAAATAATATATATGTATATGAAGGGATATAAGTACATATAAGGTGTGATTTAAGGTATGGTTACATATTACGTAATAAATATATAAAAATCAGAAAAAATATAAAGAAATATAGCCCATTTTATATTTGGTATTTTTTTATTTTTAAAAATATTTATAATGTATTTATATTAAGTAAAAAGATAATATACACTAAATATAAATATACATAGGTAGATAATACAATATACATTGAGCCTTGTATGCATTGTAATGCCCCGCCTCGGTGGGAACACATCTCAACATCCATTCTCAAAAATTATCTAACAACATTTATATACAAATTGCATGATAAAACATTGATATCGAAAAATGGTAACAGAAAATATTCCTTCATATAGAAAATGTTCTTAACTTAAGGTAATCAGAATAATTCAATTCTTATTTTCACAAGATCATAGTGGAAATGTAAGGACAATTGAAGTAATAAGTTCAACTAGGTATCAAACTTTGAAATGATTCTTAACTACACTATCAAAAACTCGAGCCTTAGTCTTCTGCTCGAGACTTTCTGTTGGATTTCCAAGAGGAGTAGAATGTGAGTCAAAATGACCTGGTACATATATAAAAATATTTTATAAATAAAAGATTATATGTAGAGACGACAGAATGCATTAACTAAACATGTATGATAAGAAAGGAACATTCTACCGCAGGGTGCTTATAATTATAATCAATGCCTCTAGTAGTTTTTATGACACATTACACAATTAATCCACTTCATTTGTTTTCTCTATCCATAGATTCATTTATTTATTTATTTCGTACTCGCTTGACAAAGGAGAAAGACTGTGCGAAGAATGAAACATGCATCGCTTTATTCAGAGCGCATATTAAAACCTGTGCGCAAGCATCCTTCAATTAGTTTGGTTAGTAGTACTCTAATTCTTGGGGCATGGGGCATGTAGCCCAAGGAACCGTAGTTCCGTCAACTGAGTCCATCGGGGGAGTCTCGCTCGCCCCAAAACAAGTGGCCATAAATACGAATCAAAACAGTGCGATGCATGCGGGCATCTACCCAAACTCTCCAGAGTACCTACTATCACCCCCACTCTGTGATGCCCCTCGAGTGGGGGTGACTTACTGTTGGCTCAATCGGATCACAAGGGTGTGCACATACCTTGTAGTAATTATCTTCCAATTCCTCGACACTTTATTTCCTTTTACTCAAGGATAGATAATGGCTTCCAATAATTTATGATCCAAAATCATTAAATTTAAGGACGTTGATGAACTCAAAAAATCGCTTCTTCAATAATCGATAATTGTAGTGTAAGAGACGAAATTCGGTACAACCCAAACCACACTTTCAAATATGTGGAAGTTAATTTACTTGATAAGTGTACCAAGGTCAAACACAGGTACATGAGCCTCTTCGTTTATTTATCGAAAATTATTGTTTGATTAATGAGTGATTATTTTCTAAACCCGGGTCTTCAAATACATATACAGATGTTATGTACAGAATGGTATGCATAATGCAGGGACAAAATGATGCAAGAATGCTATAATGCTCATCTTTTGATTTTTTAGATGCGATTAAAAGTGAGATGTCATATGAGATGCAACATATAAACCTGAAGAGAAGATGTACAAGCATGCCCTAAAAATATCAAATCAATGAGCAACAAATTAAGGTTCAATTTTAGAGGCAAATTAAGCACGAAGGATAAATAATGACATTATAAATAATGGGCTGGAGACATTCTAGATCATAAAAAATTAGCACATTGAATTAAGTGTCAAGTCATAAAATAAAATATGCCACTAAATAAAGGATAAACTTTGCAACAAAATGGAACTGAAACCAACTAAAACGGATCCTAAATGCTCGAGATCTGAATGAAACAGTACTAGGACAAGATTGTAATAAAGGTGCATTAAAATAAAAGATAAATAATTACAAAAATGCCCCTGGAGGAGTATTTTTGCAACAAATGAAAGCTAGAGGGGTCCCTTCATTATTTTCCCATTACGCACATGGGCATTTCTACAATTACTGAAAATGGCTAAGCCTTTTTGAAAAATGATCAGTCACACACTTGAGGCACGCACGCATGGACTGCATTGTAATTCTGGAGAACCAGTGGGTTTCTCTACAAATTACCCAACCCGCACTTGCATGTCATGCGTACGGGCTAGGTACGGTGACGACGTGGCTTCGGATGACACATGGTGCTTGCTGGTGCCTCAGAGAATGACTCGGTAGACCTGAGCCTAGAGCTTCGATGCGGGTGATGTGGCTTGATCAGCAGCTTACTGGGGATACAAAGGCATTCCAGGGGTGTTAGGGTGTGCGCGCGAACCACGATCGTTGGATGGCCGCCAAGAGGCATCATCCAACGGTGCCTATGCATCTTCCTCGATCGGAGGAGAGGCGACATTTTTGGAGCTCCAACGAGGGCCCCTCTCCTCCTTCGTGTTCCTCCTCCTTTGATGACGATCCTATGAGCCTTCTGGAGGTTCTGTGATGAAGCATGTGAGGAGATGGAGACACGACACCTACAGGGACGTGCTATTTAGGAAGGGTCTTAGGATATGGAATGGGAGACCGGAGCGAGGTGTGCAGCTTCGGTCACTGAGGACCTGCAGGGGTTAATATAGTCGAGGCAGTGGCATGAAGTGCGTACGTGAGATTGTGAAGTGAATGTAGGGTCGTGGATGGGAGGAGGCGAGGCCCTGGTAGGTTATTCTCCAGCATGCTTGAGAAGAAAAGGGGCGCATCGGAGGGAGGTCCTGGAGAAGGGAGAGGGTGATTGGGAGTGTTGGCGAAGGTGGTGGGTGTCTGGTGGATGTGCAGAGATGATCAGAAGATGGTGGAATTGGTTGTAGATGGTGGAGAAATTAAGAGAAAAAATCAAAGAAAACACGAGGGGAAGAAGTACCGGGAGATCGGAGATGATCATTGGGCGGAGGAGGTGCCATGTGTTGAGGTCCGGAGGACCTCGGGTCTTTGCTCTACATGCTCGACCTGAGCATTAGGCTTAATTGTGGCGTAGGGTTGTCATAGCTTGGACAAGCATCTAATGATCACACTTGGGGTTGGGGTCGTCATTACCTTAACATCTAGCGACTCCGCAATCATCGGATGGCGGTGGAAGTTGGGTCGTAGCTCCATGATTAGTGGATGCGAGCGGTATTTGTAGGGGAGAGGTGGAGATTACTGGTGGTGGAGACGATATATTAGGTGACTTAATGGTAGCCCTAGAAATCGGGCGAGGTTGTCTAATTGGTATGTGAAGATGAAGGAACCTAGGGTTGTATGAAGAAGGCGTTAAGTCATAGAGGATTTAGTTGATGTGCACTCAAAAATGGGAAGGGTGAGAGGTTGCGGAGAGGAGTAACGGATGGGAGATGTGGCACATGAGGTGGAAGAAGGAGTCAGAACCGTTGGATCTTGTGATCCGATGGCCCAGAGGCGGGCGCTAAATAAGGGCGAAGACCAGATCCTTCGAATACGATCGAACAACTGGAAGGCATGTGGGGGTGTACGGTTCATATGCGTGGATGGGGTTTGATCTGACGATGGGGATTAAAGGTGGTGTTGGATGGTTAAGATTCAGGTGGGGAGAGGGGATCCAACGGTGAGGAGGGGAGCGACGACGTAGAGGAAGCAGGTCCATGGGATGAAAAGGCATCTGATGGTTAAGATGAAGGCGGAGGGGATGACTACGATCGTCTCTGGGAGGGGATCTGATGGCTGAATGCAAGCATAAATGAAGGGTTAGGATGAAGGCAGGAAAGGGGTTCATCCAACATCCAAAGAGCAAGGTCGGGTGGTGAAAGGTGGTGTGACCACGTGGGCAACCCAAAGGGCGCCATGTGGCTGCTTCAGAAAATTCAAAATGAAGAAAAATAAAGAAATTTCGAAAATAAATAATTAGAAGTTGCATTAGAAAAATTCAAAACATGAAAGTTGTAGATATCGATGAGATCTAGAAGTTTCGTGTTGGTCAAAAATCCAAAAGAGGTTATTTGTTAAATGGAGAATTTTTGCAAGTATTTTTAATGAATAAAAAATTATTTTAGTGGTTTTGTATGTTCTTTGTATTTTAATTTCTTTTTGAAATCAAAATAAATACATACAATAATTAACCTAATTTTAGGGTTTTTAATAACATATAAAATAAGGAAATGTGTTAATGATTAAATACAATAATAAGGGTTAGAAATTTAGTGTTAACTATATATAAAGTTTATTTACAATACGATGATAGTTAATAATAAGGATTTAATTGTGATTTTTATTGAATTGTTTCTGTTAAGAGGATAATAAATAGATTTTAGCATGATGTATATGGGATTCATCATCCCCCCTATAAACTATGCTCGTCCTCGAGCATCTAATAAATGAATAAGTCGGATTAATTCTTGATACTGCATGTGGTATTTTCAAGGTTCAATTCATCGAAGACCCTCAGTTTGAGTGATCCTAAAATTTCGGGCTCAACCTTGCTCTAGTAAAAAAGAATCCAACTTCGCTAATTGTCGAACTCTCTATTTATACATAAAATATAAGGATATGACAATTAGTATACTACAACCATGAGAGTCGAGTCGAGATGTCACCCAAAATCCTAGTCCAGGAGACTCTCCTCTAGACCTAATGCTCAACACTTGGGAATAAGTCGGTTCTTTCTTCCATCAACCGTCTCATTAGCTTGTAAGACTTGAAAGTATAGATGGACGACCAAATGATGGAGGGTATCGGATTGTGTAGATTCTTTCGAGTGCCTTATTATGTATATTTTTGTTGTTGATCAATGTATCAGTCAAGAGAAGTCGGAGTCGCATGCACTTGTTTTCGTGGGAGTACACCGGGGTGTGTCTCTTTTGAGTATCTAAGATACTTTCGATACCTAGACTTGTATACGATGCAGAGCCCTTTCTGGGTGCTAGCCCGATTCTTTGGTCCAGCATTTGGTCCAAGTGGACACTTTGAAATGTCCGGGAGTGCTCGCCTTTGTTTGAAGCTCTTTGTAAATTGACTTTGTGTTTGAGAGCTCTTTTCTTTCAATTCTTTCTCTTCTTTTCTTTTTGACTAGCTCCATTGCTTTTACCAAGCATTGGCGCACACTGATCAACAATTAATTAGTTCCATCAAACATTGGCACATAGGTAGATATCAAACGAAAGCATACAAACTAGTTCACATATTTGGCTAGGGTTTTGTTGATACTTAGTTTCTTGAAGCATTCATTAACATAATCACATCCTTGAGTGTCATTAAATTGGGTCTAGACTCAAATCACTAATCCCAGTTCCTCAAGTGATAACTCAAATCATCTCATCAATCATGCCGCTGTGAAAGTGATGTGTTGATCATATTCTTTAGAAGGCATAAATGAATAGTGCAATACAACCCTCAAATCTTTCAAACTAGGGAAGTGTGGGTTATTAAGTTTCAAAATCTTAATGACTAAGGCATGTTAACTCAAACTCTTAAGATCTCGGAAATACACCAACTCCTTAGTTAGTGAATTTTGTGATTTTCAGTTTTTTTTATTTTTTAATTATTCAGAGAAACAATGGCTGACCCAGACTCATACGAATAGTTGCATCTACTTTCAACCAGTATGGGTGTAAGTACGGATCATTAGACGACTACTCATGTAACTTGAGGACGGAGTCATACACAATGCACTCCAAACCACCCACTCTGCTAAGGGAGATGTAGTTCCCTATTGAAGAGTAGCCACTCATTTTTAAGCCTATTATTCAGAGCCTCTACCAAAGAAAATTTTTAGTTTTTCATATTTTAACGGAGTTTTTAAATAAATACCAATTTTATTTACAAAAAGTTAGTCCCTCAATTTTTAAAAAAATATTTACAAAAATTTACAAAAATCAGTTCACTAGTATACCTAATCCCTAGCCCCAAAAAGGTTTCAAAATTTTAAACATACGAGCTATGGCTAAATGATATATACAATAGTATATAGTATACCCCCCTATACTTAACTTTTTCCATGTCCTCATAGCACAGGTGATATGAGGCCATAGCTTCGGTTAATATAGATGACTCGGAGGCCCATGGCTCCCATATACTTACGTAAAAATTGACCTAACTATAAGAAGGCAGACAGAAGGAAGGATGATTGGGCCATTTCACCCCTATACTTAGGCTGAAAACATGCTAAGTATTGGATATGGAATTTTGGTCGGAGGGCCCATGGTTTCTAGGGTTAGAGGGGTCATTTATACAGATGTTTGGTCGCTTGGAGATGGGGGAGGGAGTGATGACTTTTTGCAGACAAATATGACAGGGATGTGAGGGGTGTACGAATATACAAAGATGGATGTGTGTGTGTGGAGGGGGGGGGGGTAGATCATCCAATGATATACTTTTTTAAGTACATACGTGAGCCCTCAAATAAAGACCGCTAGAAATGCGCATGATACACATATATATTTTACAACAAAATGCGTGAATAAAATGTTGTCGAATCTTCCTTGAATCCTTCATGATTTTCTTTTGTTGCTTCTTGCAACGGGAGCTCCCAACTCCATGCCTCCATGTAGATCGAGCATCTCCGATCTCCATGGGCCAGCTACAAAAGAAATAAATGGAAAAAATATCAATAAAGATAATCAATAAACAATGCAAAAATAACATGATGAGAAGACCTAGAATGTTGAAAATATCCACATAAAAAATAATGAATAAACTTCAACAAACAAATAAAGAGGAGTCGCATCTCCGACAACGACGCCATTTGATCAACTCAAAAATTTGCCTCTTTAATAATCGATAATTGTAGTATAGGAGACGAATTTCAATCGATCTAAAAACCACACTTTCAAATATGTGTAAGTTAATTTACTTGGTGAGTGTAACAAGGTTGAACACAGGGACACGAGCCTCTTAGTCTATTTTTCGAAAATTATTGTTTGATCAACGAATGATTATTTTCTAAACCTAGGTCATCAAATACATATACAAATGCTATGCATAGAATAGTATGTATAATGCAAGGACAAAATGATGCAAGAATGCAATGATGCTAGTCTTTTGATTTTTTAAATGCAATTATGAGTGAGATGCCATGTGTACAATTATAAGATAAGATGCAACAGATAAACATGCAAGAGAAGATGTACAGATATACCCTAAAAATATCAAATCAATGAGCAATAAATTAACGTTCAATTTCAGAGGTAAATTAAGTATAAAGGATAAATAATGGCATTGTAAATAATGGACATCAGATACTCTAGATCATAAAAAAATGGCTCATTGAATTAATGTCAAATCATAAAATAAAGGATGCCATTAAATAGAGGATAATTTGTAACAAAATGGAACTGAAATCAAATGAATCGGAGTCTGAATGCTCAAGATATGAATGAAATAGTCCAAGGGTGTGATTGTAATAAAACCGCATTAAATAGAAGATAAATAGTCACAAAAATGCCAATGTTGGGGCATTTTTGCAATAAACAAAAGCCGAAGGGGCCCTTCATAATTTTTCCTTTGTGTACATGGGCATTTCCGTGATTACAGAAAACCAGCTAAGCCTTTTTTACAAAATACCCATACGTACACGTGACGCATGCACCTGGATCTCATTGTAATTCTGGAGAACCAACGAGGTTTCTCTGCACATTACCTAGCCCGCATGTGCATGGCACACGCACGAGCTTGGTTCGGTGACGATGCAACTTCGGATGACACATGGCACTTGCTGGAGCCTCAGAGAATAGCTCGGTAGACCCAAGCCTGGAGATTCGATGCGAGCGAACATACTTGATCAAGGCCATTGGATGGCCACCGAGAGGCTTCATCCAACAACATTTGTGCGTCTTCCTCGACTAGAGTGAAGGATACATGGCTAGATCCTCAAGCGCATCACGGAAGCGTGAGCATCGTATCAAATACGACGAAGAACAACTAGTCGCACTAGTTGTTCTATGCAACGTAAATTAAAAAAAATAACGAAACCACATGATCCAAAAACACTTATCGGATCGTTTCGTCTAAACTACGAACAAGTAATAGGATTGCCTCTTGAAGCGTGGTTGTGATCAAGTCTCTAAACGAAGAGACCTCCTGTCTCATGTCCGATCCAACGGAGGAGACGCTTGCGAGCATGTTGATGAAACATATGCTTCCCGCAATCCATGTTGATGATTGATAAGCCCGAAAAATCGAGCGGTCGTGTATTCCACACAAGGCGGGAACACAGTCAGAAATCCATGTGTTGACCACTCAGAAATCCGGATTTAATCAATAATTAACCCACAATATGAAATCAAACAATGACAAGCAAAAATAGAGTTAAAACAAATAAAGACGTGTATAGGTGCAAGTGTGTGTAGAGGTCGAACACATGGAGCAGACAGGTAGAACGGGGCAAGTGAATGCACAAAAAAATGTGACTGTGAATATTTATCTATCTATGCTATTTTTTGTGGGTTTTTAAGTTTATATTTTTTATTTAATTTTTGATTTTATATTTTTGTATTTTGGTTTTTAATTTTCTTATTTTATATTTTCTTTTTATATTTTATATTTTTATATTTTCTTTTTCCAATAATAGAATATATATACAATATAAGAGAGAGAGAGAGGAATAGAGTGTTTATAAAAATAGGTAAAAATAAGGAAAAAAATCAGGAAATAAAGTATTTTTAGTCTTTTTATATTTTTAAGATGTTTTTGTGATTTTTAGATATTTTTCTAAATGTTTTTATTTTTAAAATCAAAAAAATACTAGAAAACAGTAAGCTATGCTACTGGCCGAAATTAAAATGAGGTATAAAAATAGCAAACAGTATCCAAAATTCCTCAAATTAATTTTAGAATGAAGTTAATAAGATAAGGAAACTATAGAAATTTAGTTTGCATTTTTAGGATTTTTCTAGAATTTTTTAGATTTTTATAAAATTTTTAAGAGATTTGTAATTTTTAAGGTTTTTGTTTTGAAATTTTTAATGATTTTTGGACTGACACTAAAAAATGGTAAAACACACAAAATATATTTTTTTTGGAATTTTTCAAAACGTTTTTATAATTTTTATGTATTTTCTAATGCAAACAGTGTTGAAAATGCATGTTTTTTTATTTTTAATAAATATGAAAATGCAATACAAAAATATGACGAATGAGCAAGCAAACATGAGCTTAAACTAATTTTTTGGTGATTTTTAGCAATTTATAGATGCATGAAATAAATAGATACAACATCAAGAAACTACACTACTAGCAAGGGCATAAGTGCAAATAAGCAAACATCCAGGGGCCAAAGTGCAAATTTCCACAAAATAATACACTTGAAATTAAAATTGCAGTACTAAATAGAAATAAATAAACCCATAAGGGGTCCTATGCAAAAACGCCAAGATCACGCGCACTTTGCACGTGACCTGGCGGGGACCTTCTTGTAATTTCAAAAAGTTATAGGGGCTTACTTGTAAATAATCCAAAAAGTTAACACTGACTTAAAATGTTCTGGACTGATGACAAATACAAAAATGGCCGAGGGCCTCTCTGCAAAACGACCACGCTCCTCACGCGCACGGGCTGTGAGGTGACGTGGCCGAGGACCTGTTTGAAAATAATGGAAAGTGTGGGGGCCTTACTGTAAATATTACAAAATTAATGAACAACCTATGAATGATTTAGTACTAATTAACTATTACAAAAATCGACGGGGGAAGGTGTGCAAAATACCCTCGTATTGCGCGCTGACGGACGACAGATGGAGGTTCACTAATACACATGTCGCGTCCCGAGCGCACGATACCTCTTGGCTACTGACGACCCTGATTAGATCATCCGAAGTCGATCAACGGTGGTGGCGCTTCACATCCGACGACAGCTGCAGCTTCTGGGAGACCTTCAAGATCTGACGGCTACGAAGGGCCTTCGATGAACTGGGATGAACTTGCGGGGAGGCGAGTTTCCCAGGCGTCGATTTCCCTCCTCCGCTGCTCCTTTGTTCTCCAAAATGATGTCCAGCACTCCTGCGGTGGTCCTCGACATGCTGGTGACTCCAAAAATCTCCGGCGGTGGCCGGAGGGCTCGCACGAGGTCGCCAGAGCAAAGTAGCTACAGGAACCTCTCCGCCTCCTCCAAAACGAGTCCCAGGAGCTTTTCAAGGCTCAAGACCTGCACAAAAAAAAGTCAAACCTTCGAGGACAAAGTGCCTCGCAGGTTGGGGGAACAAATGGACACAGGGGGTGGCGAAGATGGCAGTCGGCCGGAGGTAGCTCCGGCGAGGATATCGACTGAGCGAATCGATAGACGAAACGCAAGATTAAAGATGGTAACGAATCCTAGAAATGAAGCGAACTGGATGCGAGGAAAAATAGAGGGAAATAGACACCTCGAAAGAGTGGACCTGAGGTAGAAAGTACCTCGACGGCGAGGTTCGCCGGAGGTGGTGGAACACGCCCAATCCACGTCGATCCTCCGCCCTGGATGGCTCAATCTGGAGCTGTCACCTCCAGCAAGCGGTGGCACAAGGAAAGTGGAGGAGACGGGACAAAAATGGGGTTCAAATTTCGAAGGGAAAATCGATGGTTGTATAAGTAGGGTTGACGAACAGGTGGGGAAGAATGAGCCGTAGCGGTTCTCCCGTCGATCCATTGATCGAGGTATCACCAGGGCGTGAGTGACCATTGATCGAGGGATAAAAGTTGTGAAGAGTGATAGCCAAGACAGTGTAAGGATGACCCTCGAAAAAATCGAGAAATAGGGGTGGAAACGAGGTTCTGACAGGCCACAGGGGGCGGGTCAGAGAGTTGACCCGCGGTCAACTCTCGGACCCTCCTGGTTGGTCCACGTTGACCAACCAGGAAAAAACCCAAAAAAATATTTGTAAAATCATTTAAAAATAGAAAATGATTTTATTAATTTTAGGTTATTTTATTATCTTATAAGGTATTTTATTATGATTTTTAATTATTTTTAGGAGGTGTAAAAATAAGAGTTGCCTTTTTATAGGCTATATAGGTATATACAACTATATATTTTAATATTTTATTTTTATTTTGTATATTTAATTTATATATTTTTTCTTATAATTTTATAAATTTATAAAGTATTTTTATACACTTAAATATATTTTTATTTTATTTTTCTAAGGTGTTTTGTACACTTAATAAAATAGAAGTATAAGTTATATATGTGTGTGTATATGTATTATACATATGTATTATATATACAAATATTTCATTTTGTGTTTTATTTAGGTTTTTTATTCTGATTTTAATGTACAAATATATTATAAGTAATATTTATAAAATTATAAAAATATAAAATTATAAAATAATGAATAACAAATAAAAAGAATATTTCAATATGGGTCCAAAACTCAATTTTCAACTGTAACTCTGAAAAATACGAAACCACTACCATTAAATAACTTATTTTAAAATATATATAATTAAATGAGTTTGGTACATTTTGAGTTTTTATTTGCAAGATACGGGTCTGGGAAGTTGGAGTTTTGGAATCTTATTCAGATCATAACTTTTTATCTGTACATTATTTTTCAAGTGAAATCAATTTTGTATTTTTCTTTATTTAATTATCTACAACTTTCATGTTCAAAGTCTCTTTATTTGATGTATAAGAAGTGGAACCAAAAATAGGTCCCAAAATAAACAAAGAATGAATAAAATGAATGGGTATCTGGCCCTTATCTCCCCCTACTTTATTCCTTGTCGACCTATTCATCGAGATGTCTAGGTCTCGGGGTTTCGGGTCATAAAATATTACAATATTTTATTCTTTTTCTTTTCTTTTATTTATTCTATAATTTTGGCTTTAAATACTGTATTTTATACACTATTTACATGTACATGCATGAATGCTAAGATGCGGGAATTAAGGGTTTTTACACGCATTTGCTAGGGTTTTCGAGGCCAAAATGATAGAATAAAAATGATGAAATGTGGAATCATCAATGACCCAAGCGGCGGATCTCCTGATCTCGACACACGAGATCCAACGTCTTCTTCACGAACGAGGCGCACCAAAGGAGATGGACATCCAAAAGCAAACGATAGGGCAGCATAACGACGACGCTGCGGTGATGGAGAACCTCTCTAGGGCATCCATGGTGGACGGCCACATGAGATGGAGAAAGAGAATAGATGTGCAGAGAGAGAAAGAGGGAGAGAGAGAGACTTTTGTTCTCTTGTGTGTTGTGTGTGAAGAAGAGCAAAGGGGTGCCTCTCCTTTTATAATATTTTGGGATCCATGGATCTCAATCCATGGGCAACACAAATCCAATGGCTCACATTGATTTGTGTTTCTTTTAATGGCTAAGATTTGTGTTGGTAAAAACTAACAACAATTAATTTAATTTAGATTAAATCTATATTGATAAATCAATATAAATCAATCTCAAATTAAATCAATCAAGCATGGAGGTTTATGGAATGAAGATTACCTCTTTCCATGATATGGGATTTGGTGGTAATCTCATGTAATCTCATGAGATTACATTATTCCATGGAAATCTCCAAGATTTACAACAACACTTGTTGTAAATTATTCTACAAAAATAATTCATAATTATTTTGTGAATATTGCAATCTTGTCATTGGAAAATTGTGAATCACATTCACAACCTAAAATAAAATGTGAATTACATTTTCAATTAATTATCTAATGTGAATCCAATTCACATCAACATTTAATTAACAAATGTAAATTTCAAATAGCTCTCTCTTATATATTATAAATCATATTTATAATATACATGACTATTATCGATGTTGCTATCCACATTATTCTTATCCATGATAATTAATCATCTTGGATCTCTATTCTCGTGTGCCCGAATAATATGAATCGCATTCACATTATTCACATCTTTGATAATTAAATCACATTTAATTATCTTAGATAACTCTTCTTATAATATGAATCAAATTCATATTATTCTTGATAATTAAATCACATTTAGTTATCCATTTTCTCAATGCTCGGATACTCATATCAACAATGAAATTATCCCGAACCGCTTCAAGGATAATGCGCTTTCTCCGCGAATACTTGGAGATAAGGACATGGCGATTGTATTGTTCTACGTATAGTGACTTGGATATTGAGATCACGTCTCAAATCCAAATCTCGGGCCTCTCATAGATGCTTGATTAAATCAAGACCGCAAATCTAATCTTCTCATTGCATCTGAGTCACATTCAGATCAATGTCCAACATTTGGACTAAGATCAGATTACTTCTCTACTTAGAGGAGTCACTAAAATCCAGACCCGTTTCATCACTCCCTAGGAATGGAAGCGTCATGGTTATACAATCCTTTATGATTACATCACCCTCAGGTATTCCCAATACAAGTACATCCTGCATACTAGAAGACTCAGAATAAACCGAAGTATTGGATCAACTTTATACTGTCTACTTCATGGTTTTATCAGTAAGTTTCTCATTTGATCATTGGGAGTTGGTATCGATCATATACTTTCCAAAAGCATATATCATACCTAGGTATTGATCATATACTTTCCAAAAGTATATATCAAACCTACAAATTCGGTCAAGCCACCAAAGCGAGGCGACCGTGCATGGAATTTGATTCTTCCCAATATCTCATGAGTGAGCTCATGCCTTCCGGTCCAGTAAATGAACATGTATGATCCATTTGAGAGATCGTATTACTCATATGCCCTTATATGCACATCAACACGCCGATGTATAGACCTTGGTTAGGTCATCAACCTATTGGTCTGCCAAATGTACATACTCAGATATATAGTAACACATCTGTCTCCGGTCAGAGGATACGTGCCTGTATCGTGACAACATACGATATAGGATTTTGGTTATCTCGATCTCGTTAAGTCAACTCTTCGATCTAACTAATCTGACACCTCCGAATCTTTATTCCTATGCAGAGGACCTGCATCAAGATGTCGGTCAGATATCTGCCTAATTGAGAAAGGATTGCCATCTTCTACTCAGGCTGGAGATCATCTCTTAACAATCATTTGACGGTACTTGATGAGTCCTCAGTCTAACTCTTTAGATATTCATCCAAGCACCAACCTTTATGATTCAGTTATTGAATCAACAGCTGTATGATCATCGAGATGGCCATGGTACATAACACTAATTGTACTAAGTGACCTATTATGCAAATTATTCATTCTTCATTTCAGATCAGGGAATGATATTCCTAATAACATTTATTGCATAATGGCTCGTCGTGGGCTCGCATGTCCAACATGGAGGAGAGGTGATGTTTACAGAGCTCCGGCGAGGCCCCCTCTCCTCCTATGTGCTCCTCCTGCTCTGGTGATGATCCTAGGTACCTCATGGAGGTTCTACTATGAAGCCTGTGAGGAGATGGAGATGCGACACCTACATGGACATGATGTCGAGGAAGGGTCATTGGAGATGAAGCAGGAGATCGAAAAGAGGTGCATAGCTCTGAGCATTAAGGACCTATGGGGGTCAGTATAACCGAGGCAGTGGAATGAAGTACATGCATGATATTGTGAGGTGAATGTAGGGTCGTGCATGTGAGGAGGCGAGGCCCTGGTAGGTTCTTCTCTGGCATGCTTAAGAAGAAAAGAGGCGGAGCGGAGGGAGGCACTGGAGAAGGGAGAGGGTGGTCGGGAGTGTTGGCAAAGGTGGTTTGTGTATGGTGGCGGTGTAGAGAAGATCACATGGTGAAGGAATTGGATGTAGACGACAGAGAAATTAAGAGAAAAATCAAAGAAAACACGGGGAAAGAAGTACCTGGAGATCGAAGATGATCATTGGCAAAGGAGGTGGCATGTGCTGAGGTCCAGAGGGCCTCGGGTCTTTACTCTACATGACTGGCTAGAGCGTGAGGCTCAACAGTCGAGGAGGGTTGTCGTAGCTTGGCCAATCATCCAAGGACCACACCTGGGATTGTGGTCGTCATTGCCTCGACATCTAGCCACCCTATTGTCACCGGAGGGCAGAGGAAGCTGGGTCATAGCTCCGTGATTGGTGGATGCAGGAGAAGTGTGGCGGAAGAGCAGTACTTGTAGGGGAGAGGCTACGATTACTGGTGGTGGTGGTGAGCTTTTTAGGTGCTTAATGGTAAACCTAGAAGGTTGGGCGAGGTTGTTTAAACAGTCCGCAAAGATGAGGGAACCTATGGCTGTACGAAGAAGGCATTAGGTCATAGAGGAAGTTCTTGGTGTGCGCTCCAAAAATGGAAGGGTGAGAAGTTGCGGTGAGGTGTAACAGACGAGCAATGGGGTGCAGGAGGTGGAATAAGGAGTCATAACCGTTCGATCTTGTGATCCAACGGCCCAGAGGCGAGCGCGGAGGATGGGCAGAGATCAGATCCTTCGGATCCGATCGAACGACTAGAAGGCACACGAGGGTGTGCAGTCCAAATGCATGGATGAGGTTTGAACTGACGGTGAGGATTAAAGGCGGTGCTTGATGGTTAAGATTCATGCAAGGATATGGGATCCAACGGTAAGGAGGGGAGTGACAGTGTGGAGGAAGCAGGGTCATGGGATGCAGAGGCATCTGATGGCTAAGATGAAGGAGGAGGGGGCGATTGTGATCATCTATGGGAGGAGATCTAATGGTTGGAATGGAAGCGCGAATGGAGGATTAGGTTGAAGGCGGGAAGGGCCTGATCAATGGCCAAAGAACAAGGTCGGGTGGCGAGAGGGTGCATACACATGGGTGGCCCAAAGGGAACCATACGACTGCTTCGGAAAATTGAAAAATGAAGAAAATAAAGAAAAATTGAAAACTGAATTAGGAAAAAAAGTCAAAACGTTAAAGTTTTATATCTCGATGAGATCTATAAGATTCGTGTTGGTCAAAAATCCAAAAGAGGTTATTTATTCAATGAAGAATTTTTGCAAGTATTTTCAATGAATAAACACTTCTTTTAGTGGTTATGTATTTTCTTTGTATTTTTAATCTCTTTTTGAAACCAAAATAAATGTATACAATGATTAACCTAATTTAGAGTTTTGTAATAAAATAAATAACAAGGAAAAGTGTTAGTAACTAAATACAATAATAAGGGTTGGAAATTTAGTGTTAATTATATACAGATTATTTGTAATGTAAGGATGGTTGATAATAAGGATTGAATCGTGGTTTTTATTGAATTGTATCTGGGATTTATCAGACCTCTGGTCACCACTTACTCTAGTAATGCTTTACATCTTTTCCGTGATCAGCTCGTTCGCGTTTGATGCGATACCGAAAGTATCAAAAGGAAGACCCAAGATGAAATAACATTTATCTATATAAACCATTCCTTACAGAATCTCAGATAACTATATATATATCATGCAATAATAATCATGATAGATGGACAATAGTTCCAACTCAAGATGTAGGTCTGTAGAATTGAGTGAGATGTGTCGCCTTGCCTATAGGATATACCTGTTGAACACTTTTAAAAGTACATCCAGGATATCGAGCATATAACATTATCCATAACTAACAATTCCAAAAGTACAGTAGTTGATACAGTACTAACAAAACCTTGCATAACACATTCTTAAGATACTATCAATTAACATTTATAGAAAAGATTACGTTGTATAGGTATACAGGTAATATATCATATAGAGGTTCAACTAATACAAGAGGAATCTGATTGCATATATTATATTATGCAATTTGCATGCATGGATGGGTTGCCATGCCATAAGTTTAGTGTGTGTCTGTAGGGAAAACTTGAATTAAGGTGCTACTTTTTCATGAGTATGGTGCGACACTTCTTAGGAGCCATTCAATTTAGATCAATAATGGTTAACAAAAATACTCAATTAAACCTAAAACCACCGTTGAAACAGCCTTCAAATCACCATTTTTAGAACAAAAATTTCGAATATTGCAGTTAGTTACATCATTATCCCATTGCTTATTAATTACTAGAACTCAATTTTCTAAATATAACATCTGTCAAGATCTTGGCTCTCAATTATCTTAATTTCCAAAAGAAAAACTCGACAAGGGTCTTCTCGTACTCTCTCTTCTTCCTCATCCCTCAACATAGAGGCAGTGGTTGCGTTTGGAGACGATGGTGTGTGATAAGGACAACGACGATGCATGGCGACGATGACGGTGATGCATTGAGTGGTAGGAGGTTGTTATTCGTTCTTAGTAGTTTATTCATCCACTGATCGAGTTGCATGTTATTTTACATTTATTTATTTATTTATTTTGACTTTAGTTTTTCTTTTGATTATGATTCTATCTCGATTTAATATCCAATCACCCTCGATTAGAGATCTTGTTTCTCCTTTGTATACACAACATATATATACATATACATATACATATATATATGCATCATATTTTTAGTTAAGTTATTTTTAGTTGCATTAATGGCATATACGCATGATTTTTTTTCGTTCTATGATTTTGATTACAATGTTTTAACAATTTGATACACATAATTACAATGCATAGGATCATTTTACATCTCCTCATCTCATTTTGCAATGTCATGGTATATTTTACATTTAAACAATTTTTGCACCACCAGTTCAAACATGCACCGGATATTTTTATATTGCCTACATTCATTTTACATTTCACATTTTTCATGTTATCCTTTTTGAAGAATAAATAATAGATTATTGATTAAATTTTTATGTTGCAGATAACACATGATTGTTACAATGTGAGCATGGATTTTACAAAAGCTACACATACTTTACAATGGATGATGATTTTTGATGGATCCACAAATATTGGGATGGATGGGCATACAAAAAATTTTCACATTAATAATAAGCATTCTATTTTACAAAAATCACAATCATTTTACAAAAGGGACCACAAAATTTACAAAAAATATTACAGTTTACAAACATTGCACCATAGAATGTTCTCAAAGAAGACTGCAAAATTTTTCAAAATAAATCGAATACAATTTACAAAAGATACTATGAAATTTATAAAAGATACCGGGTGAGGTTCGGGCTGAGATCAAGGCTTGCTTCTACACAACTTTAGATAAAAATGATATTTAGCTCGTACTACATCATGTTTTTCTAATTTAAGAATTAAAAATACACCGCCTCCCCAATAATAGTATGCATATGATGTGTAGCATATATAATGCGTACGTATTTTATACCATCAGTTATATTAAGAAATATAGTTGCAACAAAAATCTCATCACTGGAGAAATGTCTTGTCATTATAAACATCCTATATTTTAGGAAACACGGCTACACAGAACGCGTTATTTTTTGTCAAATCTAGGCTTTTTCCATACAACATTGGTTATAATTTTTTAATTTACAACACATGATTGTAAAAATAGCAATCTTTTGTAAATTGATAACAATTATGTCAAAGATCAAGCATTTATTCCGTCATGAATTTTTGAAAAACAGAACGTGCACTCCTCGATTTTCTCTAAATATAGAATGTTCAATGACATGGATTGTACTAAGTTCGTACTAATTTAATGGGATATTTACAATCATAATCCAAGTAATTTTGTAATTACCCCAGAAACCATTGATAATTACGAATTACATTGAAGACCATGGACAATTGTTCAGTTTTGCACATATAACCTTATGTTATTTTGGTTCATTAAGTAAACCATATGGCTGAGTTAATATAACAAATCCAAGACCTAACGGCTAGGATAAACCAAAAATAAAAACAAAAAGAAAGGATAAGAGGTAGGTAATGAGGAAGAGGAGACTTCCATCCAGGCAGGTGGTGGGGTCTTCCACAACGACGGAGGACAGCGACGGGGGTAGGCCTTCCGGGGGTTCTCCTAGGGGCTTGCAGGCGGTAGGACCCCTGGGACTTGGGGGGTGGGGGTGGGTGGGGGGGCTCCGAGCGACTTGCTTGCAGGCAAAGGCGGGAGGGGAGGGCTCCCAATGGTGGGGGACTTAGGGCTTGTTGGAGGGAGGGAGGGCTCTAACCCTAGGGCTTGTGGGCTCCGAATTAGGGAAGGGGGTCTCCGATCGTCTTGCTTGCAGGCGAAGGCAGGAGGGGAGGGCTCCCAGGGTGGGGAAGGTGCCTTGGGCTTCGCAAGCAACGGGGCTCCAACGTTGGAGATTGCGGGAGGCTGGGGGACTCTAACCCTGGGGCTTGCAGACAGAGACGGGGGGAGCTTGCAAGCGAAGGTGCTCGCCGACTGAGAGCTTGCAGGAAGAGGTGGGGGGCCTTATCAATTGGGAGGGGGTCTTGGAACGAGGGCTTTGCAGGTGGGGTAGGGGCGAGGAAAAGGCTGAGGAGGTGATCGGTAGGGGAGTAGGTGGTCGGAGGTGAGTGCTCGAGGGATGAAACGGGGAAGGAGGAGGAAGGGGATTGTGGTCTCATTTGTAAATAGTGAGAATTCAAAGGGTATATAATATAAAACATTTGATGGATGTCGTCATAGTTGACGAGAAATTAGATGGAAGTTAATACGGGGCTATGGGTGCAAGAGTTAAGCACTGCTCAAGGTCGTTGGTGTAATTCATGGTTATCGAAGGTTTCTGGGGTAATTACAAAATTTCTCAGGGTTACGGGTGTAAATATCCCTAGTTTAATCTATCCCCATTTTAAGAAGCCTTGTTGAACAAAAACCACCAATTATATCCTGATTGTTTTAATCTTTAACACACATTTGTCGTAAAATGGCCGAAATTGACAATTTTCCAAGATCAAATGTGTCACCTCAATTGAAGTACTCCACACACACATATGGGGATGCCCTCACCCATATTTTCCATGATTTTATTTTTTGAAGAATATCACCATTCATACATATATATATCCCTCAAATATGACATTCGAATTTTGTCAGAAGCAAAGACTCATATGTCCTCCATCTAGAACAAGTCGATTACATCAATCTAGACCGTTAAAATTACCTATTCTAAATGGAGGGCATATGAGTCTTTATTTCTGACAAAATTCGAATGCCATATAGGATGGATATATAGATTTATATACATTGTGATATTTAAAAAATGCATATTTTTTTATATTTTTGAAAAATATCACCATGTATATTCATCTATATATCCCTCCAATATGCCATTCTATTTTCATCAGAAACAGAGACTATTATGCCTTCATCTAGAATATGTAATTTTAACAGTCTAAATTGATGCAATCAACTTGTTCTAATTGGAGGGCATACGAGTCTCTATTTTTGACGAATTTCGAATGGCATATTGGAGGGATATATAAATGAATGTACATGGTGATATTTTAAAAAAAATAAAAAAACTTAAAAATAGGGACGGGGCAACCATTTTGTATATGGGGGGATGGGGCTGAATTGGTGAAAATTCATCATTATATCCCTGTGCCATTCAAGTTTCATAAGAAACATAGACTTCTATGACCTCAATCTATATGATCATTTTTTTGTATGGTCACAAAATTGTTGAAATCGACCACATCTAGATGGATTCCATAGAAGTCTATGTTTCGCATGAAATTTGAAATAATATATGGATATAAAAATGAAAGTTAACAAGAGTATTTTTCAAAAGAAATAAAAAATGAGCAAATAGAGTGAAGGAACCAAGTTAGCTCTTACGGGGAGCAACCCCATTTTACCCTATATATAATACAAAAATTAGCCCTTCAATGCACATTTATCCTAAGTGGTATACCTTAGTTCTATTTACCAAAAAAGGAGGGAACACAATAAAATTAAGGCACTCGTTCAATGATCCAATCAACTCTCTGATCTGCAGTTAATCTTGTTGCTTTCTTGTTAGCAGAGTTAGGCTGCCATATCCATTGCCATTTTTAAGGACCGATTTAATTGCAAGCCTCTATGTGTTCTAGATGTATGGGTGTAAAATACTCTAACCAGATAAAGACTTGTGGTATTATAAGGAATAACGACAAGATTTAATTATCGTCAATGGCTTTTATTGAAAAAAATCTTATCTATCTCGAGACAATTGTAGGCGATCATTAGTGATATGACCAACAATATAATTTTTTAAAGAAGACACAGAGTGTAAGTGTTCGATTTTTCTTACTTGACATATGCATCGGTAAAAAGTAACAGCCAACAATTTAATCTTTTATATAATACCTTAATACCTTTGATAAAATAAAGTTATCAGGATGATGAGAAGTTAATTATAAATCAAACCACCATGAGATGGTTAAAATAGGGAGGATCATGATTTACCAACAACAAAAAGGAGATCCGGAGGTCATATCAAAACTGAACAATCATCTCCCAATAACATATTCTCCAAGTATCACAAGGTATGTGAAAGAAAAGGGAGAAGGGTGAAATCCATTACCTACACACGAGCTTTTGATCCGTGCAAAAGATTAACGATCTGAATGCTACAACACCTTTCCCTTGCAACGATGTTCTTCCTCTTGTCCTTGCAACGAAGATCGGAGCTTTGCCGCTCGTCAATGATGAGACTTTCTTCCTCTTGTCTCTCTAAGGAATAAGAAAGAAGAATTCAACTTTGACGAGGAGCGCATGAAGGAAATAGATCAATGGTTCAAGATCATTCATGGATGAAACAAGGAAGTAATGCTATCAAAATTGCGGTAGAATTATGCTCCAAAATATCTCCCCAGTGTATAGAAAAAAAATCAAAATCCGTGGGTTCTAATTCCATAAATGACCTTAACCAAGATTTACTAAAAAGGACATAAGTTCCTCATGTGAACTCGGATTCGTGCATTCTTGGTCTTGTTGGAAAAGCTTGCGACGAAGCGCTTCTTTTGAGTATGATATTATCTAGGTTATAAAATTTTGGGAAAAGTCGTATTTTTTGGGGTGTTACATGCACAAATTTTCCAGGAAAACTCCCTTGGGTTTTGGTTAGTTTCATGTGAGCATTCTTTTTATTCATTTTCTTCTTTTTTTTGCATTACATTTAGATCCCTCACTTCGAGTATTCATTCAAACCATCATTTATCATCATATTTTTATTTCAAGAATTGTACATTGTAGAATAATTAATTCTCTAACCCGTGATATTTAAATGATATCTTTTTGGGATGTGATTGATTTATTAATATTTATTGAGGCAAACATTATCATATTTTACCTTGAATGTGTTGGAAATTTATGATAAATCAATAATTGCTCCAAAAATTCACGAATATTCACATTAGGTAGAAATTATGGTGCTCTATGTTGTGTCCAAAAAATGCCCATTCTGACGCAGTTCAAGCTAAGTATAGGGGATGTCGTATATATTGTATATTAATATATTTACAACTCATATTTTTATTAATAATTTGGCTATTATTATTCTTATATATAAAAATATTTTGAAAAATGATTTGTAAGATGATTCGTAAAATAATTTGCAAATATCTTTTCAAAAATATTTGCAAAATTGTTTGTGAAAATAGTTGTAAAAACTTTTGTAAAATTAGTTGTAAAAATGTTTGTAAAAATGTTTGTATTTTTTGTAAAACTATGTTAGTACAAATCTTTGCAAAATTGTTTATACAAATGTTCTGTTTGTTAAATGTTTGTAAAATTATTTTCTTTATTGAAACTAAGTATATTGTACAAGATATTTGGGAATCTTCAATGCTAAAGTTGCATGGCCTTATGCATCAGTTATAGGATGCCCGGTGTATGCGAGATGTGCGCAAAAGGCCAGAAGTCTTCCATGTAGTGGGAGAGGTAAATTGTTATCAATATGTTTATGGGGATAAAACACTTAATTGCAGTAATAACATTTTCAAAGACAAAGACTTTTAACTGAGATAGTGATCTTAAAGTCTTATCTTTAAGAACTCAAGACTTTTAGATAGTGATCTAAAATTCTTATTTATAGATACATCACTAGACTTAAGACTGTATCTTAATCTAAGAGATAGAGATCTCCAAGCTTAAACGTATCCCTTAGTGGTTATAAAAAAATTGTTGAGTTGTGGTGTCAAAGGCTAAATGCAAGATATCGTGACTAGTTTAACAAGATTGAGTATTGGTTGCATAAGATGCAACATTCGCATTTGATGCGAGCACTGTTACTGAGAGATGTAAGTCTCTAAAAGGACTTGGCATAGTCTATCGAGGACTGTTTGACTAGTAAGCTTACCAAGCTACTTTTCTAAATAGCTTATGATTAACCACGAGTGTGGGTTTAAAGATTAGCTCATTAATGGCTCTTTGAGCTAGTGGGAGATTGTTGGACATGTGAGCTCACGACGAGCCATTATGCAATAAATGTTATTACGATTTGCTCCTTAACCTGAAATGAAGAATAACTAATTTGCATAATAGATCCCTTAGTAAAAGAAAGAAAGACCTCATATGGAACCAAGGATAGACATCTCTAAGTTACACACCTGTATTCGAAAGCCCTAAGAAATGCATGGGAAAAAAGGGAATGCACTACATCCGAAAAAGAGACTGTTAAAGAGCTTCCGACTTTGGAGATCAAGGCTGTCAAGTAGCTATATGCAACAAACTCATGCAAAAGGCTCAAAGAATCCACGTATCCCGTCACGCATTGAGACCTACTGGTCTAATATTATTGTAGTGTACGCTACACCTTAGGTTAACTAGCCTTGCTCCCTCTCCTTCCCAGACTAACATGGCCCAACCTCAATCTCCTCCTCAAACTTTGAAGACTCATGAATCACGAGTTATGGCACGGTGGAAACATCACTATAGCCCTTTCTTCGAATTGAAAAGCTGAGACACAACCAATTAGAAAAACCACATAAAATAATAGCTTCCACCGGTCACCTCGAGAAGTCATCATTCCAACAAAAAATCATGTGAATTGGATTACAACTGCCTTTGCTAGGTCAGAATCATGCCATTGGTGAGCCATCTCCCTCCTTCCAACTAGTATATAAGTCGACATCTACACATTTCCCAGGGGAAGAGAGCTTAGCTTCTCACCTGCATATTTCACTAGGGAAGGTCGGATCGGACTTGGAAAACAAGGCCTTCCAATATATCTAGTTAGTACGATTGACTCGTACAGCACTTGACCTCAGCGCAACGATAGCTCCCCTTAACGTGCCTGATCTGATCTTGGCCTTCGCCTTCTGGTTCTGAACCATCCCTTAGAAAATGTCTGCAAAAATCTGTTTGTAAATCTGTTTGTCAGATAATATGTAAAAATGTTTGTAAATTAGTTTGCAAGATATTTGCAATTTTTTTCTAAAACCTTTGCAAAACATTTTGAAAAATATTTTGAAAATATTTTGTAAAATATTTTGAAAAGGTTTGTAAAATATTTGTAAAACTATTTTATTACGTGAGATATAAATTAAGGGATGTATATGTATATATTCATAAATTCCATGTAAACTTGATAAATTTAAGAGTTTTAATTTTTCATTGATACATCTTATCTAGACATAAATAGGATAATTTGGTTTCTAGGAAATAATTAAATTTACTATTTATTAAAATTATTTTACTTGAATTCGCACAATCTACATTGTTTTATTGTTAGAAAATTCATTTTACTTCAGAAAAATCCCATAATTTCACAGTAGTTAATTTCACCATAATTAACTTAGTGACAATTTTTCACAATTTCTGCACATCGCTTACACGAAAATTGCAGAAAAACCCATAAAAAGTGTTCATTTGTATGCAAACATTTTATGTCTTAAAAATAAAAAAAAACATTCTAGATTCATCATTACATACATGATTGAGGAAAAATATCCATCTGTATCTTTTTGAGTTAATTTGATAGTTAATTTGATTTTTCCAACGTAGGCTAATTTAACTTTCATAATTGACGTTCTACACATGCATAAACAACTTGCTAAAAATATTCTCCTCGAAAACCTAACATCTAGACCATCTAGACATTGGCAAAGTAAAAGTGGACTCCCTTAGTTTGACATTGGGCTTGTCCAAGTAAAAATAAATTTGACTGCTCGTATTTAATTGAATTAATAATTTAGTAATTTTTTAGTTATCCGAATTGCTCGCATACAAAGAACATCACGCTATGATTCCGCATTATTAGCGAGGGTATTTTCAGATTCTTCAGAGGCGTCGATGAAGTTCTCTTAGAATGTAATGGTGTCGATGATCGGTGGAGATGGAGGCAACGACGTTGCCCCAAGAACGCGACAAAGGTGACAATCGATGGTGGCAGACACAATGATGGACAACGACAGAGGAGGCGACCAGTGGTGATGCGAGTGCGAGACATTGAGTGTGAGGTTTAAGACCCAAGGAAGGGCAAAACCACATGATGGGTTAGGGATTTTAACTTTTTTACCATCCACTATTTACTTATGTATCATTCAATCATTTTACTTTACTTTTGTCTTTTGAGTATTTATTAAACCATAAAAAATATTCATTTTGAGTCAACTCAGCCCGATTCAGCTAAATCAGACAACCGGTCAAACTCATTTCATCATTTTTTTACATACTTACATGAAACATGCCAAACCAATCGATAGGGGTCGATTCCAGATCTAATTGGTTTGCCCGACCAGTTTGATCATTTTTTTAAACTACATTTTACATGCTTATTTACACATCATTGCATGCTTTCAAATAGATATCATTCCACATGTTTACTTACACATAAAATAATATGTTTAGATTAAATCATCACATTTGCTCAGTTGAATAGAATCACATGTAATTTATCCATACATCGATCAGATTGAAGGGATGAAGGAGGTATTTGGATATGGAGGACTAAGGTGTTAAGCTTGATGACTATAGGGTTGAGCGCGTGAAGAATGCTACTGGACTTCCATTAGCCAATCTTGAGGCTACTGGAATTCCAACAGCAATGTCGAATATCTATCAACACATTGCTACTTCAAAATGCAATATGCCTATTGCATGAACATTAATAAAGCCTTTAAACTACATCAAAATAGGATTTTTTTAGAATATATGACACAACTAGCACATCATTATGCTACATAGTATCACACACAATATATGCAGTACCGATGCCTTCTCTTCAAAATGTGGTGTTGTTGGGGTAATCATAGAAGAAATTCAAGAACACCTTACAATATTTAAGGATGGAGATAATAATTTAGATGTGCGCGCGCACACACACACACACACACACACACCTTCAGTACTGGATAGACCTGACCAATGGGTTGTGTGCCCGTCCGCCCAGCCTGTCCAACCCGCTCATGGGATGGCTTGGACTAGGATATTTGGGCATGTGCAGACCCACCCCGACCCACAAAAAATAAAAAAATATATAAATATAAATTGAATAATACATGTATTAATATGATACGCTTCAAGTTTTTATGCGACACTAGTTTTAAATAGAATTTAATAGTTTAAATGTCAAGTAACATGTAAACTGTGTATATTAGTTACATAAAGCATAAATGATTAATAAAATTATCTATACATATTAAACTACCAATAAAAAAATCAAGGCATTTTTATTCGACATACCCTATAATCTTTTCTAATTACCTCTACGACATTTGAAACGACCTAATTCCTCCATCGCCCCTGTAAACTTGCCAACCCTTATCCCACAGACCTTGTGGCTAACCTCCATCCAATTGCCTGTTAAATATAATCAGATGCTGTTAAAAAGAAGTGCAGATTACCCTCTTTGTTTAACAAATTTATAAAAGATGCCATCCCTCCTCTTTCACCTCCCATGCGTCGTCCCCGTCCTCCCTTACGCCGCCCTTGACCTCCCCTGCACCACCGTCGCTGACCTGTACCTCCTTCAGGCCGCCCCCGTCACACATCAGTCTGATGTCTCCAGGCTCCACCCCTGCCCAGCGGTGCCACACATCACTCAAGGCCTCCAGACCTTCCAACCCATCTCAGATCCACTGTCCTCTTCAGATTTGATCTTCCCCCCTGCCGCCCGACCATCGCCCTCCCGTCCTCCCGCCCAATCCGCCACCCTCCAGCCCTCCCGCTCGATCCGCCGCCCTCTAGAACTCCTTCCCAATTTATCGCCCTCCCGCGCTATGATCTTCCTCCTCCTGCCCGATCTACTGCCCAAGGCCGCCCTCCTGTCAAAGCCCCCTGTTGCCAGTGCCCCCAACCCCTCCCGCTACCGCCCCACCACTGCCCTACCGCCCTCCCACCCGATCCGCCGCACTCTAGCCCTCCCGCACGACCTGCCACCCTCCCACACTCTGATCTTCCTCCTCCTGCCCGACCTACCGCCTGCGGCCTCCCTCCTGTCAAAGCCCCCCCGCTGCCAACGCTCCCAACCCCTCCCATTGCTAGCCCCTCCCGTCGCTTGCGCACCCTAGCATCTCCCACCAGCGTCGCTTCTCCCACCAGCACCGCCCTGGGTGCAATATTCACTGTTGGATGGTCTTTTGGAAAGAACATGGATGTGGAATATCTACCGTTGGATTTCCATTGGTTAGATTAGCTCAAGACTAACTCAAGCAATTGATTCAAATAAAGTTAAAATTGACGGCATGGTCTGTGGGGTAAGACGGAGCAAGTTTACAAGATCTAGAGAGGAATTATGTTGTTTCAATGATCACGAAGGTAATCGATAAAGATTATAAGATCTACCGAGTAAAAATTTCAAAATTCAATGGAAAGAAAATGAAATGTGCCCAAAAACCATCCCACGATGGTAAGAGGATTTTTGAACTCGACCCATTCGGCCAGCCCTCATTATCTCGACCATCTGATCACGAGTATATAATGCTAATGCGTCCACATCCCTCGAAAATACCGTATGCAAGGGAAAGATAACAGCAAGGCCGCGCTCTCAGACAGTTTCCAGTAGCTTCGCCCCACAGTCGCGGCGAGCACTTCCCTATGGCGGCCACATTCGCCAGCCACCCCATCTCGCCCGCCGCGGCACCTCCCTCCTTTTCCGGACCCTCGCCGCTCTACATCGCCCCCACCCGCACCTATAGGAGCCCTAGTTTCAGACGTTCCTCTACGAACTTCTCTTTCCGTCTCGTCCACGTCGCCCGGGAGCACCTCAGGGTGCGCTGCGCGGCATCCGATCCCAAGGTGCGCCTCTGTTCCTCTCGAAATCGCTCGTTTTGCATCGAGAGATCGGTGCTTAATGTGACAGATTGCCGGTATGCAACTTTGTTTACATCCCAACCGCCTAATCGTCAGCGGCTGTAGAACTTCGAAATGGACGGTACTTTGCGGAAATTCTAGTGTATTAGGGGCGTGGCGTTGTGGACTAAATGCGATGGTTAGACATCAGCTGTCGAGTTATCATCTGAATACCTTCTAATTTAACCCTGTTCAACATATCCGACCTTCCGTACTCTTTTCTAACATGCATTCTTGGTATCGATATCGGTATATCGTCGATATATTGACGTCATATCGTCGATATCGAACCGATTTCATGAAGAAAATGGCCTGCCAAGGTGGCAGGTCAAATATCGACCATATTGGTGATATATTGATCACCTGTCGATACCGATATATCGCCGATATATCGTGATATGGCCCTCCATATTCTTGGTATATGGGGATCATTTTCCACTTTTCACGTAGATGCATTCTTTTATTCCTACCCACCAATTCATCTGTTCTGTACACACATAATGGTTTTGCCCACAAGTTTTTAAATTGAAAATGATACAAAAGTTAAACTTATTCTACCCAGCCAGTCATTTCTTCCATCCACGATCCAACTCAAGTGGAGGTTTGCTGGATTCACAATGGGGGTGGTTTTTAAGATCGAGTAGAGGAGCATTGCAACAGTTCCCCATTGTTTACTATTGCTAGCATCAGGTCGACAGTGTGCTCATGGCAATGGGTGATGTAAACAAGGACGATCGATGTTGTGGTATGTGATGATGCGGCACTCATATCATACGATATTATGATGGATGGTTATGAGTTTTATCGATATAGAATTTTTCTTCGGCTTAAGGAGATGACTTTGTGGTAGACATATAGGGTGCATATTTTGGTTAAGAGCATGTGTATGAGGGGGTGGCAATGGTGCAATTTTCACTGTTAAGAGCAAGGTGGTAATTAACGTTGATCCAGATTTTTATTTCCCTCCCCTTTATGTTCTAGTGTCTCGCCAACACCTCCATTTAGGCATATGGATGGCTACGAATAATTACATAATCATATACTTCGGTCACACAGATTTGCAATAAGAACAATATTCTCCGCAAGTAATCCATATTAGACATGTTTTTATACTCACAAATGCTTCATGTCCATGTCCAGAAAATCATGTCCCTCACAATAATTGTTTTATATGGTTAAAAACTCATTAATGTCTCTATAGTCAGGCTTTCTTTTTTGTAATTTGAATTCTCCTCGTGATAATTTCGTTACTCCGGAGCATATCAACATATCTTTATCCCTGATGCATTGATTGTTTTTTTGAAGTATGTCCAAATAGCTGCACTTTACTTGCTGTGCATATTCACACTTTTACCTTATGTTTTCTTTTCTTACATTTGAAAGGATAAATGATGTTTTTTTTCCGAAAAGCCAAAATGAAAAAGGACTCTACACTTACAAGTAGTAGCATAAATATATATTACTGCTGTACAATCTGAATTATTTTGTGAAAATTGTATTGAAGCAATATTGTGAATTACAATTTCTCTTGTGAAGCCAAAGGATTACTTAGTAGAGGTTATCCAAGAATTGCAATGTATCGTGTGAACTATCCTGTTGTGTCAATATTCTCCACATGTTTTGGAGCTTCTCCTTTCTTTAACATATATGATAATATTGTAAATATATGATGAATGTAACATGTACAAGACATGGCGAGAGGATGAGAAGTGACAGGTGAATGAAAGCACACCTGCACTGGCGAGTCCGTGAAGGCGAGAGGGAGTCGGTGAGGGCCACCGAAATTGGATTGCGGAAGGAGTGGAGTGCTACCGAACATGAAGAAGAGAGGGGTGGTGAGGGCTGCAAGCGTGGCCAGCGTTGCTTCAGATGTGAGGTTTATGGTCATTGGACGTTCATTTGCTCGATGCATTGGGTGTTGTGTGTGGGGGCATCGATGGGCTGATTGTTCGGTTAAACTTCCGTGCACTCCCTAGGTGCCATCGAGTTCTGCTGCTTCTAACATCATCGCCATTTCTATGGAGTACTCGTCATTCCACACTTATGTTGAAGAGGTGGGTGGAGGTAGTTCCTCCTTTAGTGTGAGGAAAGATAGTTTGTTAATTGGGGCTTGCTAGGAGGGAAGTTGGGATGTGGCTTCGATCTCACTAGCCATGACGGAGAACTGTAGGCTCTTTTCAGGTGACGTTGTCTTGGTAGAGGAGAAGATTTGCTGTGCTAGGGGGTTGTCATCCTTACTCTTTTCGAAGTTGGATTCCAATATTTGATGGAGATTGCCTCGCTTCATGGATGGAGTAGAATTGACTTCCTTAAGAAGGGGTCGTATGACTGCTTAGAGTCTCGTCCCTTCCTCGTACATTGGAGTCTTCTGGGCAAGCATTGCAGGAGCTTGGTGTTGTTGCGAAGGTTCTATCTGGTGGCCGTCAACCTGGGTCCGACCCTCATACCACCATTGTAGGTGTTGAGGGACGAGCCTCATCCCTTTGGAGTTGTTTTTCTTTTTGTTCATTGGTCTAGCACGCTTTTGGCTGTTGGCCCATGCTCTACCCCCATCTTCATCGTCGATATTAGTTATTGGCGATGAGACTAGTGACTCATTGTTGGGAAGCTTGTGAAGATGGAGGGACCAGTGGTAGTCGATAGATTGGTTGTGATAAGTCCAGTTCCAATATAGGAGATGATTCTCTTAGAAGTGTAGATGACAAAACCCGCGGATTCAATTTTGAAAACTTAACTTCAGAGGAAGGTGGTGATTGCTCTACGTCGAATCTTTCACGATCTTAAGGACCCTCTCTTTCCTTGACATGATTCTCTGGAGCCAGGGTTTTGTTGGCGATCTAGTTAATAGGTCTCTCGATGGGTAATCGAGTTTGGGAGGTCCGACATCCCTTCACTCGTAGGTGGAGTGCCAACAAACCCGTTCTGATTTGGCCCTTCTGATCATGTTTGGTTTGGACCTAAACGCTGGTTTTGATCCTCAGCACCTTTTGCGGGGCAGAGACAGAGTGCACTACTTTGATCCATTTCTGCTGTGCCTGCCAATCGTGGATCTCTGCTTTCGGGCAACACATGCCTCCCCTCTGCACATGCTTCTAGTTCAAAGTGCCTTTTGTCGGCCCTCCCACTGTTGTCTTTACCCTAGCATGCTCTTTGGATGCTTTGGAGGTCACTGAAGGGTCAAGGTTTGCGGCTGATGACCTTCCTTGGCTTTGATATTGGTCGTGGTGCTGGTTTACTAGATTTAATATTCGCTCATGAACTCTCCCCTTGTGTTCCTCGTTATTCTTTTGGACTTGTATGCAGCTCCCCTAGTGCTATCTCATTCTCTTCTTCTGTATCCTCTGACATGGAGAGGGAGAAGGGAAGAGAAGCTAAGCGTTACTGCAATCAGAAGAAGGCCATCGTCTAGCAACATTGCCTTTCTCGAATCATAAACTTAGTGTGGCTCAGGTCGTCGAGATGGCCTCGACTTCGAGGGACCTTTGGTTTCTAAATGAAGGTTCTAACTTGGAATGCCATGGGAGAAGTGGGGGTCGATCGGAGCTCTTATGCAAGATTGGGGTTGCGATATAGTCACGCTGCAAGAAACAAAGCTTGCCTCTTGTTCATATTTTTTTGTAGAGAGTTTGGGGGATGGATTACTTTCTCATTTCAAAATAATTGACACCATTGGTAGTGAAGGGGTGATATCGTTCGGAAGATCTCCCCCTTTTCTTTCATCTCTGAGCATACACGAAGTCATGGAACGACCATCCCCTAGAATATTTGTATCGACTCGCATTTGGTTGTCTCTTGTGTGTACGGGCCTACCTCATCGGTCCAAGGGGTGAATCTTTGGACCAAGCTTCATGATGTCAGAAGGATGACCCGCTATGGAGCTTGGTTAGTTGGTGGTGACTTTAACATGTCACTTATTTCCTCAGATCGACCCTGTCTTCATAGGGGTCAGGATCTGGGTTCTTTGGAGTTTGTAGAGCTGATTGATGATCTATAGATGAATGTTATTAATGCGACATACATGAGGTGTAATTGGAGAAACTCTATATCTTAGTCAAGGTTGGACCATTTCCTAATCTCGGCTCAGCTTTCAGAGATGTTCCCCCGATCCTTGACATCGTCTAGGTCACGATTTATGTTTGATCACACCTTAATGATTTGTGATTTTAGAGATATTTCAGTCCTGTGAAACTCCTTCAAATTCAAGAGAGCTTGTCTTTTGTAAGAGAACCTAAGAGAGCTGGTGTCTAACCATTGATCCTCTACAATGTGTTTCGATTTCGTCGTTGCATGCTTGGCCCGGAAACTAGCATTGTGTGTATAAGAAGGAAGTTCGGGAGGAGAGAAGAGCTCGTCGGAAGGAGACAAGGGAATAAGTATATATACTTGACGGGATCGAGAATAATAGAGATCTTGAGGCTGAAGAACTTAGAGAGGGGGCATACTACTAAAAGATTATCACACTAAAAGATTGAAAATCGTGATCGAGTGGAAACAAAATCGAGGCAAACCTGGCTCAAACAAGGTGATGCAGATACCAAGTTCTTCCATAGGATTGTAAGTGGATGGCACCAACACAATTTGATTTAGTCTGTGGTGGTGTATGACATGAGGGTGGAAGGAGATTGAGAAATGGACTTAGCTCTAGCAGAACACTTCGAAGATTTTTCTCGTAGAGCCATTGGTAGACCTTGGAGGCGGACATGTATGTGGGTGATATCCTTGTAAGAGCAAAGTACGAGACACTTGAGCTTTACGATGGAGGAGGTCAAAGATGCAGTGTGGAACTTGAATGCTGATGGGATGCCTGACCCTGATGGCTTCCCTGTTTTTCTTTTTTCAGGAGTTTTTGATGTTGGTGGGGAGAGAGGTGGTGGAGATTGTGGAAGAATTTGTAGGTCACAATGCGAGTTTCGACTGGGTGAACATGACACTCATTTTCCTTCTCTAGAGGGAGGTTTTTATGAGGAAGATTTCATGATGATTGCCGTCTCAAACACGATTTATTTGGTGATTGCAAGATCTTGGCAATCAGACTCAATGTAGTCATGGACTATATTGTGTCCCTGATGCAGTCGGTATTCGTACATGGAAGGTAGATTGGTGATAGCATGGCCGTGCTTACTGAAATCATTGCAGACTGGAAAAGGCGATGAGTGAAAATGTGGACTTCTCAAAGGCGTACGATACTATGAATTGCTGCTTCCTTTGGGCTGCACTAGTAAGGCGGGTTTCCTAGATGTCTGGATCTAATGGATGAAGAGATGCGTTACTACATCATTTTATCCGATGCTTGTCAATGATCACCCCGAGGGTTATTTTTTCCAGCTATAGAGGGGTGTGAAGCAGGGTTGCCCCCTGGCCCCCCATGTTTTTTGTTATCGTTGCTGATGTGCTGGCTTGCATGGTCGATCAAGTGACTCAACATGGTGTTACTGCATGGTTCCCTCTTGGGAAAATTGCGGTCCCTATCCTTTAGTACGCAGACGACATTATCTTCTTTATTGAAGGATGAGTAGAGAAGGCAAGGGGGATGGCTGTGACTCTTGAGGTTTTTAGTGAAATGTCTAGTCTTATTATTAGTTAAAACAAGTCGATTGTAACCCCTTTGGTATGTTTGTGTGAAGGCGTTGGCCTCTGCGGAGGTATTAGGGATGATATGTGAGTCTCTGCCAATCCCCTACCTTGGTCTCCCCAATCCGCTACTTGGCCTCTCTTTGGCCTGTGGTGGATTTAGAAGCATTGATTGGATCCCTATTATTGAGAAGTTGGAGAAAAAACTATCTGGATGGAAGGTGTCCGTCATCTCTAGAGGTGGTAGACTAGTGTTAGTAAATGTTGTCTCGTGATGATTCCCATTTTTTGTCATCATGTTTTCTTCTGGTCGGTATCTATAATCGCCTTGAGATGATTATGCAGAGATTTTTCTTGAGTAAATTTGGTCAAGATGGTACAAGTATTCACGTGTTGAAAACTTGACTGGGAGTCTGGGATACTGTTACACTCTCCAAAGCCAAAGTGGGCCTTTGGTTTTACACCTCGAGACCGTGAATAAGGAGCTGTTTCTTAAACATGTTTCTAGAATATAGGGCAAAAATGAGGATTTATGTTGAAAACTCATCCGTCAGATCTATGGCATCCATGCTCAAGGTATGCTGAATCACCTTCTTTCTACTCTTCGACCTTTCTGAAGGGCATCTGAACTTTGATGCCGCAATTCGGAGCTCTTTTAACTTGTTCTCGAAGATAGTCAGTCTTTTGCTTTTGGACAGACAATTGGACTAACGGTTGACTTTTAGAGACTCGCTTGCCGCATCTTTTTTCTTTGGCCATTGATTGGTAAGATAGGGTGTGGGATTATTGGGAGAATGGCAACTTGATGCCCTTATTTTTATCGGACTTATCTAATAAGAGCGTGGAGGATTTTCTTCAGCTTCTAGATTCTCTGAGCTTTTTACCTGGTTCGATGGAGGAAGAGATCATTGGACTTGGAAGGATGAAGCCTTGGTAAAATGTGCATATAAAGCAATGAACATACATTCAGTCCCACTTTCGGATCACATGACTCGTGACTGAAAGCTTATTTGGGAGCTTAAGGCACCAATCAACGTAGGCGTGTTATTATTGCTATTGCAGAGATAACGTATTATGATAAGAGATTGTTGCTCTAATTTCTTTGCGGGCGCATGCGCATCTGAGACATGTCTGCTTTGTGACAACAAGGTCGAGACAATTGATCATTTATTGTTCTCTTGTTGAAAGACCTCCATGGTGTGGCAATAACTTGGATCTGCAAATAAGGATTGTCCCAGTGAGGAGATCCTTTTCCGATAGCAGTTGTTTGGGCTATCTGGTTAGCTAGAAATGAGGTGATCTTTGCTTCTGAGCGGTTTTATGCTGAAAATATAATTTTCCATGTCGGATTCTTCTAGAGTCTAGCTATTGTAAGTATTTCTTCTCTTTTGAGCTAAAATGTTTAAGGCGGACACCGTAGCGCGTGTTCCCTTTTTAGCCTAAAAATGTATAAAGCATGTCTCTCTATGTTGTTCAAATTCACTAGCATGTAAAGAGGAGTTACTATGCAAATACTAGTAGATATCCTTCAAAATGTATGAGACTAGATTTTTAGAACTGATCAATGAAGGCAATTTGTATCGTCATTAGCTTGTTATCTCCTTTACTTTATCGTTTTTACATTTTTTTGTTCTGTGATTAGATTCGTATGTAATTATCCCAATACACTTTACCTATAAAATAAGAGTTAAAATTTTATTATCAAATGAGCAACACATTTTCTTCAACATGGTATCTGAGGCAATCCTAGATTCATGTCTCTCCCTACTTATTTTCTCAATCGACACCGCCTTCACTCTCTATAGTTGCTAGTCTTTGGCCCCTCTGCCTGTCACTCGTTGTGGCTCCTTCAATTGCTATGTGTCATGCTAATCTTAGTGGCTACATCAACTACCTAACCAATCAACACTACCTAGGAGAGCTGTTGTTCTCGGTCATTGCTCAGTGCTTCCGCAGATTGTAATGCCCGTCGCCTCTAGTAGCCCTCGCCTTATATCCCAATGGTTGATCAATATATTCTTTCTATCTTTCCATCAGTTGTGATCTAGCTGCTTACAATGACATTTTTTTATGGTTTTTTCATTTTTGAAACTGATGTATTCTTGAGCATCCATGGGTTGTATGCACATGTTATTGTCTTAGAGTATGTAATAGAAGAGTAATTGGATCTCTCCAAGATCTAATTACCCCCACTCATGTTTAGTCCCATATCTTCTATAAGTGGGACTTATAGAAGATTTTTTTCTTCAAAAAAAATCTTCTATAAATGGGACTTTGGTTTGTCTGCAAGGTCATATAAGAAGCCCCACACCTCCTGTATTCATTGAGAGATTCAATACATAATATCCGACCCTTTGAGGCGTTCTCATGTGGTTTCATTCCGCTTCTCACGGATTAGGGTTCCACGTAAGATTTCAGTGTTCATATTTTTATGTTCTTGTTCTGATTTTACTTTCACTTGTTTATTTCAACATTATATCATAATGAGTCATTTTTGAGATTGTTTTCAAGATTTAGTTTTGACTATTATCTTATATGAATTCTGGAAGTTCAATTAGAGCCGAGGGATCAACGATTCCATGACGTAATCTATCTTCTCAAGCAACATATGTTCGTGCATGACAAAAGGGTTTTCTGAAACCCTAATCCCGTTCTAGGAAATGCCCCAATAGTATCTCGAGTTCTTCCAATCTCCACCGTTATCACTAGCACATGCGTGATCTTCGAATCGACGCGCGGCCACGGGACTCATCCAGGCTCCGATTCTAGCAGAACGAGGCAAGAACGTAGCATGGTATGCTCATGTCTCCATCATCATCATCGACTTCAACCTAGGGCAACTATTTCTCAACGTAAGATCTCGCTCGTAGGATCCCTATTCTGGCAGCAGTTGATCTATGCACGATATGTGCATGAGGTGTTTGGTGCATGTAAAAAAGGGAGGGCAGGTGATCATGCATGGATAGGTTCCATGCGACAATCGTTACTCCTCAAGATGAACTCTGAGTTGCTGACAGGCCCAATTGTGCGACGATATCACCTCTCGATATCCAACCTCGCAAGGTGATCTCCCCTTACGCAACACTTGCTAGATCCAGGTGGCGGCGATCCTTCCGGGCTTCCTTCTCCAGCATGCAGCGACATGGGGCTTTATCAAATGTCGACGACAATGTCCAGATGGGTTCATAAACCCTAAGAAGTGAAGATGCGATGCTTGGAGATGCCACGTACGGCACGATGGTGGCACAACTCCAGACTTCGGTGGTGACACCTTAATCGTGAGGAGGGGAGAAGGCTCAATACCCCCTTCCCTAAAGGAGCAATTGCTTTGTGATTTAAAAAAGGGGGTGAACCTAATGAGCTAAGTTGCATTTTTTTGAAATTCTGTGTACATACGACAATTGGGCCAAGGTCTGGAAGTAATAACAAAAGAAAAGGTGGGCATGGTGGGCCCAGTTGGGTCGTGTTTGCAAGGGGCCTTTGTTATAGTATTCAAAAAAAGAGAAGGTCTGTTTTGAAAAAAAGTAAATGGCTTAAAAGAGAGAAAAAAGGAAAAAGAGAAGAAGAAAAGTCAAAAGAAAAAAAGAAGAGAAGATGGATTTTAAAAAAAGTCAGGAGAGTAGCTAAAAAAATGAACAGCTACAAAAACTATTACCCGACATCAACATGGACTTCTATACATGGGGTCGTCTCAGACTTCTACTGCCCTTTAACGACATGAAGACTGGCATTCTAGATTATTACTGTTATCAGCCGTCTTCATCGAACATCGACTACTTTCGCATATTCTATTCGGCAACTACACTTCGCGACCGAATTCTTCTAATGACCCACTCCTGGCATGACTTGGTCGTTGCAGTGACTCGACTACAGGCACGTTTTGATTGTCGCAGACTCATTCTCGTGCACGCTCTTCTACCAATAGCAACTACTCTGAGCGAGTCTTCTCCCGCCCCTCTCGGATGTATTGAGTGGAGATGTGTTGTGTGTATTTTCTTTTGTGCTGCAGCGTTAGTCATCTCCAGCTTGAGGGGGAGTGTTGGAGTATGTAGTAAAGAGGTAATTAGATCTCTCCAAGATCCAATTACCCCAATTTTGTTTAGTCCCACATCTTTTATAATTGTGATTCCAATCTGTCTGCGGGGATATATAAGAAGCCCCATACCTCCTATATCTATTGACATATTCAATACATAATATACAACCTTTTGAGGCCTTCTCCCATGGTTCATATCGCTCCGTACAGAATAGGGTTCCATGTAAAATCTCATTGTTCTTATTTTTTATGTTCTTGTTCTGATTTTGCTTCCTTTACGTTTATTTCAATATTCCTAAAGGCTCTTTGCACCAGTTTTGGCATCCTGCATCCTTTATGGTATTATATTGTATTGGCCTCTGGTTACTAAATGTAGGATACATGGCAGCGAAGTGTTGAGGCTGGTTCGTTTTTCTTCAGGTTAGGAGCGAGATTGTCAGCTTTAGGGTACTAGTCCCATGTCTTGCCTTTCTGAGTAGCATGGGAGGCCATATTGCGATATATCAGTATTGACATGTGACCGATATATCGCAGATATGATCAACATTTGGCTTTGGAAGGCCATTTTCTTCATGAAATCGGTTTGGTATATGCGATATGGCATCGATATATCATCGATATATCGACGATATATCATATCGACATAGTACTGATATCGTTACCGATACCGATATGGCCTTCCATGTTGAGTGGTTCAATGTCCAAGCCTCCGGATTGGGAAGGTAAAATGATATTCCATTTGATGTGACTCGTTAGTTGCTACTTGTCTGTAATAATCTTATTTGTGCGATTCACTTTCGACTACCAGTTCATGATGTCGACTTCTTTGATTATTTTCAGTCTAATCACCATTGAGATCGAGGCATGGGTCTCCCCTTCCTCCCATATGATTCGAGGTGTTATCAACAAATTAAATGGTGCCCCAACTATACTCTTTTGTCACAAGCTATCCAAATAGAGAAATATGGGATCTTTTTCCTCGACGTGCTAATGCCACTGTTATAGCTTGGTAAAAGGAATGGGTTATGTACCATTTAGATGGTTTAATCGAGTGCCCACCTATGTTGTGGTTAAATCCTGTCATGTCACATGGTTAACTTAGATAGTTAGACCTATTAGATGGATTATTTTATGACTTTTTTTATATGGCTCATCTCTATTTTGTTTAAGTTATCCTATCTACTGTGGTGAATGAGAACTTACCACTCTATTAACGTAATATAATCATGGTTCGAAAAAACATGCTTCGAGGTGAGGCGGTTTGGAAACACCCTAGAACGACTGCCTTGACAGGTCTCTAAGAGGCGACCGCCTCATCTGCTCGAGGCAGTCGAGGTGGAGGTGAGGCGGTCCTCGAGGTGTTTTTTATTTTTGAGTTATTTTTTATGTAAATCATTTGTTCGATTAGCAATTTTAGATGTTTATAAAGGTGTAGTTATTTATGATGTAATTATACAGGATGAATGCTTAAATTCATGGCCTCAAATTTCTGTGAAATTCGGTCGAATTTTTGTCGAATATCGATATCCTGTCGAAATCGAAATTCGATCGAAATGACCGAAATATGAGAGCCCTAATACAAAAAATGATCGAAATGATTGAAATTTCGATCGAATTTCGATCGAAATTCCACCGAAATTTTGTTTCGGCGGTCACCGAAATGGTGACCGAAACCGACATTTAGGGCCTTGCTTAAATTTGGCTGCTTTCATGTTCATAAACATGCCCAATTATGTCAAAAAACTCTTAAATTATACCCTTAAACATACCGCAAATATCATAGAAAACATTACTCGTAAACATATTTTTAAGGAGTGGTCACATAATGAGCTATGTAATATACCGAGAAGGGCAAACAAGATAGAGTTCAAGGGGAGTTTATATACTACTTCATACAAACAGATTCATATATCCGAATAGAAATAAAATGCAGTCGACAGTTCTTCAACTTGGGTTAGATGGTTAGAATTAAGGGGAATATCAGCAGATTCATTCTCTGACTGGATGGAAAATTAGTAGAAAGACATATACAGTTTTATATTGATTCCAGGGAAACTACCTCGTTCCGTTTTTAGTTTTTTCTTAGATATAATTAATGCATTCTATTATGACACCTTACTAAAAAGGTGTTCTCGGCCCAATCTCTAAGAGATCGAGGGAGAATATGTATATAGGTTAAAGAAATGCGGTTATTGTCTTAAGTAGAGCCCCATAGCATGGTTTTGTCTGGTTTGTGAGATTGTAAAGATTGAGTTCTCCCACGATATGTTGATTTCTTTGTCTTCACCGGTAAGAAAAAAGGTGAAATTATAATAGGGTAAATTACAATTTGAGTTTCCATCTATGTGTCAGATCCCAAAATAGACCCCCATCTTTAAATTGTAACGATTCGGATCTCCAGTAAGTTTAGGAAACAGAAATTTTGGGGCTCATGACGAAAATGCCCTTGTCGGGTAGGAGAAACGAGGGTTGGGCTCCAACCTTTAAACAAGGGCATACTCGTCATCAAACCCAAAAGGTTCATTACATTAACGGTCTGGGGACCCGAATCGTTACAATTTATAGATGAGGACCCATTCTGGGATCTGACCCATAGATGGGAACCCAAATTGTAATTTATCCATTATAATATACATAATGATATATGGGAACCCAAATTGTAATTTACCCATTATACTCTACAGAATGATATGAACAATGCATTTTGTTTTTGTAACTTTGACCATATTGAAAAAGTACTCATGACTCAATGCAAGCATGGAGCATGGATGTCAACAAATTAAGATTTCATGTCCACTGCTAATTATGTTAAGCTGATCGTTGATTTTTATTTTTATTAAATAATTTGAGATCAATTAGAAACTCAATGGTTAGGATAGTTGAAGTCATTTTATGACTCAATTAAGTCTTGATTTGATTTAATTTTATTCTTTTTTTATTTTTATAATAGACTATTGTTTTTGGAGTGTTCCTTAACGAATCGCTAAATGCTCTAGTTAATTTGTCGGAATTACGTTGCAATCGGGTATATAATGATTTATCAAAATCACTCAAAGATTGATCAATTAATGCAATGCCGATAGTAATTTATTTTTTACATGGGCAAGCCCAAGGTAGATCACAGGGAGATAACTATCAACTTAAGCCTATTTTTCAGATCATTAAGTACATATGATTTCGAAGAAGAATATTTTTGTGATTTTAAAATGTAGCTAAGTGAAGCAGCACAAATGCGATCAAGTTCGTGGGTGTTTTTGGCAAATTTTCAATCAAATCGAATCCAAAAATTATGAAACTCAGTTAGAATGTGAAAGCTACTATGAATTTTTGATAATTTTCTGATGAAAATGAGTTTTTAATGAATTATTAAATGTAGAAATAATCATTATGAGTGATTTAATTTTAATAAATAACAAACATTTATTATTTCCAATACCAAAATTATCCCAAATACCTCTATTTAAGAGGAGTCTGGAACAACATTAAGATCTTAAAAATACTAAGCAACAGTCTAATTAAAAATCAATTACAATAATCAGCAAATAATTTATTTAGTCCATGATATGCATGCAGTTAAGATGATTTTTGGACCCAGGATAGAGAACAATTCTAACAAATGCGATTTTCATGATTTTTTAAAGCAATGTATGATTTACTACAACTTATCAAGCACCGAGTGGGTAAAAGATCCAATGTTTCACCACAATAATGTTAATAAATAAGGAAAAGCTTAAAGAATTTCCAATAAATAATCACGATAAATGTTAAGATAAATATATTTCTCTGTCTATTTTATGTAGTCACACTTTCTTTGGGTACTTATCATGTAATTAACCCAAGGGCTATTCTCCTATATAAGAGAGCCCTTAATTTATTCTATTGCAAGAACAATTTTTCTCCCATCATGGTATTAGAACATTTCTTAATGAAGTCAAGAATGTCTTCTCTGCCAATGTCAAATTCATTCATACGGATAATGCGCTGGAATTTTCAACACTACATTTGTTTGAATTTCTAAGTTCTCTTAGAATTGTTCATCAAACTTCTTGCTGTTACACTTCACAACAGAATGGTGTCGCTGAACGCAAACATCATCACCTTCTTGATGTCACATGGACATTGTTGATACATAGTCGTACCCCTCACTCTTTTTGGGGGGATGCCGTTCTCACTGCTTGCTATTTGGTGAATCGCATACCATCCACTGTTCTTGGAGAGAAGGTTCCCTTCTTGATTGCATTTTCTGAGAAGGAATTATTCTCTCTCACACCCAGAGTCTTTGGATCTGTGGCCTTTGTCCATGATTTCACTCGTGGTCGTGATAAGCTCTCACCGAGAGCTGTTAAATGTGTTTTTGTTAGATATTCTCGTACCCAAAAAGGGTATAAATGTTTTTATTCTGTTGGCAGAAGATATTACGTGAGTGCTGATGTTACTTTCTTTGAATCCATTATGTATTTCTCTCCTATTGGTGATAGGCTATCCAATATCAATTCTGGGGAGGATGTTGTTGTTCCTCCTCCTCCGTCTCTTCCACCAAATGACCCACATGTCGCACCTCAGCAGTCATCACCTCCACCACCACCACCTCCACCTCCAGCTAACCAGCCAAGATTCTTACATCTTGTTTACACTCGTAGGTCTTCTACTAGTTCCTCTGCTCATAAGCCGTCCACATTATCCAGCACGCCTCAAGTATGTCATGATAACATTGTTTCTACCGATGGTACTGGAGTGCTTCATGATACATAGGAAGACTTAGGCCCACAAGATAGAGGGGATGCTGATCTGAACATTCTAATTGCCCTGAGGAAGCCTCGACGTAAGTGTGCCACATACCCACTTGATGCACATGTTTCTTTGGATCACCTTTCAGATGTGTACAGGAGGTTTGTAGTGGGACTCTTTGCGGTTACTATCCCACGTACATATATGGAGGCATTACAGGACAACCGGTGGCGTCGTGTCATGGAAGAAGAGATGGCAGCCTTACGGTCACGAGGGACGTGGAGTGTTGTACCTGCACCCCAAGGTGCGTTGATTGTGAGTTGTAAATGGATATTTTCCATCAAGCAAAACGCAAACAACAATGTGGATCGTTACAAGGCAAGGCTTGTGGCACGAGGTTTCACCCAAACGTATGGGGTGGATTATTAGGACACTTTTTCTCTAGTGGCGCGACATTCGACACTACAAATTCTGCTTTATGTTGCAGTTTCACGGATTGGCCGTTATTTTAGCTTGATGTGAAGAATGCTTTTCTATACGGGGACCTTTAGGAGGAGGTTTAGATGCAGCAGCCACCTGGGTTTGCTGCTAAGGGGAATCCCAGAAAGTATGTAGGCTACACAAGGTGATTTATGACCTGAAGCAGAGTCTGAGAGCTTGGTATCAAAAGCTATCGGAGTTGATTGAGCACCACGGGTTTGTGAGGTCTACTGCAGACCACTCACTTTTTGTTCAGAAGACAGAGAAAGGTACGGTTGCCATTCTTGTTTATGTAGATGACATTATTGTTACAGGGGACGATGCTCAAGGTATTTGGATAGCCAAGGAGTTCCTAGGTCAACAATTTGTGACTAAGGACCTTGGCGCTCTTCGTTACTTTATGGGGTTAGAATTTGCCAGGAACCAGTGTGGTCTAGTGATGATTCAAGGAAGTTTGTGATGGATCTCCTTTCTGAGACATGTATGACAGGATGCAAGCTTGCTACTACTCCTATGGATCCAAGTATGAAATTGTATGGCAATGATACTGAGGAAGTAGATAGTAGGAGATATAGAGAACTGGTTGGGAAGCTTTTATATGTTACTATCACCAGGCCAGATATTATGTTTGCAGTAAGCAAAGTTAGCCAGTTCATAGCGCAACCCAGAAAGGTACATATGGATGCTATCTATATGATTTTGAGATATTTGAAGAACGCTCCTGGTTCGGGCCTCTTATTCGGTAGGGATGCATCCCCTTAGGTGACAGCGTGTGCATACACTGACTATGCAGGGTGTCCCATAGACAGAAAGTCCACTTCGTGCTTTGTAGTTTGTCGGAAACTCACTTGTCTCATGGAAAAGCAAGAAGCAGACATTGGTAGCCAGATCGAGTGTAGAATCTGAATATAGGGCCATGGCACAATGGAGTGCGGATGCGGAGATGATGTGGGTTAGGTCGGTGTTGACTGATCTTACCATTGAAGTTCCTCTTCCTATGCAACTTTTATGTGATAATCAAGCTGCATTATTTATTGCCAATAATCCTGCATTCCATAAGCAAATAAAGCATATTGAGGTGGACTGTCACTACACCTGAGACATGATACAGAAAGGGCTCATATCTACCTCTCATGTTTCAACAGGAGATCAGACAACTGACATCTTCACCAAGGCTTTATCTCGAAGTTTATTTCAGAAGTGTTGTTCCAAGCTGAGCATGATAAATATATATGCTCCAGCTTGAGGGGGAGTGTTAAGATAAATATATTTCTCTATCTATTTTATGTAGTCGCACTTTCTTTGGGTACTTATCATGTAATTAACCCAAGGGCTATTCTCTTATATAAGAGAGGCCTCAGTCTATTCTAATGCAAGAACAATTTTTCTCTCATCAATAAAGAAATAGATCGTTCAACAATATGTAATTTTTAGAATTTAAAAGCGATGACAAAATAGTTCTAAAATGATGTTTAAACAAAGGGCTTTAAATCCAATATAACAATTAAAAGGAATCAATGCAAACTTGTAGTGTACACCTGCAAGTTATCCCGCCGCACGCGAGGATTACATGATGATTTCAGACGCAGTTGGAGGTCTTGCAAGGAGCTCCACATGGCGTGATGTAGGAGTTTCGAGAGAAGCGTGGTGACTGGCTCAAAAGGCTCGTGTCCGTTAGATGAGGAAGGGGGGCTATCGAATGGTAGCTGGAGTTTCCCCCTTCTCCCCTATCTTCTCGACGGTAATGCCTACGCATGAAGGAGCTTCGCTTCTACGTTTGGTCCACAATCGTCCACTGTGGAATGGGGGCACTGATGGTCTCCAACTAAGATCCTTCGATGAAGGTGGATTGGAGAAGCTCGGTGACGTTGATGTTGGAAGTCCGTCTATGGTGGAGTGCGAATCCTCGAGGATGGAGCTGCTGTAATAGGAAGGTAATCTCCGGTCTTGCTCTCAACTCGTTGACACACGATTGGGCTGAGAGGATGCTAAGGCTTGGTCGGAGAAGAACGTCGTCGAGGAGCTGCTACTGTACCTGTAAAAGAACGAGGCATACTCGAGCCAAAGCTCGGTGAAGATCTGGCGGGAGGGGTGACACAAACGAGGTGTTGGTGGTGGTGCTCCACTAGAATTCAAGCGACACACGACCACTCAAGGGGACGATGTTGGAGGTGCAATAGTCTCCTGACGACGATAATATCCTCAAGATAGATATGATACAAACACATAGCGGGATTTATCCCATGAAGATCGTAAACACTCCAGCCCATCGCCTTGCAATTTTTCTCCAGGATCTCTAGCAAACGAGATTCCTGCTTCTCGGTTAATCGCGAACTGATGATAACCGGAAACTTCTTCTCATGTCCGCAAGGAAGGCGTATTTCAATGTTATGAATAATGTTTTGAGCTCTGATAAGGCATTATCATCAAGTATGTCCGGGCCTCTGGCTCAACTGAATTTGGACTTGTGCTGATAGTGGCTGAATCCGTTTCTGAAATATCTGCTACCGACTGATTTGGCTCAAGAGTCGGATCGCTAAATGTATCCAAGCAATCGGCAAAAGTCGTGTCCGACTCATCATCCTCATCCTCTGATTGTCCTAAGGAGGAAAGGACTGATAGGCCAAGGTGGGCCCCTATGTCATCGAGGTTATAGGAAAATGCATACTTTGGTTGTTATGCGTCTGTTGGGTGATTCCAAAGGATCTCGCATACTACATCATGTACAAGGTGCTCTCTAGGTGAGAGGGACTCATATGTAACTATTGGGTTTTGTCTCCATGGTACAACGATGTCAGCATGACTACATTCTGCTTCTGACGAAGATTACATGGTACTAGACTCGGAATACGATCTTTGCTACTTTGTTTGCTTCATCTCTAATTCCACGTCTTCACTTGGAGAGTAGAACTAAATATTCCCGACTTTGTAGTCAAATACAACCTCTGTTGTCCTCAGAAAAGATCAATCGAGTATAATATTAGAATCTCTCCTATTTGTAGGGAACTTCATATCAAGGATTGTGAAGTCCACCATGTAATCTCGTCCCTTGTTAGTGGTGGTAATGTTCCTTAATTCTCCCTTAGAACTCTTAGTCGAGTTATTTGCGAACTGGAATAGGGTTTTAGATTTCCTAAGAGGTCTTAGGTTCAACTTCTCATAAAGAGCTGTTGGAAGTATGTTGATTGAGGATCCATTGTCCAGGAGAGTGCATGCAAACATTATGTCATCGACATGACTCACCACATAATGGGCACCCATGTCCCTTCATTTCCTTGGAAAGTCATTCTTTATGGCGCAAATAGTGACTACTGACAAAACGTGCTTATCAACACGATCTCTCTTCTTCCTGCTAGTCTTTATAAGTGTGTATTTCATCTTGAGGTGCTTCTGGAATCCAAGTGTGACCTCCACATACTTACTAAATAGGATTGTGACCCTTGTGAGCATGGGTGATGGGATTATGAAGACAACTCAGATTATGAAACTGAAACGTAGTCATTCTTATTCAAATGAGAAGCTGAGTTATGTACATGACAGAGACTCCAACTCTGACACTGTTTTGAAAGAAATTCATGAAATGAAAATGTGGGTACTCTACTGCTGGTGCGTCCTCCTCAGATGGAGGTGCGAACTCCTCCTCGTGCTCGCTTAATTCATTTCCGCGGGTGCTCCTCTCCTTTTTATGCCTTTTCTTATTCTATTTTTAAAATTTTTGGGATTTAAATTCCTTTTATTCTGTCGATGATGGTGTTGCTGACGGTGCCTCTCCTCCTTTGCCTCCGAGTTCTCCTCAAGTAAAGACTCTATGACATCATCCTCCCGTTCCCATGCTCGATCAGGTACGATCACGGTCGTTCCGCTCTTGAGGGACATATGATTCACATTATCACACAAAAGGATCTCATGTTCAGATTTAGAGTGGTCTGAATAGTATACCTGATCACGTGGTCGTCGTTGACTCTGATTCAGGCTGTTGGGATTAGCTTGAACTTGGCTAGAATAGGAGTCTTTGGTCCATCTGTTTATTATGAAATCGTGAGGCGTAGCTGAGATCTGTCCTTATATCATGGCAATCATTCTTGATCTGCTGGACTGCATCAATAAGGGACTATATGGTTAAATTGAGCGATCCCATATCACTCATGGGTAGGATTTGCTGCTGGTGGTGGTGGGGGCTAGAGGATGGATGGTATTGTTGTTGGTATTGGCCCTATCTATATTGCTGTGGTTGGTGGAACTGAGAGGTGTAAGGCAGTGGTGGGCCTCGATAGCTCGACTGGTAGGTATGCTATTGTTGCTGGTTCTGATGCTGGTATCCTTGTCTTGGCCTGGAATGTACAAGACGTAATGTGAGAACATAGCTGATGTCTTGGTAAGTTAGATAGGGTCGGTGTAACTGACTGCTCCCTATCCCCGACTGTCTGCTGATGGGGTCATGTTTGTACCACAAACCATTGACCACAAACACCTGCGGAGGCTTTTTATATACTGTGCCAACATCTTGTTGTAAAAGTCTGCCGATTAAACCTATTAGTCGGTCTGACCAGTCGAATAGGGGGGGGGGTAGCCGACTCGACTAGGCCTAGTTGGCCATTAGTTGGTCAACCCGAGTAATCAGTCCGATTAGTCGGCCGACTTTTACATAGAGATTTTTTCTTTTTTATTTTTTAAATCAAACTTATTTTAATATGCTTAATTTGTATTTAAAGATAATTACTTATTTTATTTCATTATGATAGTATAGAAAATGTATAAATCAATGTAAATATGTAAGAATATGTGTATAAAAATGTATTTATATAAAACCTTCTCCCACTACAAGTAGGGTCGGCTACATGGATTCTTGCTCAAATCCATGTTGAAAAATTCGACTATTTTTTACGCTGGCCGTCGACTACCTAATGCAACCACTGCAAGAGTGGGGATTTGAACCCTGGTCTTTTGTGTGGTAGACACATTGTACTACCATAATATATAAAATGTATTTATATATTTAAATTAATTTAAGAAAATTAAAACCAACTAATGAACGACTAAATCCGATTAGTCTTCTGACTGCCGATGAATCCGTAGTTAGTGTCCGCACCGATTGAGTGCCTACTACCGCTTTCTGCAACCTTGGCCAACATATGCGGTGCATTCTGATCCCGTTGAGTGTACTGCTGATCCTCGACCCAGCTGCTCTGAGGCCCCTGTATTTGCTCCTGCACGAGATGAACTCTGTGTACATGTGCAGGTGGTGTAGAATGGGCATGTAGCTTCATCTTGACTACCTTCTCAGCTAACTCCTCCACTTGCTTCGGTAATCGGGAAGGTCCTCAAGGTCGGTGATCTTCTTGTTGTTTTGTTCTACCATCGTAAGTTTATCATCTCTTATCCCCATGGTGGGTATGATGTCATCTGTCAGATCAGCTACAGTCTTTCTAGGCATCTTCTTAGATAGGAGTGAGGGAGATGCGTGATAGGATTTGTTGGCTTGAGATCTGCCTGTTTTTGCCATCTGATCTAGGATCTTCCATACAGATCTTTCCTTCTTGCTCAGATATATTCCTCCACAAGCTGTACTCACTAATCTATGTATCTTGAGGGTCATACCATAGAACAATGTTTGGACTAAGATCACCTTTGCAATACCATGACATGGGCATTTATGTAATAAATCATTGAATCTCTCTCAGGTCTCATAGAATGGCTCATGGGGAGATTGGGAGAAGTTAGCGATCTTGGATCTCACCTGGTTAGTTCTACTGAATAGGTAGAACTTCTTTAAAAATAAGTCATTGAATTTGCAACCATGTAATACATCTAACCCTGAGATTCTTCAACCAATGGATAACCTTATCTCCTAATGCAAACGGGGTAGCCTTCAACTTGATGTAATCTTAACCAACCCTAGGATGGCTAAGATTGTTACAAACCAACACGAAGTCTTGCAGTAATGTGTATGGTTCCTCAATGGCATTTCCATTGAACTTCGACAACAATCCTAAGAAATGGAGCTTTAGCTCAAATGCCTCAGCTGGAATAACTGGCACAAGCCAGTTATTGTTCACATTAAGTGCTGGGTTGTAAGCATCCATCATTGATTTATCTAATCCACCCACCTCAACCACATGTCCCATATGAGCCCTTAGATCTACATTCTGTTGTTCTGCTCTAGCTAACCATGTAAGGATTTGCTGCAAAGGCTCATCTCTCTGGTCCTCATCATCACCGGACTGCTTCTTAGGAGGTATCTCTTTGGAATTCTCGTCACATTCATCAGAAAGGGGTTTGGAATAAGAACATTGTAAAGAGCTCATGTTGTAATCACCGAGGCGAAACTCTTCCTCGGTGAGAAAAGAAGAGAGAAAGGGATTGGTTTGGGGCTGACCAAATCCTTGATTAGAATTATTGAAGGTAACTCAAAACAAGAGTGATCTTGAGCCCAATGAGGTCCAAGATGAGATGTATTCTGGATCTTGAGAGATGATAGATTTGGAGTGTTCAGTGAAAGGTTCGCGAAGTCGGAACAAATATCACTCCGATTCTCCATGTTGATGTCAAGCGGGTCGGAGAGAGATCACAAGAATTGAATCAAAGAGAGATGGTGAAGGCACGAAAGTCAGTCTTTGATACTCAATATGCCCACCCACCAATCAAACACAATTCAAACTTCAAGTTCACCAACTTTACACAGTGAAGGTCGCAAAGGTCCGACAAATCATCTTTTCAATTTTAAATTGACGATAATACAATCTTGTGAGTCCGTTACACATAGTTGTGTCTCCTTGACGCACAGATGCGGTTTTGCTATACCTCAATCAAAGGGATGATCTGCCCGGGCTGCCGGGTTATATCACACCCCTAGAGGTAGTAGTAAACAGACACACCCAAAGCATCTACTATGGTCGGAGACGAGCGCTTGTTGTTACCAAACCTGTAAAAGTCGAATAGGGAAATTTTGGGTGCAACTACATTGTTTTGGGCTCTAACCTTAGGGGCTATGTCCTTATCCACTCATAGTTTTGAGGTAAGTACCCACGTACAAGAATGGGGTTACTCTCCCGCAATGCAATTCTTGATTTTTATCGGCCTTGTTTAGCAGTCTCAATTTTAATTAGGTTATTATCGAAATCTTAACAAGCCAAATACTCATGTCTACCGTCCAGTCCTAATTTCTTTTTATACTTATGTAAGAAATAAGGGAAGGAATCGAGAAAACCGATGCATGCGAAAAATGATGATGATATGCTCAGTTTGAAGACTTACAACGCTTCCCGGTTCTCTCCATGTGGGATGCAAAACAATATTAAAAATTTATTTTATATGTAATGCAAGTCCATAAAAGCTACACCGACCAGAAAGTTCTATTAGTCGGTTAGATTTGATTTGATTTTTTGATTAAGTTGAACGATCTAGAGTGCATCTCATTTAATGTGTGGTGTGGTCCTAAGATAGTATGAGCACAAGCAAATAGTTTGACCTAGTAAAAGCTTTAAGAGCCGCGAGTGCAAGTCCTATACTACGAGCACTCAAGTCGAACCCCACCTTTTACACAAAGGGTGAAACATGTCTCGACACATAAAAAACAAGATTATAATGTTGGAAGTCCTTCCTACAGATGCGAGAACCCAAATGGTAACCACGGGAAAATAAATGTAGTTATTACAAATAATTACAAGAATAAAAATAAAATGATGAAATAAAATCTTTGGACTCTACACTCTTTCATGTCTTTACATGATCTTAATTTTATGCACTTTTTGCATCATGTTGGCCCTTAGAGCTCCTGTCTCCGGTCATCTTGAGATGCTTCGACTTTTAAGAAATCCACTCCAAGTACGTCGGCTCCTACGTACAAAAATTATGGCCTCAAATTTCAGTGAAATTCGGTCGAATTTCTGTCGAATATCGATATCCAGTCGAAATCGAAATTAAGACCGAAATGACCGAAATATGGGAGCCCTAGTACAAAAAATGATCGAAATGATCGAAAATTGTATCGAAATTCGACCAAAATTCCGTTTTGGTCGGTTACCGAAATCATGGTTTTAAAAAACGCGCCTCGAGGCGCCGAGGCGTAAGCCTCGAGGTGGTTTTCCAAGAAAACTGCCTCGAGGCTATAGCCTCGGTCTGGATATCTGAGGCGTAAGCCTCAGAGACCTGAGGCGGTATCGAGGCGGTCGAGGCGGTCCCGAGGCGCCGCCTCGGTTTGTTGTGCATTTTCTTAGGTAAATAAATAAAAAACTATATAAAGTTGTACTTTTATAATAATATTAAAGTTATAAAGCATATTTTAGTTACAAACATACAAGTCACAATCGCAATATTGTGTTATAGTATCATCATATGTTATTCCCAAAACACAACATTTCACAAATATACAATTATACATTTATATTACAATCACTATTGCATCAAAGAAATCACGCAAGTGTACAATGATTGTTTCTAATTAGTATGAACAAATTTTATGTCAACAATTGATATTCGATTGCTTATATCGCTATAATGAGTATAATATATGTTTAAGAAACTGTATATTTTTGTAAGAATATTAGAAATTCACATATTTACAATATTAAATTATTTAATCACAAATTAAAACTAGCATATATGGTTAATATGGTATTCTTTGTACATCTATTAAATTTAAAATATTCAAACTTAGGATCTATGATCATATATTTTGTCAATATTTGAAGTTTACGGTTTTATGATAATATAATTATGCTTAATAATAATTTTGACATGTATTTTCTGTATAAATTGAGGCTTACGCCTCGACCGCCTCGAGGCTTACGCCTCACCTCAATAACGGAAAACCGCCTCGATTTGCCTCACGTTTTTCAAAACCTTGACCGAAATGACGACTGAAACCGACATTTAGGGCCTTGACAAAAACAAGATGGATGTCAGAGAGAGAATACACAAATAAATATCAACAAAGCATTTTCCCACATTAAGTAGGGTCGACTACGTGGATACTTCACCTCCATTCAGATCTATCTTGGGTCATTCTCGGGCTTAGATAAAAAAAACTAGAATCCCTTCGGATAGTCTCATTCCAATACTTCTTGGGCCTTCCTCGCCCTCTCTTAGCTGGTTTGATATCCCCACACTTACATCTCCTAACTGATGCATCATGTGGTCTCCTTTGTAAATGACCAAACCGCCTTAAGCAGTTTTCTCGCAACTTATCCTCGATCGGAGCTACACCCACTTTCCTTCTGATTGCATCATTCCGAATTCGATCTTTACGTGTTTGTCCACACACCCACGCTAGCATTTTCATTTCTACAACTAACATTCTCTGCACATGTCTATAGTTCATAGGCCAACATTCAGATCCATATAGCATAGCATGTCTTATGACTGATTTGTAATAATTTCCTTTGATTTTCATAGGAATTTTCTTATCATATAGAACAACAGAGGTTCCTCTCCACTTTAACCTACATGCATTTAGCCAGCCTGAATTTCCCCATCATGTTGCAAATACACAAATAAATATAACAAAATAAAAATTGATAAATGAAATGTTGAAAAATAAAGATAGAAATACTTACAAGAAAACTCGGGGGTTAGACTACTTGAGGAGTGGAATACCTAAGCGCTAGATTTTCTATAACTTTACCCTAAGCCGTGTCACCCCGGCAATGACGTCATTTGATGGACCACGAATCACCCTATTTAATTTATCGGAATTACATGGCAGTTAGGCAAGTAACGATTTATCAAAACCACTCAAAGATTGATCAATTAATACAATGTGAATGGTAATTTATTTTTTACTTGGTGAAGTTAAGGTTGATCACATAAAGACAACTATTAGCTTAAGATTATTTTTTAGATCATTAAGTGCGTATGGTTTTCAAGAAGAATATTTTTGTGATTTTAAAATGCAATTAAGTGAAGCAGTGCAAATGCGACCAAGTTCAAGGGTGTTTTAGCAAATTTTCAATCAAATCATGCCAAAAAAATATGAAACTTGATCATGGGATTTATTCCGGGAAGAAAGATGGTGGGAAGACAGATTGCAAACAAAAATTATGTATTTGTAATTATGAAACTTTTTGTCTGCATTTGTTCTGGGAAGACAAATTGCGGACAGCTTCATCATGGCCTCTGAGATCATTGCAGATTGGAAGAGAAGAAAGACGAAGGCTTTTCTCTGGAAAGTGGATTTTGCCAAGGCTTATGACACGCTGAATTGGCGGTTTCTTTGGTTCGCTTTGCCTAGGAGAGGGTTCCTTAAGATTTGGGCATCTTGGATGAAACGTTGCGTCACCACTGCTTCGATGTCGGTCCTTGTCAGTGGTTGTCCTGAAGAAGGTTTCTTTCTGCCTCAGAGGGGTGTCAGGCAAGGATGCCCTCTTGTGCCTTTGTTCTTTGTCATTGCTTCCGACATTCTCACTTGCATGGTTGATCGGGTTCTGAACTCCGGATTCCGGAATCACGAAGGGCTTCTCTACTGATGGTTTGGTTATCCCTCTTCTTCAGTATGCTGATGATACGATCTTCTTCATTGAGGGAGGGAAGGAGAAGGCCAATGGTATGGTGATCACTTTAGAAATTTTTGGGGAGATGTCAGGTTTGGCGTTAAATCTTGGTAAGTCAACGGTGATTCCCTTCTCTCTCTCGAATGATGAAGTGCAGCTATATAGCATCGAGCTGAGCACGGAATGTGGTTCCCTCCCTATCCATTAATAGGGCCTTCCTCTATCGTTCGACAGAATCAAGATGATTGATTGGTTACCAGTGGCGGAGAAATTGGAGAGGAAGCTGTCAGGTTGGAAGGCCTCTATCCTCTTGAAGGGTAGTCGACCTATGTTGGTGAAGTCGATGCTTTCTACCATTCTGATTTTCTTCATATCCTCCCACACTATTAACTATTGGGATTAGGAAGCTTCTTGAGAGGAATATGCAGAGATTCTTGTGGAGCAAGTCTGGGTAGGAGGCTAGTGGGATGCACCTTGTGGATTGGGAGTCGGTCGCTCTTTCGAAGGCGGATGGAGATCTTGGTGTCAAGCGGTTTGATATGATGAATAAGGCTTTATTGTTGAAGTGAGTAAGCAGAATTTGGGAGGAGGAAGATATCTGTTGTGCTCTGATCAGACGCATCTATGTCGTTTCCTATCCTCCGTTGCTTGCTAATTTTTGGGCCTGAAGCCTTCAGCTTTCTGGAAAGGGATGCTGAAGGTCTTATCACGTTTCCCTGAGCATTTTTGCCCATATTGGGGAATGGTGAGTCATTTGCATTCTGGTTGGACGATCGATCAAGAGATGGTTCGGTTCGTACTCGTTTTCCGTGACTCTTTGCGCTGGCGGCGGATCGCGAGGTTCGGGTTGGTGACTACTAGATTGATGGTAATTGGATGCCCATGTTTTCTACAAATTTTTATGATCAACGTCTGGAGGAGTTCCTACTTTTGCTTGACTCTTTGAAGCATTTGGGGAGCCGTCCGAGGGGTGTGACCACTGGGTGTGGAAAGAAAGCTCCTTCTCCGTTAAGAAGGCTTATGGGCGATTTGTAGACCTCCTCCATCGAGGTCAGATGACCTGATTAGAGATTACAACTTTATTTGGATGCTTGGGCTCCCTGAGAGGATCGACTTTTTCCTTTGGCCTCTCAGGCGAAAGATATAATGACGAGAGATCGTTGTTCTAGATTTTTGGGATGGTTTCGGACAGCTGCATTCTTTGTGAGAATGGAATTGAATCCGTTGAGCATCTTTTCTTCTGTTGTCCCTGTTCGTCGCTTTTGTGAAGAGACTCCGACCTGTACTGGATTTGTATTCAGAGCCTTGAATCTTTTTGGGCTTCCTTGCTGACGGGGTGACAACTTTCGAGAAAGACTTTACTTAAGCCCCTGGTAGTCATTTTGGTATTTCTGGTTTCCGCCAAAGCTCTTCTTTTTTCGAGTCAAAGGTTCTATTGTGAAAATGCTTGTATCCCTTTCTGGCTTGTTTCAGAATCATGGATATTGTAATACTCTAAGGTTGTATTTAGTGATTCCTTTTTAATTAATTGGGGTAGATACCATCGCGTGTTTCTCCCTTTTTTGACTTAAAAAAATTATGAAACTTGGTTAGAATGTGAAATGATGCAAATTTAAGCTATTATGAACTTTTGAGAATTTTCTGATTCAAAATGGATTTTCGATGAATTATTAAATGCATAAATAATGGTTACGAGTGATTTAATCTTAATAAATAATAAACACTTGTTATTTATAAAATCGAAATTATTCTAAATAGCTCTTAATTAAAGAGGAGTCCAGGACAACTTTATGATCTTAAAAATACTAAGTGATGGTCTAATTAAAAATCAATGATAATAATCACCAAACACTTTATTTAGTCCACAGTATGCATGCAATTGAAATGATTTTTATACAAAAGACAGAGAACAATTAATCTTAACAAGTATGATTTTTCAGGAATTTTAGAGCAATATATGATTTGCTACAAATTTGCAAGATCATCACCACCTCACTATAGAATGCTATGGAGGGGACAATGGTATCGGTTAACGGGATCTATTTATATTGGATGGTCGTTCACAACATTGTTATCAACTTCTTCCTCAATTTCACCCTCTATCTCATTGTTAGTGACCTGCAACGAACAGTCATTCAAGACGTGATTGACTTCTCTCAATACAACTTCCATGCTGTAGCTACTCTCATGTGTGAATAGAGTAGGCGTGACTCCGAAATACTGATCCAACCATAGGTAGCGAACCGCGTGCTCTCCAGGTGTGGTCATCAATTGGACCTTCAATTGGACAAGTCTCTACTACCATCTCATCGGGAGATGATTTCACAATTGTCTCAATGTAAAGAACTACACCTTAGATGTTACCGATATTTATGATAGTGTGGAGAGAATAAAAGAAGAATATTGTGTATTTATTCTGTGAGGTCTAGGGGTCCTTATATATGACTAAACCCTACGGTGCTAAGAGGGGAACTTACATAAATACCCCTGTGGGGTTACAATGATAAATAAGGAAACAATGATAATAAGGAAACAGTGATAAATAAAGAAACATCAATCTACGGTAATCTCTAACACTCCCCCTCAAGTAGGAGCATATTCATCAATCTTGCCCAACTTGGAAGTTATCCAGGAAAGCCGTTTCTTAGTCACTGCCTTGGTAAAAATATCAGCAAGTTGAAGATCTGTTGGAATGTGCGGCGTGGTTATCTTCCCTCCTTGTACAACATCTCTGATAAAGTGACAATCAATCTCAATATGTTTTGTTCTCTCATGGAACACAGGATTGGTAGCAATGTAGGTAGCTGATTTGTTGTCACAGTACAAGGGAATAGGAGTGGATGTAACAACATTTAGTTCTTGTAGAAAAGTGAGCAACCATGTGATCTCACATGTAGCCTGAGCAATTGCTCTATATTCGACTTCAACACTAGATCTTGAAACGATTGCTTGTTTCTTGCTCCTCCAACTATCCAGGTTTCCTCCTACCATCATGGCATATCCAGTTGTAGATCGAGGTCTTTAGAGAGCTTGCATAATCGGCATCAGCATATGCAGTAAGATTTGTGTGACCATTTGCCCCATAGAAGATTCCTCGTCCTGGCGAGTCATTTAGGTAGCGAAGGATTTGAAGAACATCTTGCCATTGGCTGTAGCATGGTTTCTCCATATATTGGCTGGCTCTGCTTACAACATAGGGTATATCAAGTCTAGTAACTGTAAGATATAGAAGTTTGCCGACCAGGCTCCTATATCGTGTAGTGTCTTCAAAGAGGATCATTGGATGCAGAATGTTTTCTAGGCTTTGTTGGAATTCCTGAGGGTTTGCACCCAAGTAGTCCTGCCTCAGTTAGTATGTCAAGGCAATATTTCCTCTGCGACATATGTAAGCCTTTCTTAGTACGTAGAGCTTATATGCCTAGAAAATAGCGAAGTTGTCCAAGATCCTTGGTGACGAATACTTTTTGCAAGAAAGCCTTGGATTCTAGTATCCCTTGGTCATCATCTCCAGTAATAATCATATCATCTACATATATAGCAAGAATTACAATACCAGTCTGCCGTCTCCTGACAAAAACCGAATAGTCAGACGTAGTCCTCTGGAAGCCCATGGTGCCAATCTCTATACTCAGTCTATCAAACCAAGCTCTTGGACTCTGCTTTAGGCCGTAGATGGCTTTATGAAGTCGGCATACGTACTCCCCCTCGACTTCGTAACCTGGGGGTTGTATCATGTAGACTTCTTCGTCAAGCTCTCCATATAGAAATACATTCTTGACATCTAACTGAAACATAGGCCACCCTTTGTTCACAGCCACAGAGATGATAATTCGTATGGATCCCATTCTAGCCACATGGGAGAATGTTTCGAAGTAGTCTACCCCGTATGTTAGAGTAAAGCCTTTTGCTACAAGTCTTGTCTTTAAACGATCAATAGAACGTCAGGGGACTGCTTTGTAGTGAAGATCCAGCGACATGCAACTGGTTTACATCCAGGAGGGCATTTGACAAGGTCCCATGTTTTTCGAGACTGTAATGCTTCCATTTCTTCATTCATTGCCATTCTCCATCCCTTATCTTGTAGTGCACTATGATGATCATTGGGAACATAAATAGCCATTATGGCATCTGCATATCTTTTGTCAGAGCAAGATAACCCATTAGTAGAGGTGAAATGAGATATTGGATGAAGTGTACATTGCCTTTTTGTTCTTCATCGTGCGATCGGAAGCTCCTGTGGACTATCAGGGGTAGCATTGGTGGGAGCACTCGAGGATGGCATAGTGTCCTGCAACAGTGGAATAGGTAAAGGAAGATGAACGTGATTAGACACAGTTCTTCTTTTATACACAATTGGTGGAGGAGGAAACTGTAGGGGAATATCAGACATTGTCTGAGTAAAGAAGCTGTTTTGTTCAAAGAAAGTGACATCAAGAGAAACGTAATAACGATGTCCTGTAGGATCATAACATATGTATCCTTTTTGAGTTTGAGAATACCCTAGAAAAACACACTTGATAGCGCGAGCATATAATTTGTCAGTGGTATGAAAATTATGGACAAAAGCTGTGCATCCAAAAATTCGTAAGGCCAGAGGGAAAGGTTTCTCCTTGGGATATAGTAAGTTGAATGGAGTGGAGCCATGTAGAGAAGCAGAGGGAACCTTGTTTATAAGATGAACAACAGTAAGGATAGCATTGCCCCAATATATCTTGGGAACATTCATATGGGCATGGAAGGACATATCGATATCGGTACCATGTCGATACGATATATCGTCGATATATCGATAATATATCGACGCCATATCGCCGACATCGAACCGAGATTGTGAATAAAATGGCATGTCGATATCGATATCGACCATATCGGTGATATATCGGTGACCTGTCGATACCGATATATCGTCGGTATATCACCGATATATCGGGATACGGCCTTCCATGCATATGGGTGAGTAAGGATCGAACAATATCAAGAAGGTGTCTCAGTTTTCTTTCAGCAACCCCATTTTGTTGGGATGTATATGGGCAAGAAGTTTGATGTATGGTACCCTGGGAGGCAAAAAAGGTTATCAGGTCATTCTGAGTAAATTCCAGAGCATTATCAGAACGAAAGATTTTAATAGTAGTGGAGAAATTTTTTTTGACATAATGAAAGAAGTTCTTGACAACGATATTAATTTCTGAATGTTCTTTTAACAAGAAAACCCAAGATAAGCGACTGTAGTCATCCACAAAAACAGCAAAGTACTTATGACCACTAATAGTTCTGACCGGACGGGGTCCCCAAATATCATAATGAATTAGGAAGAAAGGAGTAGTGCGACGAGGCTCAGTTCTAGCAGGAAAGGAAACTCTATGATGTTTTCCGAACTGACATGCTTCACACTCAAAGGGTTTTAGCTTAGATAGTTCAGGAAACATCATAGAGAGAGCTTTGGCAGAAGGATGTCCCATACGAAGATGCCATAGAAGGGGATCTTCAGAGTTGGAGGTAGCGCCAGCAAAGTTGGAAGTAGACGGGCTGTTGAGGTAATATAGGCCATTCCTCTCATGTCGCCCACCAAAAATTCGCCTCGTCTGGATGTCCTGAAAATAGCAGCAGAATTCATCGAAAATAACACGACAATGTAGCTCACGACATAGCTTCTGAAGCACAATGCACATCTGTCAGTCGAAGTTTGTTGGAGAAGTCAATAGTTCCAACAACAGTAATGGGAGAATGATCCCCATTGACAACACGAACGCACTTTACAGTGGTAGAGGGTTGAGATGAGGTGAGTAGACTTGCATCACCCGTTAGATGAGTGGAAGCACCAGAATCAATAATCCATGCATGTTTGGTAACAGAGACTGAGTTGGCTACTGTACTTGAGGTAGTGGCAAGGCTAGCAGTAGCAGCAGATGCGGTCATGTCTTTGGTTGAGGGAGCAGAATTATTTAGAAGTTGCCGCAGACGAGTATATTCAGAAGCAGTGAATGGAGTCTGTTGTCCATCTGTACTCTGAGTAGTTGTATCATCGTTCGTATCATGTGATTCGTCGTCATAAGTGTTATGAGCACTTGGTTGCTTGCCAAATGTTGCCCAGCAACGCTCAGAAGGATGATTCATGCGATCACAGTGTACGCATGCAGGATAACGACTAGTAGAGAAATCACGACCACGACCTCGTCCAAGGTCACGTCCACGACTAGAGTCACGTCCGCGCCACGACCTCGGCCTCTAGGATAAGACTGACATCCTATGTGCCCAGATGAATAGTGGGCTGTTATCTCTGTAGAAGAATGAACCAGAGAATTTTGAACCGGAGCCTCCAGTTCCTGTAGTAGACCGAATATGGTTCGATCGCAGGCAATTAATCTGCCATAAGAAATTGATCTTTTGCAATTTTGTACTTCGGGCGAAGCCCTGAGAGGAACCTGTAGACCTGCCCCTCAGTACGTTCACCTATTTGTTTATCACAGCATGCAGGTTGAAAGATAAGAAGTTCTTCAAACATGCTTGTAAGTGTCTGGTAGTATTCAGTTAGACTGGTCTCTTCTTGATTAGTAGACCAGATTCTTGTGTATATATCAGATTGACGAGACTTGGTTGTTTCTGGGAATATGTATGCTCAAGATTTTCCCACATGGCTTTAGCAGTATCTTTATATAAGAGATTTGCAACAATATTTGGATCTACACTATTTGTCATCCAAGTAATTACTTGGCAATTGTCGACAAAGCAGGCTTCATATTCTGCATCAATGGTAGCAGGAGGAGCCTTCGTGAGGATGGCACTCTTTCGTTGGCCACCAATAAATATCTTGAAGGATCGAGACGATAGAACACAGTTTTCGGAGCCTTTCAACTTGATAGATGTGCCTTCTACCATCAGAGAAGGATGATACATAGGCTTGGTCTCGGTGGACGTCATGATAGCGTCTCTAGGTCAAGAAAAAGTGACCTGGATGAAGTTGTAGTTGATCTGTAGAGCCTCCTTAGTTGCACATTTTTGGTGAACGCCCTAACCCGAAGTCGAACAAGGGGCCTAGGGCGGCAGCGGCATAAGCCTATGGCCACAGGGAGGTTACGACAGAATGCTGGGGGGGGGGGGCAGGGGCGTGAGGTGCAGCAGGGGCGCGTAGGTGCGCGAGGGGTGCGAGGGGGGCGCACGCCTACCGCGGGGCAGCTCCTGCTGGGCGTCGTGGAGGGGGGAGGAGGGAGGGAGAAGGGGCGGGCGGTGGCGGAGAAATATTAGATCAGAACACCGGTCTAGGACCGCCACTCTGATACCATGTGGAGAGAAGAAGAGAAGAATATTGTGTATTTATTCTATGAGGTCTAGGGGTCCTTATATGGGACTAAACCCTAGGGTGCTCAGAGGGGAACTTACATAAATACCCATGTGGGGTTACAATGATAAATAAGGAAACAGTGATAAATAAAGAGACATCAATCTACGATAATCTCTAACAGATAGATATCAACATTGTGTTGGAATCTGTGGCACTAGGGATGCAATATGATATCTTGATGTTGTGATTGCTCCTATCCAACGAAAATTCTCGGCGCATCAAATCCAACATATCCCCAAAGATGTAGTCATTCACAATTCTAGATCTCGTAAGATGAAACAACTTAAGTCATCGTTACCACTGTTCAATTGAAACGTGCAATATACGAAAGCCATTGAACTCCTATAAATTGCATCAACATGATCTTAATACGTAAAAAAAGCCAATGTTTCACTTATAATACCATTACTAATGAACAAACTACCATACACAATACAAAATCCTAAAGGAACAAGTTGGATGGCATTGAGCTCACTGCTACTCTCTATCATAAGATGCCCTAAACATGCGGTGCCTGGTTGAGGCTGCAGGGTTGCGGTGCTGCAAGGAGGAAAATTTGTTCGGGAGGTATATTTCGAAAGATTTTGGCCTATACGGTTGCCAGTAATTTTTTCGTTATGTACTGTAGGTAAGCTGTCTTTACAAGAGGTGGCTTTGCCCTTAAAGTTTTCGTGTGTTACATACCAGTGAGAGTCGCCTCTTGAAGATACGGCTTTGGCTAAAACCAAAGCTGCCTCTTGAAGAGGCGGCTTTGCCCATAGAGTTTTTGTTTTACATACCAATGAGAGCTGCCTTTTGAAGAGGCAGCTTACATGCGGTACATAACAAAAAAATATTGACGACCGTATAGAGCCAATATGTTTCGAAACGTGCATCCCAGACGAATTTTCCTCCGCAAGGAAGGGTTGGTCGTGGTGGTGCGAGGTCGCGGAATCACGTGATGACAGAGGGGTTTAAGGACCCATGCGGGGAGAGATAGAGAGCTAGGACACAAGGGGATTCGAAGTCTGAGTGGGGCTTCTGGGAATGGGTATGGGCTATTGCCCAAAGGCATATCGCCTATATAGACGACGCTCAGATGCCTAAATTAAATGCATTATGGAAAAACTAGCCACTTCACACTTACAGTATTCAAAGAAAAAAATGTTGACCTAAACGTGGAAATATGCTTTATGGTTGTTGTTGGGAAAATGAGAGAACTTATTTATTCCATCAACCCTAGGCTCTCTTATATAGAGAGTAGTCTATGGGTAAATTACATAAAGAGTCCAACGGGAAAGAAAAATAATAAAAAGGTACATAAGTGAATAATATATGTTTACACTCCCCCTCAAGATGGAGCATAGATATCAATCATGCTCAGCTTGGACGCACACTTCTGAAACGGGCCTCGCAGTAATGCCTTGGTAAAAATATCTGCTGTTTGATTCTCTAAACTGACATGGAATGTAGCAATGAATCCCTTCTTAATCATGTCACGTATAAAGTGACAATCAACTTCAATGTGCTTAGTTCTTTCATGGAATGCTGGATTATTTGCAATGAATAAGGCTGCCTGATTGTCTTGTCACATTCTAAAGCCATAGGAAGCGGGACTTCTATATGTAAATATGTGCCTTTACCCACATCATTTCTGTGCTAACCTGGGCCATAGCCCTATATTCAGATTCAGCACTAGACCTTGCCACCGCAGTTTGTTTCTTGCTCCTCCATGAGACTAGAGAGTCTCCAACATATACAGCAAACCCGGAGGTGGACTTCCTGTCCTTGGGACACCTTGCATAATCTGCATCTTCACAGGCTGAGATAGTAATCACCTTGCCTTTCTTGAACAACAAACCCGCACCTGGAGATGACTTGAGGTACCCGAGTATTATATGTATGGCATCCATGTGTACCTGACGTGGTTGCTCCATGAACTGGCTCACTCGAATCACAGCAAAGGCTATATCGGGCCTAGTGATAGTGACATACAGAAGTTTGCCCACCGGTTCTCTGTATCTTCTCCTATCCACCTCCCTTTATCACCATCATATAGCTTCATACTAGGGTCCATAAGTGTGGTAGCAGGTCGGCAACCAAGCATTCCTGTTTCACTCAACAGGTCAGTGACATATTTCCTCTGAGACATTACCAACCCATAAGGATTTCTGGCAAACTCCAGTCCCAGAAAATATCTAAGAACTCAAAGGTCCTTGGTAACAAATTCACGACCCATCATTTCTTTTGCCTCCTTTATTCCCTGTTCATCATCACCTGTAATCAGAATGTTGTCTACATAGGCCATGGTTGCTATAATACCTCTGGAAGTCTTTTGTACAAACAAGGAATGATCAACATTAGAACGTTTGTATCCCTGTTTCTCAAAAAGGTCTGAGAGCTTCTGGAACCACGCTCTGGGACTCTGCTTAAGGCCATAGATAGCCTTATGAAGTCTGCACACCTTAGGACACTCCCCCTCAACAGCAAAACCAGGTGGCTGTTGCATGTATAGTTCCTCTTGTAAGTCACCATGTAAGAACGCATTCTTCACATCCAACTGGTATAACGACCACTCACGAGTGACCGCAACAGACAACAAGATCCTTAGAGTGGAATGGCGGGCCACTGGCGAGAATGTATCAAGATAATCCACCCCATATGTCTGTGTAAAACCACGAGCAACGAGACGAGCCTTGTATATGTCAATACTGCCATCTGCATTCTGCTTGATTGTAAATACCCACTTGCAGCTCACTGGTGACACATCAGCAAGTATAGGAACCAGACTCCAAGTTCCTCTAAACTGAAGAGCTGCCATTTCTTCCTCCATGGCTAGACGCCATCTACTGTCCTTCAGTGCATCTTGGTAGTTCCGTGGAATAACTACTGCTGACAATGCGACGACAAATTTCCTGAAATCTCCAATTAGTCGATCAAATGACACAGAAGCGGCTAAAGGATATGATGCGCAGCTCCGCTTTGACTTTCGTATAGCAATAGGAACATCTAAATCATCTGTGTCCTCGTCTGGCCTCTGTAACACATCCTGCTCAGAAAAATCATCAGATCCATCAATAGTAATATCTTCAGAACATACCTTTAGTGAGCTAGGTGATGAGCAATGACCATGGGCTGAAGCAGGCCTGCTGGTATAATGAAATGGTAATGGTGAAACATGTATAGTGACAATAGGTGTAGAAGATGGTAACAGTTCTGGTGGTGGTATTGGTGATGGTGGTGATGGTGGTGGTGGTGGTGACATGTAAATGGCATCAGTATTAGCGGGGGGTATCAACTGATCACCTGAGGCTGAGAAATACATAACAGATTCAAAAAATATAACATCTGCACTGACAAGGTACCGCCTGCGCAATGGATCATAACACTTGTACCCTTTCTGAGTTATGGAGTACCCAACGAAGACACACTTGACAAACCTAGGAAAGAGCTTGTCAGTCCTGGGAGACAACTGGTGGACAAACTTAACACCGAACACACGAGGAGTAAGGGAGAATAATTCTTTTCCAGGGAAGATAAGAGAGAAAGGGATCTTCTCTCCTAGAACAGATGACGGCATACGATTGATTAGGTAACATGCTGTAAGAACAACGTCACCCCAGAAAGAATGAGGAGCATGACTCTGTATAAGAAGCGACCTGGTTACATCCAGTAAATGGCGATGTTTCCTTTCAGCGACCCCATTCTGTTAGGAGGTATAGGCACAAGATGTCTGGTGGATGATCCCTTGGGATGAGAAATAACTGGATAGGACATGAGTACACAATTCCAGGGCATTATCACTCTCACAATTTAAAAGATGCAGAAAAAACATTACGAATCTCATTGAGAAAATTGACGATAATATTCCCTGCTTCAGATTTATTCTTTGACAAAAATACCCATGACACACGAGAGAAATCGTCCACAATAACTATATAAAACCTTTGTCTCTGATGATTAGGAACACGACTCGGACCCCAGATATCGACGTGAAACAACGCAAACTTGGAGGTACTACTCCGATACTAACGATTGGGAAAGGTAGACCGATGATGCTTTCCCAACTGACAAGCCTCACATTGAATAGACGTGTGAGGCGAAACCTGGGGTAACACACGACGCAATTTCTGAAGCGGTAGATGTCCAAAGCGCAGGTGCCATAGCAGAGGAGAGACGGGTCCAGCAGGTAGAGATGAGGTTCCAGCAAAAGGAGTCTGACTGAGGCGATAGAGGCCTCCTTGCTCATAGCCACACCCAATTACGTTGCTCGCAAGGATGTCCTGAAAAACAAGAGAAGATGGATCAAAAATCGCCCGAGACTGTAAATCCTTTGTAATTTAACTGATAGACAACAGATTCATTGAAAAATCAGGTGCGTGTAACACATTCTTGAGCTGCATAGATGACGCCAGTCTAATCTCCCCTTGACCAGTAATCGGGGAATGTGTACCATTAACAATGACCACTGTTCGACCTGAAGGGATCTGTCTGTACCCTGTAAGTAGACTTTGATCGCCACATAAATTATGTGTGGCTTCAGAGTCCATAATCCATGCTAAAGTATCTGATCCACTACTAGTAAATGCATATGTACTACCTGATGTACTGGTAGATGCAGAGGTGGATGCGGCAACATTAGACTGGTTCTCAGTAGTAGGTGATGTGCCAGATGGAGGAATAATGCCCGTTAGACGGGCAACAAGATCATCAAAGCGCTGATCCAAAGAAGCAGCAGATGGAGGCTCTATCTGCTCAGCGACTCGTGCAGATGCAGGAAATCCATGCTTAGAGTAGCATGTGTCTTTGGTATGTCCAGTGCGATGGCAGTAGGTACACGTTGGCTGACCACGACCTCCTCTGCCACGAGGACCCCGACCACGGACCTGATGATGGTGACCTCCACGACCTCGGTTAGCAGCCATGGCTGAAGCAGTCTGATTCGTAGTCGTAGAAGGAACAATGATCCGGCTCAGTCTGTGAAAGGCTTCCTCCATAGGAGGAATAGTAGCATCCGCCAAGATCTGGGACCGTGCTGCCTCATACTCAGGATCAAGGGCAACGAGGAAAACTCCTACCATAGTAGCATTCCGGTAGGTCTTCTGTTGCTCTGGTGTGGCTGTCAGGGGCATGAAGCTATAAAGCTTCTCGAACATTCCTCGTAGAGATGTGTATAGTGAGTGTAGAGGACGTCCATTCTGCTTGATAGTGAATATGTCATGCTGGAGTTGCAGAATCTTTGTCTCATTCTTCGCTTGAGAATATGTGGCAGCCAGAATATCCCACATTGTTTTGGCTGTGGATGAAGAATATCTTTGGCAATCTCGATTGCCAGAGTTTTAGATAGCCATACTTTGGCGTATGCATCATCTGCCTCCCACGAGGCATTAGCTCCAGTCTTCTCAGCAGGCTCTTCTTCAGTAAGAATGTGTTTCTTACTGGTTGACTTCATAATACTCATGAACTGCGTAGCCCACAGTTCATAGTTCGAACCATCCATCTTCACAATCGGCGCTGGACCTCGGAAGGCGTCTATATATGGAATATCTGCCTTGCTTTCTGACATATTGATAACAGAAGACTGGAGTAGTAGATTGAAGATATGATCGTCTACACGGACATAAACGAGTTTAGTTGCATATGTAGACTTCAAGCAACCAAACCCATTACTTTGGAGGCACGCGCGCTTGACTTTGGATGATCAAACACGCGAGAGACCCACGAAGATCACGCGCGTGCGGTGGCGCTCAGGAGCACGCGATCGCACGCTGATGTGCACACGCAAAGATGCGCACGCAGAGGACCAATGCTCAGGCGCTCAGGCGTTCAGGTGCACGCACATGCGTACAGGTGCGCACAGGCGCAAAGGCGCGCGCAGAAGGTGCGCACAGGCTCACGGCGCTGGAGCACGCGGTGGCGCTGCGCTGCGCAATCGTGCGCGGAGGCGCACGGCGCTGCCTCTGCGGGTGCGCGGAGGCACGGTGATGCGCAGGTGGCTGCGCGGAGGCGCACGACGTGCGTGGAGGCGCACGACGTGCGTGGAGGCGCGGAGGCTTGAGGGTAGGGCTAGGATTAGGGTTTGGCTCACGAACTCCAGTCTAGGACCGTCGCTCTGATACCATGTTGGGAAAATGAGAGAACTTGTTTATTCCGTCAACCCTTGGCTCTCTTATGTAAGAGAGTAGCCTATGGGTAAATTACATAAAGAGTCCAACGGGAAAGAAAAATAACAAATAGGTACATAAGTGAATAATATATGTTTACTATTGCATTATTCAGGAATTTGCCTCCCACCGAGGTCACCTGTACTTGGTGAGAAAAATAATAGAAAACTTAGCCCCTGGTGGCTTTATCCTATGGTTTCATCCTGCTCCTTGAGGAGAAGGATTTCACGTTAATCTTGTTTTGTTCTTATTATTGATTCCAAACTTCTATGTTTTTCATTTTCAGAGTTGGCTATCTTCAAATCCTTTTCATACATTTATATTTTTTTGATCAGACTCATATGTAACTCTCCCAACCCTATTCTCCTCTGCTGGTGGTTCACTATCGACTAAGCAGAGATATTCCCTCCAACATGTACTTTAGAAGCTTTTAAGTAGTTCGATTGTCCTGTGCTACTAACAATTTTAGATTAAGCTTATCACAACTTTAAGATGTGCACGCTGCCGTTATCACCAGCTTTAATCTCCATCCACGAGAACTGAGCCCCTTATTGATGATTTTTTCCATTAAATGTTGGAATTTCTTCCATTGTCTATTTTTTCTGCGCTCTTCCGTATCAAGATCTTTTACCTCTGTCCATGATTTTTCCGGTAATTGGTAAGATTTGGGTAATTAGTCAATTTCCACATTCATTGTCACTTCTTTTTGGTATTGTCCTAGTTATGTGGCCAGGCTTCTACTTTTTACTGAATAGTTAAACTGACAGTGGTTGATTAGTTGTTCATTATAAATCATAAACTACTATATTGATTCTATCCATGTTGTTTCTCCTTAAAAACAACTAAAGTGCTGACTTTATTGGCTTTTATATAGATGACAGAGGGGGAAGATGGCCAACCGGGTCAAAACAAATCTGGAGATGAAGCTTATAGGTCACTCAGTATGCAAGCTCTCATTAAATCATACAAGGAGGCTATTATTAATGGAGATGAAAATGATATCCCTTATTTGGAGGCAGCTATCTGCAACATTGACAATGAAAAAGCTGACTTACTCAACAAAGCTACAGAGATATCTGCAGAAATTGCTTCGGCAAAGGATAAATTTCTTCGGTTGAATGCCGATTTTGAAAATTTCAGGAAACGATCGGACAAAGATCGTCATAAATTCTCATCTGATATTCAAAGGGAAGTAATTGAGAGTCTCTTGCCTTTGGTCGACACATTTGAGAAAGCCAAACAGAAAATAGTGCCAGAAACTGAAAAAGAAAAGAAGATTTCCACCAGCTACCAAGGCATTTACAAGCAATTTGTGGAGATCTTGAGAGCCTTGCGTGTTTCAGTTGTTGAAACAGTTGGCAAGCAGTTTGATCCCTTGGTAAGAATTTTCTAAATAATATTGCAATTTCTTTCATGAGTACTAATTATTATATATGAGTTCTATTTCCCACGTTAGGATGATTGTTTCACCAAGCATGAGGTGTATTGCCACATGTATGTTTAAGCAATTGGCTACGCTTTATCTACTCAAGAAATGATCACATTCTATGAAGCAAAACTGGCTTAGAGACATAATCACACAATGTCATCAATGGTGGTCTCTACAAGATCTTGCAAAGGCCTAAATGATCACTCCTCCCGGAAAGGTGATATAGTTGCAAGGAGGGTTATCTCTGTGCCGTGCCCCTGTGAAGCACCCACCAGAGTTTGAACAACTTGGGGGAAGTAGATGTTGGGACATCCTCGTGATTGATGAGTGGGGAAGCCTTATAAGATATTTTAGTCATGAGAACGTATTCAAAGAGACAAATGCATGGATGAGTCATCCCCGTTGCAGTTTTTCCAAAGTATGGTCTCACTTACATCCCTCACTGAGGAAAATGTTTTTAAGCTTCATAACCACTGAATGGAAGGTGCAACTTGACCACTTAAGTGCATAGATTTTGCACCATACAGTTCCTAGTCTCAGGGAAATTGGAGCCCATGATTCGAGCATGGTGTCCCTCAACCTGACAAACAATATGAGGCTGCCTTCCACTTTGAATGCCCATTGCATAGAAGCGAGCCTATGAAGGTGAGAGAATTTCTTTAGCAGAAAATTCCACAAAACTATTCTATCAAAGCAGCAATCTAATACACCAATTTCACATGTATTCATCTTAAGCTCAGGTTCCTCGTGCCTATACCGTTATGCCATCCCCATTTAGATGATGTTTATGTACTTGATGGATGGCCATGGAGAAGATGCACTTTACTAATTATTATCCTGAAGAGGTGGTCATTCCTTGGTTTAAAAAAAGGACGGGAAGAAATCTATTATTGGTGATTTTATCCTCAAGATCCTTGATAATATCCTTTAATTGGTGGACAAAAACCTCTTGTGCTCCTACGACTATGCCAGGAGGTTGTATCCTTATATATCCATGATATCTACTTTATCTAAGTAACCTCCTAGGCATTTGAATAGTTGATTAAGAAACCTTTAGTTCAGAATGGTATCTTGAGGTATATGGTTTGGAAGACATTTTTGGTGAAGATTGGGTTTTAATAGATTATGTAACTCAATATCCTACCAAAAAATGACATTCGGCTTGTTCTTTAGGAATCTGGCTGCACAAACCCCTGTGCATGCACAACCACATAAGCTATGCAATAGATGCGCCAGACTGCATTCTCTAAGTAGGGTATCACATGGTCTAGGCTGCATATTTCGTTTGCATAGTCACATATTTATTACACCACATATTTAGTCCATATCTAGATAGAGTTGATATATATCCCAGACGTCAACGTCTGCCTATTTGAAGAAATGATTTGTTTTATTTGTGAGTTTTTTTACTTGTATTAAATATATTAATGTTTACATGTAAGGTGTTGATACGCCTTGAATCCTAACCATCTGACCCAGGTTGAACAACTCCATATGCACCCCCTCTTGTTGTACTATACCCCAACAAGACGGGGGGCTCGTTGCCTGGTCAATGAGCCTGGGGGGCAGGTGTGCTCCCCCGATAAAAGTTTTTGAGCGGGTTCTAATTGTATTTGGGTGTATGGATCTATTTGTTTCAGGAATCCGTCCGTACAAGAGTAGTATATAAACTCCTTAGGGTTAGGGCTCTCTGTATACTCTGTACTTTTCTTCTTTCTCCACATATTGAAAACTGATTGCCGTCGCCCAAGGACGTAGCCTAGTTACGGGTGAACCTTGTAAATCCGCGTGTTTGAATCTTTCTTGATTGATCGTGTTTATGCGCCTTTGCTTTCGTGATTCGCTACATAAGTCCTGCTTATATGATTTTAATGTTATTAGTTTGATCTTTTTCATATTTCCTCATTTTTTATTTATTTGAACGTTTCTTGTAATGTACTCAACACCCTTCTATTTAGTGTGGCGGTTTAATGGGAGTAGTCTAAATATTTTTTAGGGAAATCTCTGGCCTTCTGGTGAACGTGAGGAAATTCACTTTATTCCTTTTAATATGACTATTGAGTTGGTGATAGTGCGAGTCTTGCCCAGTCAAGGGCGTCTTTCCCCAATTCTTATCATGGTGTATTGTTGGTTAGGAATATGTTACGGTAGCAAAAATGGATGCCTCTGATCTAGGTTTTAAATCTCGATTCTATTTCTTATCGAGATGGCGAATAAAGCGAAACAATTTCAAAATTTCGACAAAATTTTCACCAATTTCGGCTTAAATCGGCCTAGATTTGTGAAGGAAGGGTCCATATCGAGATTTTTATTTCGATTTCGATGGAGTGTCGAAACCGTAATTTCGCGAAATTTGAAACACTGTCTTTGATCGAGAATGTGGAGAAGAAGCTGCTGGGTAGAAGGCCTTTTTCCTTTCTAGAGGACACTTGATGCTAAAGATGGCAGTCCTTTCGACCATCCATATTTTCTTCTATCATATATATCTCGTGATCGGGGGTTTGAAAGCTGTTTGAGCCACTGATTCAACGATTCTTTTGGGCCTCATTTGCAGAATCGTCGGGTATCTTGTTGGACCATTGGAAATAATGGACTGGGTGTCCTTAATCTAAAGGAGATGTATAAAGCCCTGAACGTAAAGTGGATTTTGTGGATTGTGGGGATGATAATAATTTGCTTACTAGGTTGGTTCGAGCGATTTATGGGATCACGATTGAGCTTTCTGCGCAAACTAAAGCTGCCTCTTTACCTCCCACATTTTGGAAGGGCATTTGTTCTATGTTACTTGAGGTTCTCCGCTTTTTAGACTGATGGTGGGAGATGAGACATGGTTTTGTTTCTGAACAGATGATTTAATGGGGGAAGGGGTAAGGAGATGTATAAAGCCCTGAACGTAAAGTGGATTTTGTGGATTGTGGGGATGATAATAATTTGCTTACTAGGTTGGTTCGATCGATTTATGGGATCACGATTGAGCTTTCTGCGCAAACTAAAGCTGCCTCTTTACCTCCCACATTTTGGAAGGGCATTTGTTCTATGTTACTTGAGGTTCTCTGCTTTTTAGACTGATGGTGGGAGATGAGACATGGTTTTGTTTCTGAACAGATGATTTAATGGAGGAAGGGGTTTTATGCAATCATTTCCCTGTCTCTTCGCTTTGGTTGCAAACCAGAATGACGCAGTCTTGGACATTTTGTCAAGCGATGCTTGAACTCCACTATTTTGGGTGATCTTTCCGATCAGAGGTTGGAGGATTTCTGACAATTATCGGGATACATCGCTATGGTGGATGCCTTGATGGATGGAAGGGATTCATGGATGTGGCAGGATGGACAATTCTCCTTGAAGAAAGCATAGTAAGGCTTTGTGCTCATTCACTGTTGTTGACCCCATTCATATATGTGCAAGGTGCATGCGATGTGAGGAAGACCTGGAGGACGACAACCAAATCCTTTTGTGTGTATGGATTTGAAGCGAGCACAAGAGGAGGTGTCTTACTGGCATGATATGCTAAACTCATTATGGGATTCGATTGCTGATAGATGGAGGTGCTTGGATGAAGGCAAACTTAGGATTATCGCCCTAATATGGGTTATTTGGTTGGCAAGAGATGGTTTTATCTTTAGACAGGAAAGGTTTTATGTAAAGATTGTATTTGAACATGCTAGAGCACTCGTTGAAACTTGGTCTTTGTAACCTTACTTACCATACTTTTAATAAAATTGTGAGCGAAGGTATGCATCATCGTTATTTGCACCCCATGATCTCTGAAAAACAAGGCTAGCGTTTTTCTCCTTCAATGAAACTTCTCATTGGTCTTCTTCTCCAAGCAGTAGCCATCGTCCGACCTCTTCGGCAACCCAATACTGTTACGCACTCTCTCCAAGTGCTGCAACCAGTCAACTATTTTCAAACATTGTGTCAGTATTTTTCCAACAGTCTCGAATTGTAGCCTTAACGGTTCCCGCTGCATCGTTCTCAACACCAACCGCTGTCCGGAGACACCTTGTCACGCCCTAGTAGCTTTAGCTGCATGTTATGCATCCTTTAAGCTGAGCAGTCAGTAGCTTGTTGCTGTTCTAGTGGCTTCCAATGTCCTTGTTAGTGGCTCCTTGTCACTAACGCGTGCATACACTAATCATAGGAGACTTGTCATGTAAGATCTCATTGATACTGTAATTTAATAGAACATAATAGCAGTTCATGTGGTTTTTTCAAATCATGTCTATATTTTCCTGAACCTCTAAAGGTACATATTATGCATTAGTGCCTTTTGTGCTAGTTCTAGCATCTTGCTCCAATTGTGGCACTTTACTACAACTCTAGCTCATGTGAGTCATCTATTGTTACTATACAATTGAGATTCATTGGTCGATTCACCTTGTACCACTTTCTTTTCATAATGCATTCTTCTACTCGGCAACATTGGGAACTGTTGAAGGATGTCTTTTGAGGCTCATGTTTAGTCCCACATCGTGCGATAATGGGACTTTGATATCTTGGTGGGGCTATATGGAGAGCCCCTCACTTATTGTAACTTTTGAGAAGATGAGTAGAATATCAACCCTTTGAGGCGGTTCTCTGTGGTTTCATCCTGCTCATTAAAGAGTAGGGTTCCATGTAAAATCCATGTGTTCTTCTTGTTCTATATTTCTTTATCTCTGACACGCTTTCGAATTCTCGTTTTCTGCATGGCATCGGAACAAGTCTATTTTGGGGTTGTCTTTTCAATTTATTTCAATTACTGAATTCTTTTTATGAGTTCTGGATTCATCTTGTTCCAGTTTCTGAGACTGCTATAAAAATGCTGCAAGGTGGCCCCTTGTTTGTGGCGAACATCCTCTAACAGCGTGGAGATCAAGCCCAAGATGGTGTGCAATCATTCTCAAAATTGCGGCGGCACTGCAAACCCTATTCTTAACCGTAAGAGCAGCATCCGTAGCCGTAAAACACTGCAGCAACAGCCGTAGAGGTGACCTAGGGTACATATTTGAGTGCGATTAGGTATGCAATCAACATGGACATGATCTTGCCATGTGGTTTCCCCTATGGGCACTTTCCCGTGCACACGAGAAGAAAGAAGCAACACGTCTTTGGGTGGTGTATTGATCGAAGTAATGACAATAGCGAGGTCCTCCAGACAATGGCGATGATCGGGTGTTGGCAACAATAGGTCTCTCTCAAGCGCGTCTCCATCAGCGCCATCTTCCCCTTGACCTACGAGGGCCCCACCTTCCAGCCATGTGACTCCAAAGATTGGCAGATGGGGTGATCGTTGTGTTTACTAATGTTTATGGTCGGAGCAATGGTGGATGTTTCATGATTCCAGGATGAAACACATATTATCGGAAATATTTTTTTTGGGGATCCTTGGCTAGTCGGCGGTGATTTCAACATGACGATCACCCTTGAGGATAGGCCATGGATGCAGGGTTGGAATGATGTTGGATCTACGGAGCTTTCGACTTTGATTTGGACTTGGGACTCTTAGTAGTAGATGTTGCGGGTATTGATATACATGGTGTAACTCAAGATCAAGATCATTCATCGACCGTTTCCTCCTATCAAGCAAGGTCCTACTTGCATTTCCTCTTTCAAAGGCTTGATCTCTTCCACGGCCTCATTCTGGTCATACACCCCTGCTTTGATCGACGAGGGAAGAAGATAGGTCACGAAGTTTTTTTCAGTTTAAGTGTGCTTGGCTGTTGGAAGATGATTTCAAGAATGTTGTTACTACTTTCTGGAGGGATTGTTCAGTGGATGGACCTGCGACTGTTCGATTGGCATCTAAGATATCAGTGGTGCGAAGATTCCTTATGGAGTACAACAAAAAGGTTCGCGAACAACGAGGGGATCGCCGTGCTCGAGCTCAAACGGAAGTTTGCAGGTTGGACAAGCTGGAAGATGAGAGAAAAATGAGGGTCGTTGAGATTGAGGAGAAGGTGAGGAACATCCGGGAGATCATTCTAGAGGATAAGAAGACAATGATCTAGTGGAGGCAACGCTCCCGCCAGAAGTGGTCGGGGGAGGAAGATGCAAACACCCGTTTCTTCCGCTCTATGGCATCAGGAAGAATGGGGAGAAACTTCATCCATGAGATTGATGTGGTTGGTGTGGTGGTACGTGGAGAGCAACATGTTGGGAGATCTCTGTAGGGTTTCTTTGTAGATGCTAGTAGAATAGTTTCTCGTGCTGGTTGGGGTTGGCATGGAAAAGGAGTTTAGTGTATTTTTTAGCCTCAGGTGGTGGCGATGGTTGCCTCTTTCACTGAGGAGATGAAGAAGGCGGTTTGGAACCTAAATGCGGATGGTGCACTAGGTCCTGATGGATTTCTAGTTCTGTTCTATAAAAAGTTTTGGGAGGAGGTAAGGGGTGATGTTTTGGAGGTATTACAGGAATTCAACAGGGATAACTTCGATTTTGAGCGTTTGAACATCACGCTGATGTTTATTTTACCAAAGAAGGAGGTACCCACCAGGGTAGAAGATTACCGGCTGATTGCTCTCTCCAATGAAATTTATCTCATCATCACTAAGGTGCTGGCTAACAGGCTTCTTATTATTATGAATGCCATCATTGCTCCTGAACAAAGTTGTACCCAGAAGGCATATGGCAAATGGATTGGCCTTGGCTTTTGAAATTGTCCTTGATTGGAAGAGAAACAACTTGAAGGGGTTGATGTGGAAGGTGGACTTCTCGACGACATATGACTGTGTGGACTTGAGATTTCTTTGGCTTGCACTGCATAAGAGGGGTTTCACAGACATGTGGATCTCACGAGTCAAATGCTGCCTTACTATGGTTTTTCGTATTCGGTGCTGGTGAATGGCAGACCAGAGGGGGATTTGTTCAGCCGTGGCATGGAGTACGACATTGTGTCCCCTTGCCCCCCTGCTTTTTGTGATCGTTGTTGATGCTCTTTCCGTTGTGATGAGGTTATCGACGGAATCTGGATGGTATAAGGGTTACAGTAATGGTGATGTATCCATTCTATTGCTTTAATATGTTAATGATACGATGTTGTTCTTGAAAGGGGGACATGATCAGTTTAAGAGGGATGGACATATTATAGACATCTTTGGTGATCTATCATGGATGCACATTAACATGGAGAAATCAGTGGTGGTCCCCTTTGCCTTTCCCAGGATGAGAAGCATACATCTAGTGAGATTTTTTGCTGCCGTATTGGTCATCTCCCTATCTCATATTTGGTCTCCCCTTGGTTGATGACAAGCTAAAGTCCGACGATTAGGGGCCTATATTGAGCAGGTTGGAGAGCAGACTTGTTGGTTGGAAGGCAACGACACTTTCCTCAGGAGGAAAGCTAGTGTTGCTTAAACACATGCTTGCATCGATATCTATTTCTTTTGCTCTACTAGACTGCTATCTGTCGGGATCTGTTGGAGGATGGAATTTTTAATGCGTAGTTTCTTTTGGTTGGACGAGAAACAAGAAAAGAAGGGGGTACATTTGATTGATCGAAATTGAGTCGTGAGGGGGAGAAAGAATGGGGGCTTGGGGGTTTTGAAACTTGGGAGCATGAACAAGGCCTTATTAGCCAAGTAGGTGGTGCGATTGTGGGGAAACAACAAGGACATGGTTTGTAAACTTTTGTGGAAGATTTACCATGTCGATGGCTTGCTTATGACTAATGGGATTCGACGTCCATCACTATGACTGAGGCTTTGCTGGGTATTTACATCTCTTGCGGGGTATAAAGAAAATTTTGTCGATTATGACTGAGGCTTTGAGTTCAGTGTTGGGCGATGGGAAGACCTTCCATTTTTGGAGAGACAACCAGACAGGTCAAGGGTCACTTAGGGAGCGGTTCCCACAGTTTATGGCGATTACTTAGGATAGGGAGATTCGGGTACATCAGGTCTGGGTTGGTGGGACTTGGTCGCAGTCTTCCTTGGCGGAGTTCTCAGAGCAGAGATTAGAGGATTTTCTGGTGCTGCAAAGGATATTAGTAGAAATCAGAGGTCCATCGCAGGAGAGGGATCACTTTGTATGGTCACAGGGTAGATTCTCAGTTAAGAAGGCATATCATCTGTTTGTGGGCGAGCAGACGCCAACACAAGGAGATATGGTATAAAACCTGAATATTATTTGGAGAAACAACATCCCGAGGAGGATAATGGTTTTCTTGTGCTTCAGACATGGGCAGTTAAGGACGAAGTCCATGTGTGGTTGATTGCTCAACATTGATGATCAACTTTGTGTCAGATGTGGGGTGGAACATGAAGATTGGACCATCCCTTTTTCCGTTGTGACTCCTCGGTGAGGATATGGAGCTCGGTTCGAATTGCTTGGGTGCGGACGGACAATTGTGTCAATCTCTGGGCATCTATATGATCTTTCTGCGGAAATTCACATGAAGATAGTTGAAGAGTGCTTTTTGTTATCCTGGGCTACTTGGTGCACTTGGAATGAATCCTTATTCCATGGGTAAAATTTCTATTCCGAAAATGTTATTGAGCATTGTAGGGTTCTGTGTGAATCTTTGGCTTATGTACACTAATTTTCTTTGTTAATATAGTCTATTAGTCTGGTGGTGGGTCCCATCTCGAATATTATATGCCTATTGTTTATCGATATTATATGCACGCTATTCCCTTAAAAGGAATCATGAAATTTTGCATAGTTGCTATTACAATTATCTGGCATGTGGAATTTTAACATCGATATCGCTATCATATGACCTATGTGTCCATGTAAATCAAAATTTCTATGGCATTTTCATATTACGTATGTGAGCTTTTATATGGAACTTTTACTAAGACAACCTTAGCTAATATATATAGGAAAAAATATGACCGTCCTCTAAGGGCAGCCAACATGGCTGCCCTCGTTCTATTTTCCAGTGTTTTTTTAAATAAATCCATATAATTTCGTCAATTCCTCTAATATGCCATTTCAATTTCGTCTGAAACAAAGATTCATATGCCTTCCATCCAGAACTAGTAATTTTAACGGTCTTAGAATTGCTGTAATCGGCCTGTTCTAGATGAATGGCATGCGAGTGTCTATTTCTGATGAAAATGGAATTACATATTAGATGGATATAGTAATGAAAATACATGGCTTTTTTGTTGATTTTTTCTAAAAAAATGCCTGAAAATGAGGCGAGGCTCCCCCACTGAATCCATATATATATATATATAGAGAGAGAGAGAGTGAGAGAGAGAGAGTTAGTTTATATGAGTTTTTATATGGAGCTTTTATTAGGAATGCATGATGTTGTGGACAAAGCTTATGTATAAATTCTATTTTGATTATAGCCCCCAATTTCCAGATAATCAAATAATGGATTTGAGAATATTTATAGTCTTACATATATAGTTTGCAAAAGTTTTTTTCCTTGAAACACGAGTAGGAATCCCAGTTGTACCTAGTAACACCTAGTTCCCTGGGGCAATCGACTTGGTGCTTGAAGTCAGGAACAAGCAGTTCCATGGTAAGCAAGCAAGTTGTGTGGGGCCCAAAGTGTTGTTAGCATTGTTTTAAAAAGCGCCGCCTCGAGGCACAAAGGCGTACGCCTCGAGGCGAGGCGCAGCAAATTCGCCCTGAGGCGCACGCCTCAGGTTCTCTGGGTGGGGCGTGCGCCTTGACTTGGCGTGAGGCGCTCGAGGCGAGGCGGAGGCGTAAGCCTCGAAATATGAGGCTTTTTTTTACATTTTTGGTTATGTGCTTTGCACTTGACCTTATTTTTTTGTTAGCATTATATTTTTTATGTTTGTATTTTGTTTACATGTTAACCCTTGCATATTTCTATATATAGCTCCATGCAAAGAGAAGAGATCGCTTGAAACAAGTGAGGTTCCATGATCTTGTATACTTCATGTTCAATTTATCATACATCTACACATACTAGTTCTATTACACACGGATTTGAGTTTGAATTGTAATAAATGTTTTATATTAGTTGCAAGTTTGCAACTTGATGTTGTTATGGTTGTATAAGTTGTGAATCTTAGAATAGTTATCGTATATATGAAGAAGCAAGGATGCAAATAAACACGTGAACTAAAATAATTATTGCATTTGATTGTGAATAGCAAAATAAAAATAACATCTTTAGTAAAAAAATCGCAGGTGTGTTAGTATTTTTTTACTAACACACAGCGAGACCCCCGTCTTGTTGGGGTATGATATGGCAGGAGGGGATGCATATGACGGTTCTCCAACAATATCCAACAAGACAAATGGTTGGGATTCAAGGTGTGTTAGTATTTTTTTACTTCAAACACTAAAAAATGTGGTTCCTATTATACTTTAGTATTAAGTATAGACTTTAATTCAATACTCATATAGAATTATTGAAGTTGGAACTTGATATTCCATATATTAGTGGCTTTTTTTGAACTACAATGCCTTCATTGCTTATGTATTGCATCTCCTATTAGTGTTAAACTATTCTTGAATGTGTTTTTGGGAAAATTTAATATTATCATATATTTTTTCAATGTATTTTCCTTTAATTTTAATTTTTTTCCAAAAAATTGAGGCTTACGCCTCGACCGCCTCGAGGCTTACGCCTCGCCTCGATTTCAGGAAAAACGCCTCGGACCGCCTCGCGCTTTTTTAAACCTTGGTTGTTAGCCTCCTTCCTCAGTTCATCCTTCATTTCCTCTTATGAATTTGTTGCCTCGAATGCAAGCAACTTGAAAGTCTTATAGTCCCAGTAGAAAGCGGCTGACGATCCATACTACTAAGGTAGTCCTTCCCGATTATTTCCAATTTTATTTACATGATGGCCATGTAAATAGTGTATATTACTAGTAAAAATCTCTATAGAGAAATAGGTCAAAGAGGAATCAACTGTATATAAGCTTATGTCCATTTTTGTTTATATAAATAGTGTATATTATATTAAAAATATCTACATGGAAATAGATCAGATTACAAGAGGTATGGGCCTTTACAAGGCTCCCCCCCTTTTTTTAAATTTATATTGGAAGAGGAATATTATATATTAGTTGTATAGGAGAAGAAACATTGCAATAAAATCTATATTAGTTAACTTTGTTTTTACATTCAATTGTTGCTGTTATTAAAGCGATTGATCTTTTTTTTAAATGGACAAGTTGTGCCTACAAGAATATTGGAGATCAATTTTTATTCACCTTCTTTATAGAAATTTAGTAAGAAAAAAATAGTAATCGATTCTGATATTCGATCTAATCTAACTAATAAGTAATCAAATCAAGATAATTTTTTTTCTAAATAAGAATTTAAATTGAATAAATAATGTAATCTTTTAAGTATATAATAAACATTAACTTTGAAGTTGATGCGAATTGCTATTACTCTTTAATTTTCTTGAATATCATACACCCCATAGATTATATTTTGTGTTCAATGGTTGTGGAGTTGGGCAACGCTAAAAAAATTGTGTAATTACATTTGTTAATTTGTCATGATGGAACCATAAATTGATTGCACATTAAAATTCTTAGAAGTTTCTATACATTTATTTAAAATGTAAGAATATTTTATATATAGCTAATATGTAAAATGGAATAAAATTCGCAATAACATAAACTTCCTTCACATTAGATAATATAGTAAATTTGTAGGAAAACAAGCTTTTTAGGCCCAAAAAATCATTTTTAAAACTTTCTTCTTTGTTTGTTTTATTTTAAGTTATTCATATATTTTAGAAAAATACCCCAAAAAACTCAAAAACCTAGAAATATCTAAACATATTTTCTATTTTATGTTTAGATAAAAATATTACCATATTAATTTTTATATTTTCTATAGATCTATTATCATATTTTCTATTTTCTTTTCTTTTAAAAATTAAAAATCAATTAAACATTTGCAAAAAATAAAAAATAGTTGAAAAGTTAAAAGAATGAAATGATCAAAACTCTATCATTCATAGCATTGAATTCTCATAGCATAGACAACACACTAATTTCATTTGATTTTAAACTCTTCAAGAAGCCATGATAATTTATGAAAGCCAAGAAACTTCTAGGAGCATCACATGAGTGCAAAGATCGGACAAGGACAATAACTTGAGCTATTTCTCGAAAGATAAAGAATGACTTGGACGTTACGAATATAAATGGAAAATTTTTGGATTGTGGAGGTATATTGGCATAATCAACACATTTGAGGGGAGCTACGTAAGAGTCAATGACGTAGCTTTCAAGTGGATTCCTCAAGTTCCTTGTGATCTTGTTTTGAGATCCAATTTAATCTACCCTTCCTACATCCCTTGCACGCATACATAATCAATCCATCCATCACTGTTGCCAAGGTTGCGAAAATCGGTAGTCCATATGTGGTAGATTGGGTCACTGACTAAGGATTAATCAGCAGTCAAGCGACTAATCAGATTTAGTCGGGCTTTAATCGATTCTGAACTTTTTCATTATTTTAAATATATAAATCATTTTTATACATATATTCTTATATATTCACAAAGATTTGTACAGTTTTTATATTATCATATTGAAAGAAAAGATGTAATTGAATTTAAATAAAATATTAAGCATATTAGAATAAATTTGATTTACAAAAAGTAAAAAATATGGTACCTCCAAGCAAAAATCGATCGACTAATCGGTCTAGTCGGAATTAGTCAATGCTCGGTCGGCCACCCCACCGACTAGACTAGTCGGACCTACTAATCGGGCCAATCGGAGGACTTTTACAACAGTGCATGTCGCCACTATGGAACCTCTTCTTACTACGGCTGTGGATCTGGAGATTTCTTTCGGTTGCACTGCAGAAGAGGGGTTTTACAGACCTGTGGATCTCATGGGTCAAGTGCTGACTTACTACGGCTTCGTACTCAGTTTGGTGAATGGTAGATCAGAGGGGGTTTTTTCAATTGCAACATGGGGTGCGACATGGTGTCCCCTTGCCCCCCTCCTTTTCGTGATCATTGCTGATGCTCCTTCCGTTGTGATGAGGTTAGTGGCGGAATCTGGAAGTAATGGCGATATATCCGCCCTATTGATTCAGTATGTTGATGATACGATGTTGTTCCTGGAAGGGGGACATGATCAATTTAAGAGGGTTGCACATATTATAGACATCTTTGGTGATCTATCTAGGATGCACATTAACATGGAGAAATCGGTGGTGGTCCCCTTTTGCCTTTCCCAAGATGAGAAGCAGACATCTAGTGAGATTGTTTGCTACGCTATTGGTGATCTCCCTATCTCATATTTGGTCTCCCATTGGTTGACGACAAGCTAAAATCCAATGATTGGGGGCCTATTGAGCAGGTTGGAACGCTTGTCAAAACTCACCTACTTCAACGACCCACCTACTAAGGATTGTTGCGTTGATCCTACCTCGAGCTAGGATAGTGCGGATAGTCAGCTAAAGCTATCGTCGATCTATTTATGCATTCTTTGAGCTTTTTTGATATAGTTGATATTAGAGTGGTCTTTCAATTCAGGATACTCACTTAGACATTGTCGATAGCCTCAGACCACGTATATTTCATTATAGTTATCTGATTTAGAATCGATCCTGCTAATGATCGATCATCCTCATTTCTAATGGTTGAACGCCTTGTGGAATGTTTGACTAAATACCATCCTCAAAAAATCCGCCCATGCCACATGAGCACAAGAAAGACCCAGCGTGAGGGCGGAAAAGAAGAAGGTGGTTTCACCCTCTTTCAAGAGCAGACTTGCTGGTGAAGGCAATGCCTCTTTCCAGAGGAGGAAAGTTAATGTTGCTTAAATACATGCTTGCATCATTTCCTATTTTCTTTTGCTTTACTAACTGCTACCTGTTGTGGTCCATTGGAGGATGGAATCTTTGATGCGTAGGTTCTTTTGGTTGGACATGAAACAAGAAAAGAAGGGGGTACATTTAATTGATCGGAATTGGGTCATGATGGGGAGAAAGAATGGGGGCTTGGGGGTTTTGAAACTTGAAAGCATGAACAAGGACTTATTAGCCAAGTGGGTGACACAGCTGTGGGGAAACGACAAGGACCTGGTTTGTAAACTGTTATTGGAAGATTTACCATGTCGATGGCTCGCTTACGGCTAGTGGGATTTGGCGTCCACCACTCTTGCAGGGTATACAGAAAATTTTGCTGACTATGACTGAAGATTTGAGTCCAGTGTTGGGCGATGGGAGGACCTTCCATTTTTGTAGAGACAACTGGACGGGTGAAGGGTCACTTGGGGAGCGGTTCCCACAGCTTATGGCGATCACTGAGGATAGGGAGATTTGGGTACATCAGGTCTGACCTGGTGGGACTTGGTCGCAGTCTTTCTCATCGGAGTTCTCAGAGCAGAGATTAGAGGATTTTCTGGCGTTGCGATGGATATTAGCAGAAATTGGAGGTACATCACAGGAGAGGGATCACTTTGTATGGTCACATGGTAGATTCTCAGTTAAGAAGGCATATCATCCATTTGTGGGCGAGCAGATGCCATACGAGGAGATCTGGTACAAAACCTGAATATTATTTGGAGAAACAACATCCCGTGGAGGATAATGGTTTTCTTGTGCTTCAGACATGGGCAGTTAAGGACGAAATCCATGCGTGGTGTGTCAGATGTGAGGTGGAACATGAAGATTTGGACCATCCCTTTTTCCGCTGTGACACCACGGTGAGGATATGGAGCTCGGTTGGAATTGCTTGGGTGCGGACGGACAGTTGTGTCAATTTCTGGGTATCTATATGATCTTTCTGCGGAAATTCACATGAAGATAGTTCAAGAATGTTTTCTGTTATCTAGGCTACTTGGTGCACTTGGAATGAATTCTTATTCCAAGGGTAAATTTTCTATTCCAAGAATGTTATTGAGCATTGTAGGGTTCTGTGTGAATCTTGAGCTTATGCACACTAATTTTCTTTGTTAATACAGTCTACTAATATGGTGGTGGGTCCCATCTCGGGATCCCACCCGTCCGCTCCAAAAGAAGATGTTGAAGGTCAGACTAGTGGATTGACTTAAGAGGGTTCTTCTGGTTGGTCGTGGGGGGCACTTGCTTGGAAAAAATGGAAGTAGGTTTGTAGGCCAAAGTAAGGAAAGGTGGCTTGCACATCAACAGTCTGCGGAAATTCAATGGTGGCATTGTTGGCCAGTGAATAATGAGGTTTCGGAGGAAGGAGGATTGTGCAGGGAGATTGTGGACATTTGTTATGGGAAAGGACCATTTGGAGGGAGGGCAACTCGTTGTTGTAATATAATTAGTTGTTCTAATATATAGAAAAAATAAGAATTTTTCCATTTATTGAGTTTTGGTACTGGTTTTAAGATTATTCAGACCATATTTCCATGTATCATCCTGATGTTCATTGCCCTCCCATCATTTGCTGCGAGACTGCCATCGAAGCCTTATTTTTTTATATCGAGGGTTGATGCAGATCATTTGTGAATGCACATTTGGAGAGATGATGGGGAGGACTTCAGTTTTGGTTGGATGTGTAGTCTGGGAAAACGGGTATCGAGATCTTTTTGAGGTTGATATGGTGGCCCGATACTCTAGGATAGGATGTGGTTGCCTGGATTTGCCACATAACTCTTGGATGCTGGGATTGACTTCACTTGATGGTGGAGCTGTTAGAGGACCTTGTGCTATTTGTCAGAGAGAAAGATGCGTGGAAGTGGACGGAGGACTTTTCTGTCTTCAGGTCATATGTTGCGCTGGGGATGCTGTTGGCCGCTGTGGACGGGTAACACTCCATTGAAGATTAAGCTCTATATGGGGTAAGTGAGGTGGGGGAGGCTAGTTACTATGGTATTTCGAAGCAAGGGGGGATAAGTATCTGCCCAATGTTGCGGTGGTGGATATTAGGGTGGACACCTGTTCGCTTGTCTGCACTCGCCACAATGTAGAATGAACTGAGGATCTCGTGGATTGATCGGGGAAGGGAAGATGCTGTTCTGATGAGCTTCAAATTCGGAGGAGGTGGGGACTAGGTGTATAGGATGTGGTGGGACAGGAGCTGGCCGCTAACATTCAATGTACTAATTGGTGCTGGAGGAAGTGAGGAACTCAGTGGCATTCAAAGGTGAAAGGTCCAGGCGAAAGTGTTGTATGCATTATGATTCGTTGGTGATTGTGTTGATGTGAGCCTGTGAGAACCTTTTCATTTCAGTAACAAAAAATAGTTAAGATATCATGTTGGATATTTATCCTTTGGTGTATTATGATGTACCTTTCTTCGTTTGTACACGGTTAAACCTAGCGTTGCGAAGAGTTATGTCATGGTTAACTTACAGCAGGCTTTTCCTCACCTGCTATTTCTGTGGATTTTCGCCATATTTAGCTTGTCATAGCCCTGATTAACATCTCCAGAAATCTCGCATCTTAATGTATTAAATCTTATGCCCTTCGCTTGCATCCAACAGTTAGCTATGGATGCCTTTCTTTTTACATGCATGAAATCTATGTTTATTATACTTGTTATCTCATTAATATCATCCTCAACTTCCAGGTACACGAGGCAGTGGGACGCGTGGACTCCCACCAATTCAGGGAAGGCACCGTCTTGCAAGAAGTTCAGCGAGGGTTCCTCCTGGGTAGTCACATCCTCCGTCCAGCCAAAGTTAAGGTTTCCAACGGGGCATCCTCGCAGAAAAATGCGGATCCCGTCGGCGAGAAACCCACCGAGCAGCCAGCTGAACTCGTCGTGCCCGGCAATGGGGAAATCGCAGTTGGCGATAGTAGGTAATGCATCCAGCAAATCTTCCCGTCGTCGTCTGAGTATTTCAAAGTAGGACTGGGGCACAGGTTGTCTTTCTTTGCCCCTGAGCGGATTTTCTTTTCTTCCAGATTGTACACTAGCTTGTTGTGAATAATCGAATACACGGATAATTATATATCGAAAAATGGGAGGTAATTTATAAAATGATCATCAGAGTAATGTTGTAAATGTGCCGTTCTTTTTGCATCTTTCAGCAGATATTTGCACAGAATCATGGTAAATTACTCGAAAGGTCCTGATGTTTGGGATAAATATCAAAGAGGATCCCAGTCTTTAGGACCCATTATGAGCAAGTCCATCTTTGAGCCCCACAAAGACAACCTGAGGTTAATTGATAAAATCCTTCTTGACCTGACATGGACATCGGTTTGAAAAAATCATGGTTTGATTTATCCAAGAAATAGTTGAACTTACGAAAAAAAGATAGGGGTGTAACTGTAATTGCATGATCTCATAAGAAGGCAAGTGTAAAATTTACATTAAAATAAATACTATCTTTTTCACTTTTGCTCTTATTATTTGAACGCAATAATAATTAGGATTTAGATTTGATATTTGTAATTAATCTTGAGCTACAGTGATCTATGTGACTAACTGTGGATCAATATCTATCATTTTCGTGTGCTACATATTAAGCTCCGTGGTGTAGATACTGTAGCTATTTGATTTCAGGTTATTCAATTGACTTAACAATTGAATTTAAAGTATTTGAATAGAGTGAAAAATAGTTTGGGTGTTATAACTATATCTATCCATATTCATTTTAACGAAGATATGATATATATATTTTTACTTTGACGAACATGGATGCCACTAAGGGCCTGTTTGGTTGCAGGGTTGGGTAGGGCTGGCCCAACCCTGGTTACTATTCACAAGGGTACTTCCTCCTCACAGATTACTATTCACCCCGTCCAATCCAACCCTGCAACCAAACAGGCCCTAAGGGTATAAGTTTTTATTTTTTTACGGAGATGGATATAGTTTTGATTTTAAAGAAAAACATTTATATGGGTATGGTTGCATGTCTGTTTGGTCGACACGGAACTTGATGTCCGTATTATTGATGCAATCATCATATCTGTTTTGAAGCGGATATAAATATATTTTTTTATTTCTTATAAAAAAGTTACTAAATAGATATTCGCATCTGATTTGTTATCGTATTTGTTTTATACATATTTCGAGATTTGTATTCAAATTCGTTTAAAGTGGATACATATATGGATCTTAGTTTGACATTTGTTAATATTGCATTCATATTCGTATATCTATTTTATTATATAAATATAGTCATAAATTTATTTATAATTATGTACAACAATATTTAGTGATTGTATCCACTATTGTTGATATAATTGTTATGAATCGAATTATATTTTGTATATCTATTTTACGTAAAAACTATCTTAAACATGTATATTTTAATTAATCTGTTAAGTAAAAATATTATTATTCGTATCCGATTCGCATTCATTTTTAAGGATATGGCTATACATATTTCATGTTCGTCAATGTTTGTGTTTGCATTCGTATTCATATTTTAAAATTGATAAAGATATGGTCATACCTTTATTCGTATTCGACCATGTCCTATCGGAATGATATATATATATATATATATAGTTTGCAAAAGTTTTTTCCTTGAAAATGAGAGTAGGAATTCCAGTTGTGCCTACTAACACCTAGATCCCTGGGCAATCGACTTAACGCTTGTAAGTAAGGAACAAGCAGTCCCATGGTAAACAAGCAAGTTGTGTGGGACCCAAAGTGTTGTTAGCATCCTCCCCAATTCTTCCTTCCTTTCCTCCTCGATATCAGTTGCGTCGAATGCAAGCGTCTCAAAAGTCTTACATGATGGTCGAGCTCGTCCCAGTGAAAAGCGATTGATGATCCATACTACCAAGGTAGCCTTCTCAATTATCTCCAATTTTATTTACATAGATGACCATTCTAATAGTTTATATTGCGCGTAAAAAATCTCTATAGAGAAATAGGTCAAAGAGGAATCAATCGTTTATATGCTTAAGTACAAATTTGTTTATACAAATAGTGAATATTATATTAAAAATATCAATATGGAAATACATCAGATTACAAGCGGTATGAGTAGGGATGGGCATCGGGCTGGGTCGGCCCGACCTAGCCTGAAGCCCAGCCCAAGCCCAATAGAGGATTTGGGCCGGTCTTGTGCCTAAAATGTCGTCCCAAAAATACTTTGGACCGGGCTCAGACTTGCTTCAATCCAACCCGACTCGACCTAAGGTCCAGTCCATTCGAGGGTCCGAGGAATGGCCTGAAGTTGGCCCGAGTGTAAAGCACAGGACCCAACCCGAACATGGGCATAGGCCTTAGCCAAAACGTATTGCCTACTAAGGTATACTGTATACAATTGTTGAAGTATTGATATTGCTACTGTTTAGCTATTGATTTCTCATTGGAGTATCACTACGATTTAGTCATTGTTATAAATTCAAGATCTGCACAAACTTAGTTGTTTTGCAGACATCTTAGATTCTTATGCAAGGCTTAATAGTTACTTTAATGTAGACATTCTTATGCTTGTAACTTCTTTTTTTGCGCTTGATTTAGGGATGTGTAATCCTTCTCTTGAATGTATATCATGATCCATCATTTCTATATTTCTCATGTTGCGGTTTTCATGACCAGGAAATGAACCAAGGCTTGAGCCGACCCGGTCCAAGTCCGACCCAAAGGAAACGGGCAGGACTTGTGCTTGGGCCAAACAACACCAAAATTCGTGGGCCTAAGATCGATCCAAGGTTCGAAATATTTAGACATGCATGGGCATGGTCCCTTCAGGACCCAGCCCGACCCATGCCCATCCTTAGGTGTGAGCCTTTATAAGGCTTCTTTCCCCCCCCTTTTTAAGGTTAAATAGGAAGAGAAAAATTATATATTAGTTATATATGAGAAGAAACATTGCAATAAAATCTATATTAGTTAAGTTTGTTTTATATTTAATTTTAGGTGTTATTAAAGCGATTGATCATTTTTTCTTAAATGAAATTGTGCCTACAAGAACCTAGGAGATCAATTTTTATTCACTTTTTTTGGAAATTTAATTTGATAAAAATAATAATCGATTCCGATATTTGATCTAATTCAACTAATAAGTAACTAAATTAAGAGATTTTTTTCTAAATAAGAATTTAAGTTGAATAGATAACTTAACCTTTTTTGTATATAATAAACATTAACTTTGAAGTTGATGCGAACTGCTATTACTCTTTTTAATTTTCTCGAATATCATACCCCGCATATATTATATTTTGTGTTCAATTGTTACATTAATTAATTTGTCATGATGGAACCATAAAATGTCTACATATTAAAATTCTTAGAAGTTTCTAAATATTTATTTAAAATCTAAGAATATTTTATATAAAGATATCTAAAATGGAGCAAAATTCGTGATAACATAAACCTCCTTCACATTAGATACGATGGTAAATCGGTAGGAAAACATGATTTTTAGGCCCCAAAAGTCATTTTGAAAACTTTCTTCTTTGTTTAATTTATTTTAGTTTATTCATATATTTTAAAAAAAAACCCAAAAAATCTTAAAAACATAGAAATATCTAAACATATTTATTTATAATTTTATTATAATCACCTTTTTCTAAAATAGAAAAATAGTTTGTTATTCTATAGAGATATTACCATATTTTCTATTTTCTTTTCTTTCAAAAATTAAAAATCAATTAACCATTTAAAAAAATAAAAAAGTTAAAAAAAGGTAAAACAATGAAATAACCAAAACTCTATCATTCATAGCATTGAATTCTCATAGCATGCACATCACACTAATTTCATTTGATTTTAAACTCTTCGAGAAGCCATGCTTATTTATCAAAGCCAAGAAACTTATAGGAGCATCACATGAGCGCAAAAATCGGACAAGGACAATAACTTGAGCAATTTATGGAAAGATAAAGAATGACTTAGATGTTACGAATATAAATACAATGTAAGAGTACTGGATTGTGGAGGTATCTTGGCTTAGTCAGCACATTTGAGGGGGCTATGTAAGAGCCAATGACTTAGGGTATGTTTGGCAATTGAGTTAGGTTGGATTGTGGTATCTTCTTGTGAATAGTAGCTATTTTGAGTGTTGGGAGGGTTGGAATGGTAATTGTGATGTGTTGTGACATTGATCATGTATTATATTAACTCTTTTAATGATTATAATATACTTTTAATGTTAATAATTTTATTTGAATATAGTTAAAAAATATTATACCAAAGAAATTGTAGCGTCAATACAAGTAATCCCAACCCAGGTTGGGAGGGTTGGAGCCAAGGGTATGCCGATGTACACCGGTGTACAAAAGGAACCAAACGAAGCCTTAGCTTTCAAGTGGCTTCCTCGAGTTCCTTATGATATTTTTTGGGGGAAAACGAGGCTGCTCCTTAGGGGTGGTCAACATGGTTGTTCTCACTCTATTTTTTGATATTTTTTCTTTAAAAATAAAGCCATGTATTTTCATCACAATATCCCTCTAATATGTCAATCCAATTTCATCAGAAACGCTTATGCCTTCCATCTTTGAATTGCATTTGGGTCTAGTTCAGCTCGGCTCACATTTTCTCCCACGTGAGCTGGGCAAATTGTAGGGACACCCCTACGAGTTTTTGTATTTATATTTAGTCCAATAAATTGAAATGCACGTTGTATTTTTGTAAAAATTACTGGAAGGCTCCTGAATTTTCTGATATTTACATTTTGATCCTTCCCAGGCTGCGTCGCAAGTAGTCCCACGTGATGGGCAAATTGCATGTATATTCCTAGTGATTTTGTATTTATGAAAAAATGCAATAAAAAAGAATTCACTTGTTTATTTTTGGCATATTTGCACTGCGACACCTGTCTTATATTTTATTTGCAAAGATGCCACTGTAAGGATATATATTATTATGCTTTTTATCTATTTATTAAATATAGATAATGTGCTTTTAATAATTCACAAAAATAGGGTTAGATGCTTCATGGCTTGTATATTTATGCCATTATTTTAATTGGCTTTTTTTTTCATTTAACCCATTTATTAAAATGAAAAAGAGCCCATTTATTCCCTATTTAACTTATAAAATACAAAAAAATATAAAAATGTGCCTAAAATTCCAAAAAAATTATATATAGTATAGTTTATCGTATTTTATTTGTAGATCAAAAGTCGCTAAAATTTGAAAAAAACAAAAACCTTAAAAATCGAAAAACCCTAAAATCCTTCATAAAAATCTAAAAAATCTTTAAAAATCCAAAAATTTGTTTTTCTATCATAATTTTATTTATATAAATATTTATATATTAAAATTGATTTAAATAATTTTTGAACCTATTTACTAGTTTTAAAATCCAAATAAATTTTGAGTATTATATTTAATCCCTTATTTGGGATATTTTTGACTTTAAAAATATATAAAAATTAGAAAAAATTCCATAAAATAACAATAAATAGAAAGATATAAAAATCACAAAAATATCATGTTTACTGAATTTTTACTGTTTTACATATTTATATATAGTATCTATATATATCTTATATTGTATTTATACATATACTTATATATACATATACATATATATTATATTTAAATGGAAAAGAAATATATAAATTGAAAAATATAAAAATAAAATACAAAATTATAAAACCAAAAATAAAATTAAAAAATATAAAATTAAAAATTAACAAAAACAATAACATGGACAAGAGATAAAAGACAATTTTTTAAGCATCTTTTTGCCTCATTTTACCGTTTGCTCTCAGTGTTCGACCTCTACACGTATTCCACCTTTACACTTTTACTGAGAGTTATAATAAATTTTAACTCCATGTTTTTTATATTTAATTGCTTACTTAATTATTGTGGGATATCTGTTGATTAATTGAGGTTTATTGAGCGGTATCAACTGGATCTCCCACCTTGTGAGATTTTTAAAACCTCAACAAATATCAGTTATGAAGTACTTACATGCATCTTGAGTTGAGTTGATGTTCTGTTTATTGTTGAGTTGAGCATGTTGTGACGAAGAATTTGAATAAATAATTTAAACTCCATCTTATATATTCACCATTGTAATATGCATGATCTTATGGAATTTGAAATTATAATTCAAGGTGATAAATTTCTCTGCGTTTAAATTGACTAATACATAAGTTGGTTAACGCTTCATTGGACCGACCTATAATATTTGCAACTAACAGCTTTAAATAACTTACAAACCTTATTCCTTACCCCTCATATGCCAACTAAATGAATAATATCACTTAACTACCCTTATTCCACTTTATTCATATCCTTCTAACTGAACATGAATAGTGCCTTATTTTAGCTTATTCCTCACTCTTATTTTTGCTTGTTTTCAAACTGAACACACCCTTATAGTTTTTGCATATTCTTGATCAACAAGAAAACTTAAGGCAGAATCATCAATTTCACAAAATTGATTTTTAAACATATGATCGAACACCCTTGATCGATCACCCTTGATCGACCATGTTGTTATTCGTGGTCGATCAACCCTTATCGACCATATTTTTGACCACGATTGAGCACTTTTAAAATTACATGCCAACAGTCAAATATGATCGATCGCTTTTATTGACCTAATCGATGACATTGCTTCTCATGATCGATCATTTCATGGATTTTGGAAATAAGAGCACTAGACTTTTCATTTTTGCACACCAAGAACTCTTTTGAAGTCAACTCGATATAAGGACTATATGACTCATTGTTTGAGGCACACAACTAAGAGAAACATCTTCAACTCTCAAAAGAAAAGAAAGAGTGCTTATTTTGTGTGATATTCGAGTTCTTACAACGTTTCTACGCTCTCGAGCTCTCTTCAATCCAAAGTTATCCAGCTACTAAAGTCGTGTGTGCTCTCTGTGCTCTACTACAATCATCACCATCATTCTCAAGCATATTCTGCGCTGAAAGTCAGTAAGCTTGATAATTCAAGTTTGATTACTTAACTATTCCCTGTTCATCATTTTTTCTATAGATATCCAAATAATGGATTTCTTTCTCTAAGAGAGATAAAATATTCATCTTGGAGTTGTCCAATGAATGATACATGTTGTACGAGAGAGGTTATGCTACCCTCGGGTTAAAGTAGCACCAGAATAGTGGAACACATGCTTCGTCAAGAGAACGAAGGGAAAATCTCAGAACATGATTCTAGGTCATGGTTTTCACCATCTTGAGTTTCCAGCTCCATGTAAAAATCATTATCTTTATTGTTTGTTATTCTTCAATCTTTGTGATTTGTGAACAAAATTTTTATTTAGATACTTTATTAGATAATTGTATAGTGTACAATTCACCCCATCCCTTATGATAGACTCACAGTCATGTCCCTGATCGAGATGGGTGTATCAAACGAGGGGAAATAAATTAAAAGAGTATTAGAATATATAGTTTTCCAATTTTTTATTCAATAAAAGTAAAAAAGGGACATCTTTGTTAAACTTTACACAAGTATTTTTTCTAATACAATGTTTATAAAGTATTTTATAAATGTCATAATTTCTAGGTGTATTTACACAAAACCTCATAAAATAACCTCCCACACCCATCCATCCATCCCCATGGGCCAAAACCCCCTCAGAACCCACAGGGAAGCACAGGTGACGATAACACATACATTACCCCTTCCCCCCAAATGCTCTCCCCCTCCCAATGGCCCTCTCCTCCGCTCCACCACCGCACCTCCTCCGCACCACTCCTCTCCGCTCCAAACCCACAGCTCCCCCTTCCCTCAGCCTCCACCCCAAGAAGCGGCTCCCCTTGAAAACCTCAGCTCTCTGCTCCAACCTCACACTCACCGCTGCCACCTCCCCTTACCAAGACCCGTCTCCCCACATCTGCCGCCTCTGCCTCAGCGGCCACCTGGAACAAGCCCTCCTCCTCCTCCACTCCTCCAGAGGTCTGCAGCTCCAGGAGGACGCCTACATCGCCCTCGTCAGGCTCTGCGAGTGGAAGAGGGCCGTGGAACAAGGCTACGCCGTCTACTCCCATGTGGGTACCTCCGGGGTCAGTTTGGGTGTTCGCCTTGGAAACGCCTTGCTTAGCATGCTCGTGAGATATGGTGACCTGGGCAGTGCCTGGAAGGTGTTCGGTAAAATGCCCGAGAGAGACGTTTTCACTTGGAATGTGCTGGTGGGCGGATATGCCAAGTTGGGTTTCTCCGATGAGGCCCTGGATCTGTACCACAGGATGCTCTGGGCTGGGATGCACCCCGACGTGTACACATTCCCCTGCGTTCTCAGGTCTTGTGGGGCTTCCGTGGACGTGGAGAGGGGGAGGGAGGTGCACGGTCATGTTGTGAGATTCGGGCTTGAGTCTGAGGTTGACGTGCTGAACGCGTTGGTGACCATGTACGCAAAGTGCGGCGATGTGGGGAGTGCCAGGAAGGTCTTCGATACGATGCCGGTGAGGGACCGGATATCATGGAATGCGATGATTTCCGGGTGTTTTGAGAATGAGATGTGCTCGGAAGGGTTTGAGTTGTTTGAAACGATGAGGGGCCTCTCTCTTGATCCGGATTTGATGACCATGACCAGTGTTATCTCCGCTGCCGAGTTGGTTGGTGATGAAATGCTGGGGAGAGGGATCCATGGATGCATGATCAAGTCCGGCTTTGATAGTGAATTGTCGGTTCGTAATTCCCTGATTCAGATGTACTTTTGCTTTGGTAATGTGGAGGAAGCGGAGAAGGTCTTCTTCCAGACGTGGTCGAAGGATCTCTTATCATGGACGACGATGATATCAGGGTACGAGAAAAATGGTTTGCACGAGGATGCTATCGAGATATATGAAGAGATCAGGTCACAAGGTGTGGTTCCTGATGAAGTTACAATTGCAAGTGTTTTATCCGCATGTGCATCCATTGGAAGTCTTGATTTGGGTATGGAGCTCCATGAGCTTGCTAAACGATCAGGAATCTTGCCATGTGCGCTTGTGGACAATGCACTTATCGATATGTACTCGAAGTCCCATTGCATTGACAAGGCCTTGGAGGTCTTCAAAGGTATGCGTGAAAAGAATGTTGTGTCTTGGAGTTCAATCATAACTGGCCTTAGATTCAATCGGAGGAACTTTGAGGCGTTGAATCTTTTTCGGCAGATGTTATTTGATGTGAAACCCAATTCCGTAGCCTTGATTACTGCACTCTCTGCTTGTTCCGCCATAGGAGCTTTGATGTGCGGGAAAGAGATACATGCCCATGCCCTGAGAACTGGTTTGGCATTCCATGGTTTTTTGCCAAATGCACTACTAGACTTGTATATCAAGTGTGGAAGAACAGAATATGCTCACAGGCAATTTAATTCGCATGAGGACAAGGACGTAACATCTTGGAATATTATGCTTAATGGTTATGCCAAGAGTGGCTCTGGGGATCAGGCTATACCATTTTTTAGGAGTATGGAGGACTCCGGTACGGATCCGGATGAAGTGACATTTGTTACACTTTTGCGTTCTTGTAGCAGGTCAGGGATGGTTGATGTAGGTCGGACTTTTTTCAATTACATGGGTGAGAAGTATTCCATAACTCCTAACGTCAAGCACTATGCCTGCATGGTTGACATGCTCAGTCGTCTCGGCCTTCTGAAGGAAGCATATGACTTTATCAAAAAAATGCCCATAAAGGCTGATGCAGCCATCTGGGGGGCTCTGCTTAATGGATGTCGGATGTATCGGAATGTCGATCTTGGGGAGCTTGCTGCTGAGAGGATCTTCGAATTGGACTCGGACAGCATAGGATATTATGTTCTTCTATGCAATCTGTATTCTGATGATGGTAGGTGGGATAAAGTGGCCAAAGTAAGAAAGATGATGGCAGAGAAGGGCCTTATTCTGGATCCTGGTTGTAGTTGGGTTGAGGTCAAGGGAAAAGTGCATTGTTTTCTAAGTGCAGATGAATCACACCCTCAGATTAAGGAGATCAATTCGGTTTTAGATGGGCTTTATGAGAGGATGAAGACATTGGGCTTGAAGGTATCTGAACATGACCCTGTCAGTAAAGCAGAATTTTCGAAGGCGGAAATATTCTGTGGTCACAGTGAAAAAAAAGCTATTGCTTTTGGGCTCATCAACAGTATCCCAGGAATGCCTATATGGGTGACAAAGAATCTATATATGTGCAGGAGCTGCCATGATGTTGTTAAGCACATATCGAAGATTGTCAGGCGAGAAATCACCGTGCGGGATGCTGAACAATTTCACCATTTTAAGGATGGGAAATGTTCTTGCGAAGATGGTCATTGGGGTGAATCTAGTGAGTAAGATAGGTTGCCCTGTCGAGTGAAATTGATCCCAACTAGTATTTTGCTGGAGTCCAGACTCAAAAACTTAGTGGTAGTTTGCATATAATGTACATAATCACTGGTAGATACGTAGATGATTCTGGCTTCAAGTCGAAGATGAGTTTTTCTATTTCTGTCCTGTTGAGAATAGGAAATATCAGAAACCGGGAACAACACGAAATCTGCACGAGTCTTGTGTTTGGTACCTGAATTCAGGAAGTTTTTCTGAAGCAGAAGTGACTTGCATGAAGGTCAAGGCAATGGCTCGAGGCACTGTTGTATTGTTGTATCTAACGAACATTGTATTGCAGAATATATGAAAAGAAATGGAAAACGAGTGAGGTCAAAGTAGGGGCTTTGGAGACAAACATACTTGTAACATGATCTTAAAAATTGATTCAGGAAACTCCAGTGATTTTATGTCGATTAAATATATTTTTCATGCCACAGTTGACTCCTAGAAGTTAGATCTGTTCGAAAGCAAAGAATTCATATAGCAGACCCTACTTACAAATGCAAAAAGTCTTTATGCTGCTTCATTGCTTTAGAAAGTACCATCAACAAGTCAAATTCATATTTATAGTTGACCAATCATGGATATAGTAGCAGTATGTACAGCACCATATTGTACCACATGTTTGCTATGTTTCTGTTTGGGATGTTTGTGATCCTTTCCTATGTTATGCACTAAGTAAGAACCAATGGTTTGCCTATTAGGAAGCGGGGATATGTAGCCGGCATGATTGTGTTTGAAGAAGTCAACCAGTAGGATTGTGAAATTGAAATATATGATAAGGCAATTTCCTACTGTAACAGGTGAGGAAGCTTCTGGAGAGTGTAAGTTAGAACAAATATATCCCTCTTTTCTCGTTTCTTTTTTGAGAAGAACAGACAGTTAAATTATACAGAAAAACGGATATTGCTATGAAATGAAACAATTTACTAGGGGATTGGAACTTTATCATTCCAGTTATTCTCAAGTGCATGCATTTTCTGTTTTTCCATTACTAATCTGATGGTCGAATTTGATGATTTCATCCAGAAAACGTATGTGGCATCATCTTTCTTTTAGCTTTGGGTAAATTATACAGGAAGTCCTAAAAGATTGGTTCATGTTAAAAGATGGTCTTGAGTCCAACTTACCAGGATTAAGCCTTACATATACTCATGGAACCAGTTTGCGAGATAAATCCAACGGTCTTGATTTCATACACACACATATATATCATATAAGAGTTTAATGGGATTTTTCCAATGAACTCTAAACTAATGAAAAACTCATTAGGAGTGTAATGTGATCTGCCAACTTCGGATTAATTTTTCGCCCAAACATTCCGATTTTTCCAATGGCCAAATTCGACTTATCTTTTCTGTACACACTACAGGGATCAAGCACCTTCAAAGTTCCTCTCATCATCCATTGCTTCATTTAGTAGAGGGTTCATCTTGCAGCCGTTGATTAAGAACCGCTTTTATTATCATTAGTGATTTTTGAATCCGTAAATCCATGTGTTTTCCTTTCTACTCCTTAATTAAATGTTAATAATTCATTTCTTCTTATGTCAAATTTTAATTAGAAAGTGAGTAAGCCCAATTTATCCCTCGACTCTAATGACCACCAACATTGAGAAAAAAAATGTATTGCACTCCTAGTATCATATCTTAAAAATATATAGACAACTTTATATTACTTGTATTTTATAAAGATTCCTTATTCCAATATTAAAAATAATAAAATATAAATTAAAAATAAAATAAAAATACAAATCAGAAGAAATAAAACCTTAAAAATTCAAAACACCTAAAAGGTATAAAGCCATATACCTATATTGGTATACATAAAATAACAAAAATACAAAAATCCTAAAATCAATAAAAACCCATAAATCCTAAAAATAACAAAAAGATTAAAAAAACACAAGCCTAAACAACTCTAGATACTACCTTTTTTTATAAATAATTTGCCTCCTAAGTTCGACTTTGTACATATATACCTGGTTAATAAGATAGAAAAATAAACTTCAATTGTATAATTCCGTTTTAGTATTGTAATGACACGATAATATTCTATCTTTAGAAAAACTAAAGCCTGCAAAAATGAGAGACATTAGGGAGATAGAATGGGGAGTGATAGCATTTATAAATATGATAGAATATAAAGGCTAAAATTGTTAACATTTAACAGACTCTATGAATGCCGATAGAGAAAGTTGACAGAAGATAACATAGGGTTATGCCATGTAATAGTTAGCAACTATTCAAGGGTATATGTGTAATTCATAACTATGGAGGATTCAATGCATAATTATAAAAGCATGGAGGGTTGCAGATGTAAAAATCTCATTATAATAAATCAATATGTTATAGTTTGAGGAATATGTTGTATTTTTTTCGTCTCAATATTCTAACCGTTATCCCTAATGGTTTCACCAATATAGGTTAATAGTAAGTTAACTGTAGGAGCATGAGTATCAATCAAGATGGCTGTAAGGATGGCCATGTAAATATTAAAAAATAAGGGCGACCATGTAGTTCTACAATTGCTAGGGGCGTAAGTCTTATAAGAAACATTTGAAGGGGCACGCATGTAAAAATACCTCAAAAATATCATGGGAATCAAACAAGGGTTTTCCATGTAGGGGTCTCTATTGAGCTTAGAGAGTCATCTTCAATTAGACTCAAACTTAATAACAAACCTCAAACTCGAGCTCGGACTCAATAAGCTCGAGCTATATAATGCCAACTCAAACTTGAATTCGTTGAGTTTGAGTTAGCCCATGAGCCTATTAACGAGTCTTCTTTTAGTAGGTTGCTTCTATATTCCTTGCTAATGACCTTATAAATCACACATTTCATATAAATGACCAAATAAAATTGGCATGATGTAATATATCACACATTTCATATTGGAGTCCACCTATGGCCTTATATGTCATCATGGTCTCATATATAATTGAATAAATCAAATGGTTGTGACAGAAAACCAAAGGAACGACTAAGACATGACTTTTTAGCAAAGAGTGAGTATTTACATATGTGTAAAGCTTTATAAGGATTCCTTTGTTCTTGTGGTGTAGTGGACGAGGACATTGACCCCCTTTCCCTTGACATTAATGTTAGATTTGAAATTGGTCGACTCCTACTAACTTGGACATCAAATTTCAGACTTAAATATTATACAGGAGATACGTATACATGCAAATGTACATACATAGATGGGGAAGCTGCTCCATGGAGCAGCTAAGTTGGCTGCTCCACGAAGCAATTTCCCCACTTTTTTATTTTTTGAAATTTTTACCATGTATATTCATCTATATATCTCTCCTATATGTCATTCAAATTTCGTCAGAAACAGAAACTCCTATGCACTCTATCCAAAATAGGTCGATTACAACAAATTTCAAACCGTTAAACTTATATGTTCTAGATGGAGGGCATAGGAGTCTCTGTTTCTGACGAAATTTGAATGACATATAGGAGGGATATATAGATGAATATACATTGTAAAAATTTCAAAAATAAAAAATAAAAAAGGAAGGAAAATTGCTCCATGGAGCAGCTAGCTTAGCTTCTCCATGGAGCATCTTCCCTTTCTTGTATATGTATGTATGTATGTATGTATGTATGTAAGCATGTAAAGGTGGACTCATTACATGTTTTATAGGGGGGATGTGTATCTAATGCTTTCTGTACTTGCTTACTAGTTAGAATAACAAAAAATAAAATCTTGAAACTAGAAAGGGTGACGAGCGAAGAACATGTAAGCCATAGCATATAAATGGTAAAGAAAAAGTTTCATACCTCCAACTTGGAACTTGGCATGGAGGAGAGGTTGTAAGAGGCTTGTATACATAGTGATGCATGTGACCAACCATTGATGGTTGCAATGCTTATAGAGCTGCGTTGTCAGCAATGGCCATTGGGAGTGCATGAAGGACTGAAGGAGAGGCCCTGTGCTCAGATGGACATGATGAAGAAGAAAGGAGGGGGAGCCGTAGCGTCGTGTGCGCGGAATGTTGGGACTCAGGATTGGGAGAGGGATGGTAGACTAGATGGGTAGGGTTACGTTCCATATCCAATTTTGACATTTTTCAAAGGGAAAATGAGCCTGCATTCAGGAGGGAGCTAACTTGGCTTCTCCTGCTTTATTTTCCCATTTTTTTTATTTTTTTGAAAATGAATCTGTGAAAATTCATCACTATATCCCTGTATTATGTCATTCAAGTTTCGTGAGAAACATAGACTCACTCTGCATCCATCTAGACAGTCATTTTTAACGATCGCAGAATTGCTGAAATCGACCCCATCTGGATGGGGGCCGTAGGAGTCTTCGTTTTTGCACGAAATTTGAATGACATAATATATGGATATAATAATGAAAATCCACAAAAATTTTTTTCAAAAAAAATGAAAAAATGAGGCGGGGGAGCCAAGTTAGTTCCCCAAAGGGCAACCCTATTTTCCATTTTTCAAATTATACCGTAACTATTGTTATGAATTTGGAAAGTTGCGAGAGAAGTTAAGAATCAAGAATTAGGAGAATGATTGACCAATATTATATTCTAAACATTTTATTGGTGATGCTTCATTTCTTCTTCATATATATAATAGGGTTTGATGGGGCTATCCGTTGCGGACAGCCAACATGGCTTCCCTGCCCTGTTTTTTTCGCAATTTTGTTTGAAAAATTTCACCATGTGTATTCATCTATATATCCCTCCTATACGCCATTCGAATTTCGTCAGAAACGGAGACTCGTACGACCTCCATCCAAATAGGGTCGATTTAAAAAATCCTAGGACCGTTAAAAAATGACTGTCTAGATGAAGGTCATACGAGTCTCTGTTTCTGACGAAATTCGAATGGCATATAGGAGGGATATATAGATGAATATACATGGTAACATTTTTCAAAAAAATAAAAAATTTATGGAAAAATAGGGCGGGGCATCCCCAATTTTTTCTATATAACATGCCATGAATATGGAATGGAAATTATATAAAAAACTAAGAAAATTAAAACGGATTATTGAGTTGGGATGTGTTTGGATAGAGGGCTAGGGAGGGTTAAACTGTCGGAGATAATCTATTTTTGTGTTTTGGTGTTTGGATAGAGCGTTAAACTGTGGGTGGGTTTGTAGTGGGTTTGTTGTGATATAATTGTTTGAAGTTTGAAAAAATGAGTAGTTATTGTGATGCGATTGTATTGAAATTTGGAAAAGTAAGTAGAAGTTGAGTAGTTTATAATTTTTAGATGATATGATGGTATAATATATTATTTTTTGATGGAATAGATGGAATAAAATTAATTTATTTAATATTTAAATAAAGAATAGATAATAGGTTCTACAATAAAGAGAAAAATGAGAGGTTTTTTTGGAGGTAAATCCACCCGAAGAGGTAAACCTCCATATAAAGTTCACTTGATAACTCTAACGAGTCAATTATTAGACTCGGACTCAGATTCTGACTCAGTGACTTTTTGTGACTCACGAGCAATCATCGAGTTGAGCTCGAGATAGACTAGTTGTTTCCGAGTTTTACCGCAAATCCCTGTAAAGTGTGAACACCGGTCGGTGGTGACCCCGCCAAGACATCTCCATCAGCAAAGTCTCTCTCTCTCTCTCTCTGCTGTGTGACGATGGAGAGGTTGGGGACGGACTCCCCACTCGCGCGACGCATCGTCTCCTCCTTCCTCGACTTCCTCGATTCCGGTCCGTTACCCAATCCCAACTCCCCTTTTTTCTGAATTAGGTCACGCCACCCGATTTTCACTGCCTTTCTATATCTTTCTGCACATAAGATTGGGTCTTTCGTGTGTTTCTCTGATTTAATTTCAGGACTTTTATATTTTGGACTAATCCACGAACGTTCCAACAATCAAACGATGATATCTCTTTGGAATTCATCGCAGTATACAATCTGATATTAATGTAGTTTTTTTGTCCGGCGATCATTGCGAGTGGATGTGCTTTTCGTTCCTTTATTAATAGAATAACATTTGTAAATGGAACCTTTACGTGGCAATGGACTAAAAGTAACATAATCAAACGGCGATAAAAAATGTGTAAGATGAGCTGTGCATTTGCCGATATTGATGTAGGAGATCACATGTAAGTGATGGGAGAGAATGATGGTGATGATTGCACTTTTGGATGTTTATATAATATAATCATCATGAAAGAAGAGGTAGGATGCATAATAGTTTGAATTTCAGACAGCCTTATTGCATAGCTACTTGTTCGGTAAGGAAGGTCTTGTCACATGAATTTATTCAGTCAGCCTTATTGCTTAGCTACTTGTTTGGTAAGGAAGTTCTTGTCACATGGCAGGAAATTGAGGGTCATGAATGGGGTCTGAAAGGCACGCTAGAAGATCCAGATGTGGTAGTGAAAGCTATGATTGAGAGCCTTGAGGCAGGAGTCGGGGACTAGTTTTTTGACGAATTTAATATCAGAATGGAAATTGTGAAGAAGTCGTATGGAATGATGCACATTAACCAATAGGAGGCGGCTTATTGATGCAATGTAGAAGATGATGAGAACATCATATATCTGAAGTGTGCACGGAATTGTTATGCATATCTCATTCAGATTATATTAATGTTATAAAGGACTAGATATCAAATTGGATCGGATAAAGGGCACAATCCTATCTATTGGTTAATGTCGTAAAGGACTATGTATAGCAACTCTATTGAACAACATTGGAGTGGATTGAATTACATATTTTTATCGTATTTTGCTTGCACCATTAACACTTATTTAGTTCTCACCTAATACAAATTTATTATGACTTTTGAGCCGAGGATGCAATATTTAGTTTTTTGGATCTAAGCCCGAGAATGGCCCAAGATAGTTTTGGATGGAGGCAAAGAATCCATGTAGCTGACCCTACTTAATGTGAGAAAATGATTTGTTGTTGTTTTTTCGAGCCGAGGATGCAATAGAGCACAAGTTCACCATGTAAACATGTAATGCATACATTTTCTAGCATTTATAATATGCTTGCATGAATTATATTTCTTGTTCTGTGGGTGGTGAGTCCCATCTCGGGACCTCACTCTTTTCTTATCAAAAAATAAAATAAAAATTTCTTGTTCTTTCCACAGATGTGGCAAAAATGGAGGACTTTAAAATTTTTCTTAAGTGCTGGCCGGTGAAGAGGGTGCTGATGGAGACCTTTCCAAAGTTGTTTGGATTTGCAGTTGGTTGGCAGAAAACAATCACAAATTACTGGAGGAGGGTGCAACTACCGATTTTTCGTCTGTGTTGTCAAACCCAAGTATACATTTGCTTTCTTGTCTTGATGTTTGATGGAGCATCTCCATTAAGCGAGACACAATATCATAGGAGTGGAGATAGGATGGTAATATATATAGTGATGTGTATAATGCTATGCATAATTGTAAAAGTTGGCTGACTAGTCGAGTAGGTGGGGTGACTGATTGAATACTGACAAATCGATCAATAGTCAGTCAACCAACTACTCAACCATATTAATCGGCCAATTTTTGCATGAAGATATGATATATAAACTTAAACTAAGATGCTTAGTGCTTTATTTAAATCGAATTATTTCTTTTGTCTCATTATGATAATATAGAAAATGTATAAATATATGTAAATATATAAGAATATATGTATGAAATATTATTTATATATTTAAAATAATTTTAAGAATCAAAACTGACTAAAGGCCAACTAAATCCAATTAATCGTTCGACTATCGATTAATCCTCAGTTAGTGACCCGACCGACCGAGTACCGACCAGGGATCGCCATATCGCGATATATCATCGATATATCGGCGATATATCGGTATCGACAGGTCACCGATATATCGCCGATATGGACGATATCGGGTATCGACAGGAGAAAATGCCTAATGGATACCGGGTTTCGGCGATATGCGTCGATATATCGCCGATATATCGGCGATATATCGGTATCGACATTGTATCGAAACGATATCGATATCGATATTTCCTTCCTTGGTACCGACTATCCACTTCTGCAACCTTGATCTATGAGATCCACATGACTAGGGCCTTGTTTCATCTTGGATAGTTACCATATTTGGAAGGCAAAGGTTTCTTTGAAGGTAACATGAGTAGGCGGTGAGCGGGTGTGGAGAAGAATTATCTAATTCATGGTGTTGCTGAGGAGGAGTGGATTACTTGTTCTTTTTGTGCCTAATGATTTTTATAGTATGAACGTCTCCTACAATATCCTTAGTAAATATTTATTACCTTAACTAAAACTGAGCTTCTCTCCCGATTGCTGCCACGTGGTTAGGGTTGCTTTGCAACCCCTTCTCTCTTCATATGTTTCTCCCCCTCTTTGCGGAAATCCGAGTCTTCGTACCTTCTCCACATCTGTCTTCGTTGTGGACAAGTCGAGTTCACGCGTCTCCTGTCCTTCTTTGTCTGGGATCTGGATGCTATTCGGCGTATTCGCTGGAGATTAATAGGGAGAAAGATATATTTTTGTCCGTTGAATCGCTTAGATATATTTTTGTGGATGTTTACATAATAGCTCCCCAAACATTTTTAAACTAATATGCCCATGCATAGGTTGTGAGCACATGAACTTTCATGTGTTCGGGAACAATTGTGTTTTGTCCTTCGAATTTGTCTGATTTCCATGCAGGTACAGATGAAACTTCATGTGAAGGCACACTTGCTCCATTAGGATCCTTGCACATACGCCCTGCTATCTTCATTTTTTACCTACACATACATATAGTTTACACATATTACGTCCGTACCTTTTTATAGGGTATTAAGTAATCATACCAATATATCCATAGTAAATCAAAGACATAAAATATAAAAATCAAAGAAAAAATATTATAATAATTGTAATTACATTTGTTTTACTGTATTATAGATATCAAAACAAAAATCGAATAAAAAGCAAATACAAAAATCGTAGAAATTAAAAAAAATACTTCGAAGTGTTTAAAATCATAAGTAATTCATAAAACACTTACAAAATGTGTATACTAGCTAATTTTAAATATAATAACATTTTCTATCCTGTAAACATAAAATCAAAAAGATTTTTTTTTACTATTTGGTATTTTAAAATACAAAAATACTTCCCTATTTTGTATAAAAATATTCTTTTCTCATTTAAATCTATTATAAAATCTAATTTAATTATAAAAAGTTTCCAAAAAAATCATTAAAAACATTAACTCAAATTTTAAATAAAACTATTTTCTTTATAATTTTTGCACATATTATTACCTAGGTTACTAGAGTGCCTGTGATATATTTTTGTTGATTTTTAGCTTTGTTAAAAATCAACAAAAATATATTTATTATTAGACAACTAATATGAGAGAATAAGTGTGTCTAACAATTTGAGATTTTTATTTGATGAAGCCCAACATGACTTTTGTATATTTGATGAAGCATGGGGTATATTACAAAGCATGCTATTTTATCGTTGAGTACTCACTGTAATATATAAGGATGGTACTATGAATTATTTTTATTTTGTGATGTCTATGTATGCATTTAAGCATTAATACTGGGACTATATATATGTGGAAGATTACCAAATACCTTAAAATACATCCCGTAAACTACATACTCTACGATTTGAATTTCTTGCGACCAAATTAATTATATAGTTATGTTGAACCTAATTGTGGTGTCTAATTCTAATATCTTTAATTTAATGTAATTTAAATCCATATTGTTTGTAAATATATCAAATAGTTTTCTCCTTGGACACTTCTTCCTAAATTTGTTCTTCCTGGTTCCTACATCATATAAATTTCCCATTTTTTGAAATATTATAATATGAAACATACTTTATTTCATTTCTTTTCGATGTGTATATATAGAAGGTTTAACTTTTTCCCGGATATTGTGCTAGGCTGCATTATTGGCTAATCCAAATTACCCAGTTCATTTTATTTTTTCGATCACGGTATGACATGTATTAACATATAAAAACTTGACACAGTTTATCCATATTAAATTCAAGATATAGTAAAGATTCACTTTTATTTTTTTCTTAGAAGTTTTAAAAACATACAATAAAGGTAAATATATCCATTTATAATTGAGATGATTTGGTAATTTCGATTTATTAATAGAATTCATTTTTCAAATTCTAACACTAAAATAAAATATATTATCGTTATCCAGATATGTTCGACAAATACACTGGACTTTCAAAGGAATGATGTTTCCACTATTATGAAAAATTATATTCTTAGCCAATTTATAGTTTATTTTCTACTTAATTCTTACGAATTCATCTTGGAGTTCACGCAAAAATAACTTTGAATTTAATATCGCCGCGAAGTGCGGGAAGCATCCTAGTATCTAGTTATTAGAGGTTCTGAGAGTAATTTTTGGTGAGAGTAATTTTTGGAGCTGCTCCACTCAGACCCAAGCAACCTAGAGTGACAAATATATATATATATATATATATATATATATATATATAATGTGCCTAAAGTGAGTGGCTAAATTACACAGACAACAACAACAACCATATATCTAACCAATTTTAATAAAACAATCCATCCCAACAATGACAAATGATGCTTCCTATTTTACAAAGATCCGTTCTCCTTCATCAACAAATCGAAAGCTGAAAATAAGTCTAGGTTAACCTTTTATACCTTGCACCATGCAAATAACCATGTAAAAGTTATAGGGTAAATTACAAAAAGAGACCTAACTATACATCAACAAAAAGAGCCCTAACTATACATCAATTCTCAATTAGAGGCCTCATCTTCAAATGTAACAAGAGGAGCATGATCTTTTTTTGTCTCAAATACATGCCTATGTTTCGAGATATGTTAGGAAGGAGAGATCGAAAACTCAAAGTGGAAGGGGAGCCATGGCACAGAACTCGAAGCTAAGGGGAGTAGCGGTTAAGGGGTCACTACTTTCTTGATGCCATCAGAGGCAATGAGTATGGACTCATTGTTTGGGTGTGCTTGCGAAGATCTGCGAGGGGGATGATGCGGTCGTCCTCAGGAAAGCTAGGGAGGTGATGGGTTGTGCCTTATATGGAGACTTAGTTTTTCTTAAGTGACAACTCCTTTGTGTGTGGAGGCTTTTAGTGTTGGAGGTTGTTGCGTATTTGTCGTAGATGGTAGGGATATGTGGAATAATAATGCACAAGGATTCAAATATTGGGATATATGGGTATCGGATATCGATAAATATTGATATTACTATGTATGCAATTTTCTCGGATATAGGTGGATATATCACTAATATATCGAGATATTGATGAGTATCGATCAAAACTTGAAATTTTGAATGCAATTTTTTACCATACTGAATGATATCGCCCATATCGGTTTCTATCTCGCCATATCAAGCTGTTATTGCATATAACTTCTTATTGGCTTTAGATACGGCTTTTTCAAGGTGATTTTCATTATTTAAAATGTATTTAGGTGTGGATTTCTTTGCGATTTTGTATATTTTGTTGGTCATTACATGTTCTTGAGTTTTTCTAGTGGCATGCTACGATTTCTACTATTTATTAAGATATGAGGGAGATGGTTTTTAGAGTTATCAATTTATTTATTATTATACTAGATTTTTTTATCCCTTAATATATTCTGAAATTCGGGATAAAGCCCGATATCTCACAAGATATCGATGAGATTTCGATAATTCGTCCCTTATCGATTCAAAAATTGAAGATTTCAGTACCTAATTTCCCAGATATCTCGATCGATATTGATAAATACCATTCATATGGGCTGATATTGCTCAATATCGCCCACTTTTAAATTTTGATCTATCTGCTTGGGATTTTGCGTTTGTATCTACTCTCGACATTAAAAGCATATTATAACCCCGTTTTTTGAATTGGGTGTTTTGTCTCATTTTGGCATTGGAGATGAAACAATTCTAGAGCCGATTAAGGAAAGTCTACATATACATATATTATTATGCTCATTAGATTGTTCATAAGATGTCTGATATAACTCAATATTTTATTTATATATAATAATATAATATGCGATGTGATAGTGCAGTGTGCCTACCACCCAAAGACCAGGGTTCAAACCCCCCTTGGGGTGGTTGCGTTAGGTAGTCGACAACCAACATAAAAAATATTCGAATTTTTTGACATGGATTTGAGCAAGAATCCATGTAGCCGTCACTACTTATAGTGGGAGAAGGCTTTGCCATTTTATAATATGTGATGTGATGCAAATTTAATATGCTAAATACACCTTGATGCCGCTAAGTTGTTATTGTTTGAATTGCATCGTTCCTTTCTAATATCTCTCTACAATCAACAATCACCATTGACAATGGCGATATATAAGATAACTTGTGCATTGGTGTGCTAAATACACCTCATTCTTGCATGTACATGTGTATTTGTATGTTATTTATAGTTTTAAGAACTATGACGATCTTAATTTGCAAAAAAAAAACATTTTTTTGTGCCAATTTCAAGATTTCCACCGATATCATTGATATATATACCGATATATCCCTTTTCAGACCGATCGATGTCGGTATTTTGAACATTGTCAATGCGTAATATAGGAGACAAAGCTGGTGAGATGGATTTTTGCTCGGTGTGTTGAAGGTTGTTGGTCGAGATGTTTGTCTTGTCGTCGCATTTTTAGTAACTCAACTCCATGGCGAGTCCCTTCAAATGCTTGCGAATATGTTTAAGGTTCAAAGTGATGATATGCCCCATTAGGGGCCCTTGACGGTATTGGTGTAACTAGCTGCTCCTGCAGGGTAGATTCTTCCGCTGATGGCGAGCTGTTGGATGGGTCTCACTTTCGATGAGGGTGGAAGTTCGATTAGAGAATGAATATCTACATCTTTACTTCCTCAATGAGAGAGGTCGACCAGGTGTACGATTCATTTAAAGTCATTTGTGAGATCAATTATCCCAGTCTGATCGATCAATCAGTATATCTAATCGATCATCCTTTATTGATAAATAAGGAAAAATGATCTATCAATTCTTGGCGGATTTGAATATCTTTCAGAGTACAATTTTTTTGCAGGAGAAATTTTATTGAAAAGTGAACCCTGATGCCTCTAAGACTCGATTTATTAGGCGACGTCAGTTGAGATCTTACTTTTGTTGCATTTTGTCAAATCCTTTAAAATCATATCTTTTTGAACTCTTTCCATTTATTTTTGGATTCCAAATCCGAGATTTGTCCTTTCCATCGCCTTTACCCTCTCTTTTTAAGGACACCCAAGACCGACATTTAGAATCACAACATCTTCTCCACTAAGAAACACCGAAATTGCCTTCTTTTATAGGCCACTATAGAGCATTGATCGATTAATTAGTACTTGATTGATCAGCAAAAAGTTCTGGTTGATCGATTGATCAATCTGTTTCCAAGTTACATTTTTTCTATTTTTTTGTGAATCTCATGTTAATTCCTATTCTAATAGATAGTAACCCTTCTCCAGGACTCTTCATCCGTTACCATGGCCCTTAGGAAGTCGAAGAAAGCTCAACCCTCTAAGGAAACCCCATTGGCATCACATCTTCATCGTCTCAACGCCTATTCACGTCTTACTTTGATGACTAGATCGATCTTTTAGAATGTGTTCGGAGAGCACATTCCGAGCTATGGTACTATCTTTAAACAAAATCATATCCTTACGTTTTGTTAAGGGATTATTGTCAAAGAAAATAGAGAATGGAGAAGCTAAATGATAAACAAAGCGTAGAACAGAAATATAAACATGGAATAACAAGATTTTTACGTGGAACCCTACTTCTTAAAGAGCGGGTTGAAACCATAGGAGAATGCCTCAGAGGGCGTATGTGTTCATTACACTTTCTCAATGGATACAATAGGTCTGAGGCTCCTTATATAGCCCCGCAGAGCCTCCAAGTCACACCACTGGTAGTTGTGGGACTAAACACTGGGATGAGGTAAATGGATCCTAGAGGTATCCATTTGCCCATCTACATCATAAGAGGCACACAACCAAATACTCCAACACTCCCCCTCAAGCTGGAGCATGCAACACTCAGCTTGGACAAACAGATTGAAACTCAACTCATGCTACATGACACTACAGACAATATCAACTCAACGTGCACAACTGTCGGCTGCTGTCAATTACGTTGATTCTCATGTCGTGCAGGTGAGGAGGACGAACGGGCTGGAGTGTGAGTCAAACATATGATTCAGAATCTGACCATCGAGTCCGAAGCTGCGCCTGTAGTCTCCTCGTCGAAGAATTGGTCTCTCCTATCTGACACAAAGAATGATACTCTACTCTGGAGTCCCTATGATACCACATGAAAACCCTTGCCCACATGGCATATGGAATGATCCTCTACTCTGGAGTCCCTATGGCTCACATGAAAACTTTGGCCGACAAAACAAAAAGAATGATGGGGACGACGACAAAAGATGGCAAACATGTAGCAAATGATGTCCTTCATCAACCCACCGCCAAGGCGATGTGGGATATTCTGGCCACAACGTACTCCCAGGTACGGAACGAGACCAAGATGCTGCAGTTGCAGCATGATATTTTTACCACGAAGCAAAATGGGAGGCCTCTTCATTCTCTGTATACTTCTCTTCGTGGAATGTTCGAGAAACTTTATAGCACAATTCCACTCACAGCCACGCCGGAACAGCAGAAGACGTTCCGCAACGCTACTATGGTTGGCGTCTTACTTGCTGCCCTTGATCCTGAATATGAGGCAGCACGCTCTCAGATCCTTGCTGATGCCACCATTCCACCAATGGAAGAAGTCTACAGACGGCTCAGTCGTGTCCTTGTTGCATCGAACACCACGACTACACCTCCCTCGGCAATGGCTGTCTCCAGAGGACGAGGTAGTTTCTCCTCATTTCGTGGCAGAGGAAGTAGTGGACGTGGCCGTGGAGGCCGCATACGTTCTACGTGCTCATTCTGTCGTCGTACTGGTCATTCGGAGGAGACATGCTATTCCAAGCATGGCTTCCCTCCTTCTGCACGTGTCGCTGATCATGTTCAGGGTCCACCAACATCTACTCCAGATCACAGGTTCGAGGAGCTAGTGGCAAGGCTTCGTGATAATATGCCACAGTCATCATCAGAGAGTGCTGATGCGTCTGATGTTGCGGCTTCAGCATCAGCGAGTACATCTGCTTCAACCAGTGCCTCAGGTAGTCCCTCCGGCTCATATCATAACCATGATCTCACAGGATGGATTGTTGATTCTGGAGCCACCCATCATCTCTGTCTTGAGAAAGAGATTCTACAGTCCTATAGAGATGTCCAGCCTGGTCGTTCTGTACTCATTGCTGATGGCACTCATTCCCCTATCATCGGTCAGGGGGAGTGTTGGAAATGTGAGCCCACGGCGAGCCATTATGCAATAAATGTTATTGCAATTCACTCCTTAATCTGAAATGAAGAATACATAATTTGCATAATAGGTCCCTTAGTACAATTAGGGTTATGTACCATGGCCATCTTAACGATCATACAGCTGTTGATTCAATTATTGAATCATAGAGGCTGGTGCTTAGATGAATATCTAAAGAGTTAGATTGAGGACTCATCAAGCACCGTCAGATGATTGTTAAGAGATGATCTCCAGCCTGAGTAGGAGATGGCAATCCTTATCTCTGAAGGCTGATATCTGACCGACCTCTTGATGCAGGTCCTCTGCATAGGAATAGAGATTCGGAGGTGTCAGATTAGTTAGGTCAAAGAGTTGACTTAACGAGATCGAGATAACCAAAATCCTATATCGTATGCTGTCAGGATATAGGCACGCATCCTCTGACCGGAGACAGATGTGTTGCTATATGTCTAAGTATGTACATTTGGCAGACCAATAGGTTGATGACCTAATCAAGGTCTACACACCGGCGCGCTGGTGTGCATATAAGGGCATATGAGTAATACGATCTCTCAAAGGGATCATACAGGTTCAGTTACTAAACCGGAAGACATGAGCTCACTCATGAGGTATTGGGAAGAATCAAATTCCGTGCGCACGGTCGTCTCGCTTTGGAAGCTTGACTGAATTTGTAGGTTTGATATATATTTTTGGAAAGTATATGATCAAGACCTAGGTATGATATATGCTTTTGGAAAATATATGATCGATACCGACTCCCAATGATCGAATGAGAAACTTACTGATAAAACCATGAAGTAGACAGTATAAAGTTGATCGAATACTTCGGGTGTAGTCTGAGTCTTCCAGTATGCAGGATGTACAGGTATTGGGAATACCTGAGGGTGATGTGATCATAAACGATTGTATAACCATGACGCTTCCATTCCTAGGGAGTGATGAAACGGGTCTGGATTTTAGTGACTCCTCTCAGTAGAGAAGTGATCTGATCTTGGTCCAAGTGTTGGACATTGATCTGAATGTGATTCAGATACAATGAGAAGATTAGATTTACGGTCTTGATTTAATCAAGCATCTATGGGAGGCCCGCGATCTGGATTTGAGATATGATCTCAATATCCATGTCACTATACGTGGAACAATACAATCGCCCTGTCCTTATCTCCAAGTATCTGCGGAGAAAGCGCATTATCCTTGAAGGAGTTCATGGATAATTCTATTGTTGATATATGTATCTGAGCATTGAGAAAATGGATAATTAAATGTGATTTAATTATCATGAGTAATATGAATTTGATTCATATTATAAAGAGAGTTATCTTAGATAATTAAATGAGATTTAATTATCAAAGATGTAAATAATGTGAATGTGATTCATATTATTTGGACACAAGAGAATAGAGATCCAAGATGATTAAATATGATTTAATTATCATGGATATGAATAATATGGATAGCAATATCCATATTAGTCATATATATTATAAATGTGATTTATAATATATAAGAGAGAGCTATTTGTAATTTACATTTGTTAATTAAATGTTAATGTGAATTGGATTCACATTGGACATCAAATTGAAAATGTAATTTACATTTTGTTTTGGGTTGTGAATGTGATTCACAATTTTTCAATGGCATGATTGCAATGTTCACAAAATAAATTGGATTTATTTTTTGTGAAATAATTTGCAACAAAAGTTGTTGCAAATAATGGAGATTACATAAAAGGTGAAATAGCCACATTCCTAATGGAGGAGGGTGGACGGCCACCACTCCCATTAGGAAAGGGAGGCCGTCCCCCCTCTCCACATGGAAGGAGGCTTTCTCTCCTTTCATTATCTCCATGTATTGATGATTTAATTTTGTAATTAAATTGTGTTGATTTATCAACATATATTTAATTTAAATTAAATTAATTGTTGTTGTGTTTTTAGCAACAAATCATGACCATTGAAAGAAACACAAATTAATGTGGACCATTGGATTTGTGTTGACACATGGATTGAGATCCATGGATCCCAAAACCCTATATAAGGAGAGGCACCCCATTGCTCTTCTTTACACACATAAGTTGAGGCAACACATATCTCTCTCTCTCTCATTCTCTCTACACGTCCTCTCTCTTTCTCTCTCATGTGGCCGTCCACCATGGATGCCCTAGAGAGGTTCTCCATCACCGCAGCACCATCGTTATGCTGCCCGATGTTTTGCTCGTGGAACTCCGTCTACTTCGGCATGCCTTGCTCGTGAAGAAGACGTCGGATCTTGTGTGTCGAGATCAGGAGATCCACCGCTTAGATCATCAACATGGATTGCGAGAAGCACACGGTTCATCCCCGCGCTCGCAAGCGTCTCCTCCGACGGATCGGACTTGAGACAGGAGGTCTCTTCGTTTAGAGACTTGATCGCAACCACGCTTCAAGAGGTAAACCTAATACTTGTTTGTGGTTTAGACGAAACGATCCGAGAAGTGTTCTTGGATCATGTGGTTTCGTCACATGAAAATTTTTTAATTTCCGCTGCATAGAACAACTAGTGCGACTAGTCGTTCTTCGTCCGTATTCGATGCGACGCTCACGCTTCCGTGATGCGCTTGAGGATCTAACCATATCCTTCAAGTGGTATCAAAGCCTTAGGTCGGTGTTTTTGGATACGATCCATAAACCGAGGACGACTTGGGTTCATTAGGGTTTGCGAAAGTTTTCTTGCATTTCATTTTCGCATCTCTGTTTTGATATTATTTTCGGCACTGTTTAAATTGGTAAACACGAAAATAATATTTGGATTTTATTCCCCATTAAAGAAGGAAACAGTAGGATCTGAGTTTGCGTGATTTCGATTCCGTTTGCTCTAGATATGCTCTTTTTAGTGAACATGTATCCACTGTTTCGGGGACTGCGGATCATGACGTAATTAAGATGTTAATTGCGGATTTGAAACGCCTTGAAATGCGTGCAAATCACTTGGGTTCTGTTGTAAATCAAGTTAGCAAACTTTAGAAATTTACTTTGCTTAATTTGGATTTAAATTGATTGAGATATGGTATTTTTAGTAAGTGAGGGTCACTGCTGAAAATACTTTCCTAATCAAGAACCTAGTGATTGTCATTTAATTAATTAGTGAAATTAAATTGTTTAATTTCCTGGAAATAATTATGCATAAATATTTGTGAAATATTTGATGATAGTTATGTCCTTAAATGACTTTGCCCCTAAACCAACATGATTAGATATTGATTGTCTAGGATCAAAGATTGGTTACATGATCTACATGATCAACATTCCAACAAACATGTTGCTTGAATAGGACTTGGGAGTTGTTTAGCAAAAATCATTATAATGTTAATCAAAAATGTTTTGATTATTACTATATGGTACAATTTCGTTTGAAGAACCGATGATCATCTCAAGTACAAATTAATCAATTTGGCATTATCCTTTCCCGAGGCGGATATGGTGCCTAGTCGGAGAGCATTGGGGTTGCGGGTTGCAACGTATGTGGTCGTCCCACTCTCGTCGGTACTGGTCATGACAGCGGGTAGGGCCGGGATAATGTCCGAGGGATTAAGATGTATTTTTCTAATTATTAAAATTCGAAATAATACGTATTTGAGATAATACCATTATTCAAGTAACTATTAAAATGTTTGTTGGATATTAATTGATCATTAATTTAATATGATTAGATTAATTGGAATCTAATTAAGATTGAAATACTCTAATGTTATTAGAGTTAATAATTCCTTGGAATAATTAATTTAGTGAATGTGATTCACGATGATTAATTAGAATTTGAATATGATATGGAGGATCACATAAGTGACATCCATGGTCTCCCGTCAAGGCGAAGGGTTCCGTCGCCAGATATTGTATGTAGGAGACGCCTGTCCGAAGTGACAGCTCCTGCATACGATCCATTTGGATCGGGCTCTTCGCTTCTCGAAAGAGTAAGGACGTATGCGTAGTGACCCCAATATCGGGTCCTCATATTATTGGGGCGATATTGGATTGCGCATAGCGAGTTGTATTCCTGTTGACGGTTGGTTCAATTAATGACGGGTCAACATTGCCTTAGGGGTGGTGGGCCCGGGTGTTAAAGACCGAATTGGGAGATGCAAGTTGGACTTGCAAGGCAGAATGTGTTCCCGCTTCTTTTTATCCGAGTTGTAGGTTCTCATATTATTGGGATGCAACAAAGATAAGGAAGGAGATCCCAGATCTTGTTGAGATATAATGGTAAGTATATCTCTTACATTGAAAGTGATTAAGGGAATGAACTTTCAGTGTTGACAAGACAAGACAAGTTTGATATAAAAATCCTAAATCAAAGTAATATATATTTATATATTTATATATTTATGCAAATTTCTTATTTCAGATAATCCTTCATTAAAACCCACTCAATGATATACTCAATAATAACCAGTGAAATATCTTGGATTGGACTCATGATCCAGATATTGTACTTGCAGTTGGACACATAATGTATGTGGTTGCAATGAGCAAGTTTCCTCATAATAATGAGGAATGAAAATTAAATAGATAATAAGACTACAACCCCTAGGGTTTGTATGTCTCTATAGTCTTGATCTCTCATCGGATGTACTTTGGAAGTGACATGTCGAGGATGATCGCAATTGCAAATAATCCTTATAAAATTTATGAAGATATTCGGGCATACATATGTGCTCTTGACATTTAACATGAATGGAGATGGTTCACTGCATCATGCAGAATGGTGGCTCTATAAGAGATGGTGTATTCAAATTGTTTGAGTACCTACCCTGAACCTATGTTTTAAGAGTTAGATGGATGTAGATGATGAGTGTCATCATTCTACTATCTATACTCTGGTCATTCATGAAGCTTCATAATATTCATATTGTATGAATTTAATGAAGCATGTATAAATGTTGAAATGCTCTTACATAAGAGATCCTTAGTCTTAAGCAATGGTTGCTTATAGATAAGGGGAGCGCAGTGGAAGCATGGTTGGACCCGAGTAAGAAGTATGGTCAAAGGAGTTGACTATACATCTATGACTTCCATATGTCATCCGAAGAGTTGGATGAATGCCAATACTGCAATAAGTTGATGTGTTGATAGTATGACTATCAAGTCTATCTAGAATCCTTAGAGAAGGACTCGGATGGAGCATCAGATTAATCTACATAAATCATTGATAAGATAAAGTCAAATAATTGTATCTCAATCTTCTGATGACATTTGCAATAGGTTGCATATGTTTTAGAAGACTGGAAAATTTGATCTTAAAGGTTTATAGTTATCCACATGGATATTGATGCAATTGTTGCAACAATCTTTGTTGGATTGATAGACTTGTTAATTTCAGTGGGAGAGTCCCTTAGTCTTAGAGAATGTCTCTATGACCTAGATATAAGAATACACTCATTGTTTGTTTCTAAATGTTGGAAATAAACATGAATTCTGAGGTAGAACTATCATAAAAAGTTATGATGGAGATATTTCAGATAGTAATCTAAAATCTAGTGGACTCCACTAAATTAGAAAATTAATGAATGGTTCATTAACATTTCTAAATACTGAAATTAAACCTTAAGATCAATAGGAGGATGAATATCATTTGACAATGATCTAGCATCAAGCCTTGGACATTTGTCTATTGATTTGATCAATAGACTAGTAAGAGATGAAACTTTAGAATGTCTAAAATTTCAAAACTTACATACTTATGAATATTGTATTCAAAGAAAAATGTCCAATACACCCTTCTTAGAGAAAGGTGTAAGATGTCAAGGTATTCAGGATCTCATACATATTGATGTATGTAGATCATCTATATCATAGTAAACATTATGGATTATGTGATATCTGTTGATGATTATGTATGATATGAGATTTCTTCTCTTCACCTAAGAAACCT